>VCJN01002900.1:0-38603 GCA_006384855.1 Tetraselmis striata | reverse complement strand
TCTTACTTTGTTTTGAAGTGGTGTAGTTGGTATTTTATTTTCTTTGACATACTTGGTGCTGGCAAAGTTCAAAGTAGCACTGATATCAAGCAGTACGGAAGGTGTTATATTAAATTCAGCACATGTGGGGTGTAACAGCAATAAGTCATGATCAGACTTGCTGGTAACAAAACATTTTTTCTGTCATCATACGTGACTGATGGGACTTTGTGGCTTTTGGTACATATTTCTTACCTTGCTGTTCAGCCAGCATGGTTTTGAGCTCTTCAGTGGTAACGACATCATTACTTGCCTGGGCTGAACGTTCCTCAACAGTATAGTCAGCCAGGTAGACATCAACATACCACTCAGTGGGTCCCATAGGTTCAGTATCACCCGCTGAACTGGGTGTGTGAAACAGATATGTTCCAGGCGGGTAGCTGTGAATTTTCTTATATTTTGAAAACAGCGGTTTACAGCATTGTCCTAATTGTGAGGACCATCTGGGCATAACAATAATATCTCTTGTGTCAAAGGGTGACTCTTGTCTTTGCATCTCAAAATGCTGCAAGATAGGCAGGGCTGTGTCATCATACACTGGATTGATGAGCACAGTTTTACCTTTGATATCCTGTTGCAGCAATGTTTTTTCAGCACTGCAATAATCTGAACACACAGTATCATATGCTGAGGCACAGGCATCAAAAGTGACTGGACCATAGGCATAATTCAGTCTCTTGAATTCTGCTAGGTCAAACACAACAAAGTCAGTTCGACATGCATTTGGTTTTGCATATTTGTCAATTTCAGTGTCATTCTTTTGATTATTGTTTTTGGTACGCATTCTGCGCACTCGAGATCTCTTTTGCATGATAGTCAGTTTGGCATGCAGTTTAGCATGCGTCTTTTTGTCTTTGACATTTTTGTCGACATTTTCTCTGCACCCTGTCTCGTCCTCGATGTCGGCAACGAGGTGTGAATGAGCACAGGAACACCCATGAGCTTCATGCTCAGGTTGTGAGTCGGAGGGGTTCAGTGCCGCGGGAGCGCAATGCTCAACCATATCGACATCTGTATCCTCGATCTCATGCAGGGGCTGAGCATGCAGTTTAGCAGTGCATGCATGTTTGCATGGACTCGGCGACATGTCAGTGTCAATTGTCTCAATTACATTGAGAGGCACAGGTTGGCATGTCGCCCAACACCGTCATTTGTTTTATGTAAGTCGATCTTGTCGACTTGCTTGGCTAGCTTGTTAGCTGCCACTTTGGCTTTGAACTGTTCTTTGTCATGTTCAGACGCATGGCGGCATTCATAAATTGAGTGGCCTTTTTTGCCGCATTTGGCGCACTCACCAGAGAAGCGGCTCTTTTTGCGTTGACGACTGGGGAAGCTGCTGTGAGCAGCAGGACGACTTGGGGCCGAGCTTGTTGATGCTCCGTTGTTGCGTGACCACGGGTTTGTGGAGGTCGGCATGTGGCAACGACCTGAATACTCCTCGTAGCGACGCTTGTGTTTCTTGATGTTGGCCTGCCTCCTTTGGGCAATCTCGACAGCGACGCGGTGCTCCTCGTCGATAGCCGAGAGATGTCTGAAAAGTACTTCATGAAAACCTCGAAAACCTCGTTGGCGTGGTTAGCCATCTTTTGCACCTCGGCTCTCTCGTGCTTGGGAATCGCCTGCAAAATACGCTGCACTTGCAAGTACTCAGGCACAACGAAAGGTTCATGCAGCAAAGCAAATGCAGCTTGTAGCTTGCGCTGCAAGTCGACACAGCAAGTAGCCATCTTGGGGTCGCTCGGCTTGAGGCAGATGTTACGCGCATAGTCTCCGACGGTTGTCTGAATGCCGTTGGGGAAAGCGGCCTTGAAGAAAGCTTGTTTCCAGTCTTGATAGTTGACAAAGTGAGTCAGGACCTCGCAGCCCATAACAATGTGAACCTGAAGCTCATGGCTGTTGAGCACAAGTTGGTGGGTGTGAGCCGCGATATAATCGGTCTTGAACTGGCGACCGAGCCATGCCTCCGTCTCAGGAACCCAAAGCTTGTTGCGGTCGGAAATCTCCTGGTCGACATTCTCCAGAAAGGCCTTGACTGCTGGGAAGTCATTACGTCGGCGAGCTTGTGAGAGATGTTCTGGGTTGGCGCCACATCGCGGGCTTCCAGCATCTTCTTCTCGACAATTTGACGCATAGACTGCTCGCTCGGCGGGTGGACCACCGGGAGGGTAACCGGCTTGACGGGCGCTCCGGTGCGATGCCATGGCGACACGCGACTCGGATAAAGGTTGAAGGGTACATAATCGTTACCAAGGGTCGATAGGACCTGCGAAATCGCGAATGTATCGTCGTGCGTGCGAGAGCAGGTCGCGGCGGGTCGGCAGGTGGAGATGGATCGTAACAGGAAGCCGAAACTAGTGTAAGTACTCGTGGCAGTACTTAGTGAAGCATGGCTCTTACTCGTAGCGTTTGGCGAATTGAGTTGGTTGCAGAATATAATCTCTTACAAGTTGCTGGTGGCATTGGATATTTATCCTATAGCGGTCCGACTCGGCATTGCGGACAGGCAGCTAGTATCATGATGATTAAGGAGTTGTAGCGCGTACTGTATGTTACAAGGATTATTACTGGCGTCTGGTTGTGGAAGTACCAGTAAATAATACGCGTGCTGCTGAAATATCAGTACGGCAGTACATGCGCGTGCTGAATACTTGGCCATAATCTCGGCGTCACTGGTTTATGGTGGTATTAGGGTAGTCGCTAGGCGCAACCCTAATAACAAAGTTCCCGACAGTGACAAAGCTCGGATTCGTCTTCCCTCTCGCGTAAAGACTCGTTTTTACTAAATAAGAAGCAGGGAGTGGTCGCATGACACCACTTTGTCGACGAATTTCGGAGAAAAATGTACCTATACTTGGCAAAAAAGTTATTTACATGCTCCGAAACCGCTTACAGTGCTGAAATTGGGGCATTGTTGCATCGCGTCTGCCACTTTGTCTGCGACTTCTCTACGCCAAAGTAAGCGATATTTCCCGATTAGCGACGATACACCTAGCAACGATTGAGCATACTTGCGGTTGATCGAATGGCATATAGTAATATTGCCATATACCATCACAACATTGAATTCCCGCGTGTCGTATGACTTTGGGGGGCAAGAATTTTGTGGGCAGGTATAAATTTATCCCGAATCTTGAATATTTCTCGAATTCGGTTTAATAAATTTTAATAGGAATGCTGTGATGACCCTGATTTCCTCCGCCGAGCCTGCTTTCGCTTGCGCGCTTTATTGATGATGACATCACGATGCTCGCGCTACTCTATACATATCCATTAGTAGTTTATCTTGATATTTACACAGCATATTTTTGCCCCCAGCCGGATAAACCGGTAAAAGTTCGCCCCGGGACATCGGCCGAAGCCGCCCCGCCAGCACTTGACCTCTTGTGCTAACTGCAGCTGTAGGCCTGGCATAGCCCGTAGGCAATTGCCCGCCCGTTTGAACCCCGAAGGGCTAATGCATCAACCGGGTAAACCCAGCCAGGACACGCGTCGGGACGATATTGCCTAAATACATTGACCAGGAATCGATACCAGGACGACCGCGACGATACGCGACGACCGCGCTCAACCGAGCGAACTTAATTAAGGCGGGATGTACCGGTACCGAATAAATAACCGGAAACGAACCCCGTTGTCTTTTTTTTTTTTTTTTTTTTTTTTTTTTTTTTTTTTTTTCGCCCCCGGGACAGGACTGGCACCAGTGAAACCCTTGCAGCGTCTCTACGACGGCCGTTTAGGCAGCAATCCAGTTACGGAAAGCCCTGGGTAGGCGACGCTCCGTTATAGTCATCAAGCAAATTGCCGAAGCATTTCGCAAGACTAATTGAAGGCCAGTGACGGAATTTCCAACACTGTTGGATCACCGTCTAAAACACTGCCATCAAAATACCCGGCACTGACCACGAAAGGTCCGCCCTACCCGTTTGGGCGTCGGCCCATTCGAGTAATGCGAGTTGGGGCAAGCCCCAACCCGCGGAGCAAAGCATTTCGGGAGTGCGATACATGTGCAACAAAAAAGGCAATGTGAGGGAGGGCCCGACGCCATAGCTGGAAAAATTTCCCATTCCCAGTAAAATCCAGGGCGCCGTGAAGGGAGGGGGGGACCCCGCCCAAAATAAAGGCAGTTAAGTCCTCAGGCGTTGACGCACTAACCTGACTACTAATAAAATCCCTGAACTCCGGAACTAACAACCCAAAATTATGACGGTGATACCCCCACCGCGGGCACTCCACCAACATATGTTCGATAGTCTCAGATTCACCTCCGCCACATGCAGGGCAGTGTTCAAGGAACCGCTCAGGCATGGCACCCCGTTGTCCTGGTCGCACATCCACGCAAGCTCTCACATACACACGTGAACGCGGTGGTGGGATGGCTGATTGCATCGACGGCGAAGCGCATCTCTAATCTGGCGTGGTGTTGTGATCGTGCAGTGGCAAGCCTCAAACGCAAGCGCTGTTTTGCTAGCAGGCGCCTTTTATCCGCCCGCCCTGCTCGCACGTGTGCACCCACGTGCCGAGGTCGCTCCCCTCGGACCTCCTCGTCGCGCGCCAGTAAAACCTAAATATAATATGGGGGAGATTATCCCCGACGCTCTACAGCCAGCCGCCTGGCTGGAGGTGGTGTCCTTCATCACAGGCACCGCCGGCGCGCTGTTCATTCTTGGCGCATACGTGGCGCTGCTGCGCGGCGCGATGAAGGAAACCAGCCGCGTATACCACGCGATGAATTTTGTCGGCGGCATGCTGGCGGCGGTCGGCGCGCTGGTGGAGGCGCTGACGGGGTCGTTCGGCTCCTGCCCGCTGGTGTTCCTGGAGGGTGCGAAATACGCCGACCCTTTTCTGTTTCGCTGTGCTGCTCACACGGAGCCTCTGCGCGACCACCCCATACTTTGTAGGTTTGCGTCTGACCTATTTGTCCACGCGTGTCAGAACAACCCATGCCTCGCAATTCTGTCGCCCCTCCTCTTCATTTTAAATATAGGGTTCCCACCCCCCAATTCACTGTTAGATGCTCATCCCATTTTTTGCCGTATATCTGTTTTGATTGATGCTTGTTCAATGTCTCCCAGGTGTTTGGGGCGCGGTGGCGGGACGTGAGCTACTGCTCACTTACACCAGTCCTGGCCACGGCGAGGGTGACGCTGAAGTGCTGGATGGTGGGCTGAGCGTTGAGGCGGAAGAGCATGACGTCATCCCGAGGATGTTCTCAGGCAGCCGCAGCCCGCACCGCCGCTCGGTCGACAGCACGCCGTACGGAAGCGTCAACTCGCGTGATGGTGGTCACGCCCTTGCCGCCTCACTGCTCCGACACCATTAAGCTCCGACACACACCCTGGGCTCCCTTCGCAGATCTTCTGAGGGGTGGTGGTGGGTATGCATGAGAGGTGTTGCAAACCTTGCGTTGCCAGATAGTTTCCCACGTATGATCGATGAGGCCGTGAACTTATTACTATTACCCATAGCTAGTGTAAAGGGGCGGTGCCATTGCTTAATGTGGCAGGAACGGGAAGAATGTTGGTGATTGGTGATTGTCTTCAGCCGGGCAAGATGGAATGGCCTACTGTTTACTTTTGGGAGTTTACAGCATCAACGAATGTTGTGCATCATAGTCTCGATGCGATCGTATATATTTAAAGACAAGAATGGGCTTCTGCTGCCACTATGCATAGTTTGTCATTGAGAGTGAAATACCAACTTGCACAGAAAAATCAGCACATGCTCGCGTTTGCATTGCTGACGACGCTGTCATGATTCCGTGTCGCCAACAAGCGTTACTGCCAACAAAGAAAAATGAAGAAATACCTTACACCGTAACTAGACTTGATTTGGTCCCCGAGTAGCCTGGTGCGCGTCACAAAACGCGTTGCATAAGAATCCCGATGTGCTACATTCCGATACATCTCCAGATAAAGATGTATAAATAATGTATCTTTTTTCAGGGGGGGAGGGGGAGGGGGGGGGGGGGGGGTTAAACTGCAATACACCCCTCCACATAAGTCCGGGTTTTGCATTTTCGATCGCAAAGCGCATGCATGGGAGAGGATAACGCCGGCTGCATGTGCATACATGCTAACTACAGTGGGAATAGTTCGGGCGAACGCCTATTGTGCGCTTTATACCCACCCGCGCGACAACACGACCATTTGTGGGCGCCCTTTCAAAAACGCGAAATCAGTGCATGATGCGTTGGCGCCAGAAAGTTGTGGGTTGCGCCAACCGTCCAAACCTATGGAAATTGCGGCAAGCGTCGCACCAAACTCGGTGGATACGGCCCTTGGCATAAGTTGCACACACCGTGCGTGTAGGCCACTGTAAGCATGTCGCTACAGGCACGACGTGACACCCCAACGACAAGTTGGCCACTGTGGGGAGCAGTTTTGGGGTGAAAATGCTGCTGTTTCTGTGGCGACCGCACGTAGGAGAGGCGCTCGATGGCCCCCTTGGTGTAGGGCAATGCTCTACTATGGGGGCGCGTGGTGGAATGCCAGTTGCACCGTTTCGTGGGCGGGGTGGCGCGGTAGGGGCGTGGATTTTGATTAACATGAAATTCCTTGAAAAATGCTGTGGAAAATGGCATTTTGGCTGGTAGATGTGTGTATCGCTAGGAGGTGGCACATGCCAAGTGTTGGTGGTCCGTGGTCATCCACATACATAACTCTCTCGCGCAAATGAGTATGGGGCTTCGACACGCACTTGGCGCAAAGCCACGAGCCCGATATGGGTGGGCACATGAGGCAGTGAGGGGCAACTTGGATGATCATCTTTGGGGATTTTTTCCGGGGACCCAAAAAATCGATTTTTGATTTTGGAAGATTGTTTTCGACGCAGATGTGAACGAGGAATTGCGTGGTATTTTTTAAAAGTTTTTCTGAGCAAACCCTGAGAAGTTATAGCGTTTTAAAGTCAATGGGGTGTTGCTGCGCGTGGCCGACACTGATGCCATGCCAGTATTGCAACGCGACATGTGCTGGCCGCCGCCCACACGGCTGCACCCCAACCAAATGCACCCGAGCCCCTCGCCAATGTGTTTCCTCACGCGTTCATGGCCATCCCGCCGTTTGGTTGTCTATTCACGCGCGTCGGCGTGTGCGTGATACCGACCCCGGTTTTGGTGCAGTTGCACGCGACGCCCATCCACGCACCAAGTGCAGCGTGATTCCCTTGTTAAAGGTCTTTAAGCTTCGGTTTCAGCCCCTCATCATGCAGGTTTTATAAAACCCTCTGAGATTCCAGGGTTTCATCTCATATGCCCTACGTTCAGGTACCCTAGACTTCTGAAGTCTTGAGACTGCCGAAAAGGGACCCCTAACTTATGTGCAGGGGTGTATATAATGAACCCAAAGCGTGGTTCCACCAACGCCAAGGAAGAGTAGCGCGATGCGCAATTATTGTTATCTGGCGCGTGCGCATATCAATAAATTCATCCAAGAACATACCCGGTGAATAGTCCCTAATGATCCGACAATATCGAATATGTAACATGTTGATATGCTGTATCCGTTCCCCACACCAACAAGCGGGTAATGCGAGAAGTTTCAAATACTTATATTCCCGTCCGAGTTTTCATCACAGTGGCGACGTCGTAGCGGTCAGTCCTTAATAGCCGGTTTCTACTTTGTAGCGCTATGTGCGGCACACTCGGGATTGTAATAGATTCGCGATGTATCAGTACGGTACAGGATAGTGCTGCTGACGATGCCGGTCGCTATTCATCACAGGCGGAGCGCACCGCCGTGGTGATGCGCATTAATTCACGTCGTCATCGAGGCAGGCCGGAGCTCCGTCCACGCATACCGCAGTGGTGGTGGGCGTCGTTACTGCACTGCTCCGCGAGTTGTCTGCGTAGCGTACCGCAGCAGCACGGCCGCCTACTCCGCGGGCGGGGTCCAGCTCCAGCCCGCACTTCGAGGTGTTGCACGTCAAGGGCGCACAGCAGCCCGCGCGCTAGCCTCGCGGCGAGCCCTGCCACGCCCCCCTCGCGCAGATTCCAACGGTGCGACTGCCGACTGCCGACAACCTCGCTCCCCGCGCGCTACGCCGCCCCTACCGCCAGCAGGGGTGTTGCCCCCCCCCCCCCCCCCCCCCCCCCCGCCCCCCACACACACACACAAACATACCGACGCGCGCGCAATCCCCCGCAAATGGGGCGTAATGAGCTTCTGCCACGCTTTAGAAAAGAGTGAAAAAGAAAAAAAGGACACATGCTGATGAGCGTGCGGTGCCAGCGCAAACCTCGGAAGGATGGCGGCGGCTGGAGAGCCTCCTGGAAGCCGGCACCAGGGGCATCCCTGTGAGGCACCGTTACTGGTGTCTGACCGCTGTGTAGTGCCCCACTGTGCCCGCAGGCTCGCCGCTGATGACCAACCCCTTCGGATTCGGCGCTCGCAACGCGCCGCCGCCGCCGGCCTTCGGGCAGCCTCAGCCCACCCCTGCTGCGGGTGCCGCCAACCCCTTTGGCTTTGGTGGGGGCGCGGCGCCCAGCGGGGCTGCCCCGGCTGGCGGCGCGGCGCATCCAGGAGCAGCGCAAGGCGGCCCTAACCCCTTTGGCTTTGGCGGTGGGGGTGGAGGCGCTCCGGCATTGTCCGCCTCACCACCAGCGGCAGCTCCCTTTGGCGGTGGCGGCACCGGGCCGCAGGCGCCCCCCGCGGCAAGCGCGAACCCCTTTGGCTTTGGCGGTGGGGGCAGCGCTCCGGCAGCTGCATCACCACCACCGGCATCACAAGCAGCAGCTCCCTTTGGCGGCGGCGCAGGGCAGCAGGCGGCCGCGGCTGCGAGCACCAATCCCTTTAGATTTGGTGGAGGTGGGGGAGGCGCCCCGGCCGCCGCTGCAGCACCCTCAGCGGCCCCCTTTGGCGTTAACTCCCAGCCGGCCCACGGCAACCCATTTGGCTTTGGTGGCGCGGGCGCTGCGCCGGCATCCGCGTCACCAGCAGCAGCATCACCAGTAGCAGCAGCATCGCCACCAGCGGCGGCCCCATTTGGCGGCGCGGGGCAGGCAGGGCAGGCGGGCGCAGCGACCAGCCCCAGCCCCTTTGGCTTTGGTGGCGGCGGGAGCGGTGCATCTCCTGCCGCTGCCGCCTCACCGTCTGCGGCGGCCCCCTTTGGGAGCTCATTTCAGCCGGGAGGCGGCAATCCCTTTGGCTTTGGCGGCGGCGGCGGCGGTGCGGCCCCATCAGCCGCTTCAAACGCAGCTCCAGCCCCTGGATTAGGCACTGGCAGCGCATTCGGCGGCGCGGCCTCGCAAGCCGCTCCTGCTGCGGGCAACCCCTTTGGCTTTGGCGGCGCCGCCACGGCTGCGGCCCCATCAGCCGCTTCAAACGCAGCTCCAGCCCCCGGATTTGGCACCGGCAGCGCATTTGGCGGCGCGGCCTCGCAAGCCGCTCCTGCTGCGGGCAACCCCTTTGGCTTTGGCGGCGCCGGCACGGCTGCGGCCCCCGCCCCCACTGCCAAGAAGGGCGCTTTTGGCCAGCCGGCGAGCCACCCTTTCGGCGGCGGCGGGGGCGATGTCACGCGGGGGGGCAACCCCTTTGCCGCGGCTGCGGGCAGCAAAGCGGCGGCGGCCTTTGGGGGCGGCCGGGGAGCCGGGGGTGAGGAACGGGCGCGTGGTGCAAGGGGGCGCGGGCGGGGGAGTGGGGGCCGCGGGAGGGGAGCGGAGGATGGCGAGGAGGCAACGGAGGGCGGGGCGAGCCTCGAGGCGATGCGGGCCGCGGCGCTGGCAAAGGCGCCTGCCTTTGCCGGGGGCAGCGCGGGTGCGGCGGCAGGGAGCGATGCGAAGAAGAACGCGGCGCGGGCGGCGCGGTTTGCGCACAAGAAGGGGACGTCGGAGCAGCGAGAGGCGGCGGCTGACGGTGGCGGCGGTGGTGGTGTTGGGGAGGAGGGTGACTACGAGGCCATGAAGGCCGCTGCGCTGGCGAGCGCGCCCACCTTTGCGGGCAGCCCGGCGGTGCACAGGAAGCCGGCCGCAGCCGAGCCGGCGGCAAAGGCGGCTGCCGGTAGGGAGAAGGCGCCGGCGGCGGGCACCGACGCCGAGAGGAACGTGGCGCGGGCGGCGCGGTTTGCCAAGAAGACGGGCACGGCGGAGCAGCGAGAGGCGGCGGCTGGGGGAGCCGGAGAAGGCGGCGGCGGGGCGGGCGGTGACTACGAGGCCATGAAGGCCGCGGCGCTGGCGAGCGCGCCCACCTTTGCCGGCGGCCGCGCCGTGCCGAGCCAGCCTCCAGCAAAGCCAGGCGCGAGGCCGGCGGCAAAGCCAACAGGTCCCAGTGCCCCGGCGGCACCAGGTGACTCCCCCCCCCCCCCCCCCCCCTCCCGCCGTGCCTTGACTCTCACCTCCCATTGCTCATGTCTCGACCGAAATGTTGCCTGTCAAATGTAGACTACACCATAGCGGGACAACCCCCAACATACAACCCAACAAAGCGAATGTTCCGCATTAGGATAGCCGAGTCGGGTCCTGTACTCCGCCCGTGCTGGGCGGCAGTGCCCTGGGCCTCGCCTCTGCCACGCAAGGCTGAATTTGGCCTCATTCTCCCGCTATGCCGCCCCCCGGCCGCTACCTGTACTGCACTGCGCAGCCGCACCAGCAAGCGGATGCGAGGAGGGCGAGGAGGGGGAGGAGATGGGGCACAACTATGTGGCGCTGGTGCGCCGGCCCCCACCTCGCCAGCGCACCCCGCCTCATGCTGCGCCGGTTCCCCTGCGGAGCAGCCGTGCTCCCTGTGCACTGGTCCACACCGGACAGTGGAGGCTCATTGCTGTTTTCTGTGCCGTCCCTGGCCTGCCAGCCAGGATGGCGCTAGTCTCACCAGCGCTCGCTACTGCACCCTCCCCCCAGAACACATCCACCATTACAACCACCGCCACCACTAAACGCTCGACTTCCGCCTCTGCCGCCATACCTGCCCACACTGCAACACGTTCCGGAATGATGACGGCTTTTGGACACAATGCAGTCACCACGGCCCAGCCTGGCGAGTACACCGCTGCTGCTGCGTGCCAGCCATCACGGCGCCGCCAACGCCCCGCCCACGCCACTTTCACTGCCTCTGCGGCTGTCTGCCGCGCTGCCGCTGTCCTTTGGTGTAATTAGACCGCAGCGTGTAAAGGCCCGGCGTCTATCTCTTGTCCACAGGCATATTCATGTATACATCCGGTGGCTGCGCGCCAGGATACGTGCTGGCAGGGTGCGGTACAGTACTGATGCACCGTTACATTAATAGAGGGGTGCAACGCGGCAGGTAAGCGCACGTGCGGGAATCTTCACGTCACCCACAGTGGCCGGGATGATGGTACGAGAAGGAATGGGCGCGTGCTGGGTTTCGCTTTCCGAGCGTGGCATGGCATCACGACTTGATGCTGACCGCGCCAGCAGGATGTCATGTGCAATAGCGCATGATGGACTGATGGCCATGCCCCCCCCCCCCCCCCCCCCCCCCTCCCCTCTTCTTGTCGCCCCCCTCGTCCTCGGCGCCTTTTGGCTGGCAGGTTGGCACCTGTGAGGACATGTGCCCGGCAGAGGAGATCGAGGTGCGCGAGGCGTACGGCGACATCGACCTCGCGGAGCGCGTCAGCCCGGAAAATCGCCACCGGTGAGGCTCATCTCTATGCCGGATGACCACCACCCATGATATATAAAGAATTTCTATGTTTATTTAATGTATTTCTACCAGCTCCCCCCCTGCGCCGCTACCTTTTCTGAATTCGCTCTGAGCCATTCCGGCTGGCCCGCAGGACGTCACTCGAGCTGGCAGTGAAGCGCTTTCAGCGCACCATGGGGCCGGACGAGATGATGCGCAGCCCGCAGTCGCTGCGCAGCCGGGCGGCGCTCGAGAAGACGATGCACCACCTGCTGGACCTGCTGGACCACCCGGAGTACTCGTTTGCGCGGCTGCACAAGTTCCTGTGGGACCGCTACCGCGGCGTGCGGCAGGACCTGTCCTGCCAGGTGCCCTCCCCCCTTCCTTCATAAGCCATATATGCTCCCCATGGGACTGACCGCCGGCACTCCTGGGAGCCGCTGAGAGCCTGTAATGCCGTCTCGTGCCGCAGGGAATCCGGGATGAGTTTGCCGTCTGGTGCTACGAGCAGTGCATCCGGTACTCCATCATCTGCGAGCACCAGCTCTGCGGCAGCGCGGTCCGCCACCGCCCCCCTTAGTCCTCTTGAACGCCCCCCCCCCCCCCCCCCCCCAGCGCTCCCCAGCCCCCTTCCTATCCCCTGTCAAAGCTTTGGCCCGGCCTCCCTGCCGGGCGCTGACCAGGCCGTGTGCCGCTGTAGGCGGGGGTGCAAGAGATCGAGGGCTACGACTCGCACCTCAACAAGCAGCAGCTCAACAACTCGTTCACCTCGCTGCAAGCCATCTACCAAGGGCTGTACCAGGCGGGCCGGCCCGCCCGCAACGAGGCCACCTTCTGCGCCTACCAGCTCATGGTCCGCGCCCCCCCCCCCCCCCCCCCCCTCCCCCCCTCCCCCCCCCCCAACAAATCGGCACTGTGCCCTTCCGTGGCGCATGCCTTTACCCCTGGTGTGTCCAGTGTCACAGTCGCAAGGATGTTGTCAGCTGACTCGCCCCTGCCCCCTTGTTCCCTCCCCCTCCACGTGTCACAGGTCTCCATGGGCACGCACGGCAAGTTTGCGTTCAACCGCGCGGACTACGTGACCTGCCTGCGCTCGCTGCGCCCCGAGATCCTGGGCAGCCCGCAGGTGCAGCTGGCGATGCGCTTCTTCGAGGCGTACCACTCGTCCAACTACGCCGGCTTCTTCAACCTCGTGCGCGGCGCCAGCTACCTCTTCGCGTGCCTCGGGCACTGGTACTTCCACACCATGCGCGCCTGGGGGCTGCGCCTCCTCACGCACGGCCCCGCCAAGCCGATAATCCCGCTCTCCAAGCTTGTGGACATGGTACGCCCCTCACCGTCCCGCCCCAAGCCCCATCCACCCGCGTCCCTACATCCACACTCTACCATGACACCACCCTTACTCCCAGCCAACCAAGAGGCTCACCGATACCCACCAGCCTGTGCAAGCTATTACACCATTGAAGTCCTCCAGTTGGTAGTGTCTTATTGCACATAGAACACCACAGCGCAACATAGTCGTATGCAACACGCCCTTCATCGCATGACGATGCATAGCACATTGTAGGAATGTACAGGTGCAGGTGGGGTGTTCAGAGGATCAGTGCGAGTACGGGCTTGCCAGAGCTCAATCATTGGTTGACCAATTGCGGAAGCATGGCAAATGCTCCTATTGGCAGCTTGCATGCAAGCCCAATATGAGGCTAAAGTTACTGGCTCTTATCATGGGTGTGTTGGCACCCGTACAAAAAGGTGGTGACATTTGTCGCGCTTTGCTGTTAGCCTGTTTTCGAGTGTGCCAAGATGGTGCGCAATCTCTATGTGATCCTTACGGCCTGGTACCTGCCGCCATCTAGCGCCGCCAGCTAGCTCTGGTACGTTCAGCGCTGTCCGCCTTGGCGAGGTGGTTGAGCCCCTGGCGCTTCTTGCACAGATGCTCCTGGACGACGAGGAGCAGGCCGAGGCGCTGTGCGCCAATTACGGCCTGGAGGTGGTGGACATGCCGGACGACCCGGAGGTGCGCGCGTGGCCCTGACCAGCGGCTGCGTGGCAAGCCCCCACCTGTTTGTACACGTAGCACATGAGATCGGGTCTGACAACTTACTATGAATAGAAATAGAATGCGTTATAATGCAAGTAAATAAATGTGTTCGCGAATATGATACTCTAGTAGTATTATAGCGCAATGTCGCTTATGTCTTTTTATAACTGCCATTCAGCTATCATCCTCCTCATCAATGCCGCAGTACACAGACCAACGGTGGCCGGCGCGGTCTGTATGGTCAGCCTTGAACCGTGGTCGCAAACCTATGGGAATATCCACTGCGAGTCCCAATGTATTGTTTGTCTGCCTTTGACTTCTGACATGTTTAGTTACCGGCTCCTTCTTATTCACAGTGTTCTTACCACTACGCCGGCACCGTTTGCGTACTAGTCGGGCATGTGGCTAATCCCCAGTGTATTGTGTTGTGGGAGCATCCGACTTGCTTGTGGGCCATCGGCCGTTGCGCAGCCGCAGACTGATGGCTGTATGGGGTCGGCGCCCCGCAGGGCGGGAGGGCCCTCAACTGCGGCGGCCCAAGCTTTGTGGAGCCCGAGGAGCCGCTGCCGCGGTACCCAGCAGCGGCTGTGTCCGCCAAGCGCTCGCCGCTCTACCACGACGACGTGCTGCCGCCGGAGGGCAGCCTACCTCAGGTCCCCCCCCCCCCCCCCCCCCCCCCCTTCTTCCTCCCCTGTCTTGCTTTCACAAACCCTGCCATGAATGCCGCCGTTGCCGCATGCGACGAGGTCCCAATAGTGCCAATTTGCCGCATGCAATCCCGCTTCGTCTTTCAAAGGCAAGGCAACGGATGGTAGTTGCAAGTGAGTCGTCATCTCCGAGCCGTCCAACGCCCTGGGCCCGTTAGTCGCCGCAGATATCCAGAAATATGCGCTGAGACACCCGCAGATTGTCACTACGTATACACATTGTTGCATTGCCGTAGTCCACAATACTGCCCACACAAGTCTTCGCTCACTCTCTACAGCTCCCTCATATCTATGTAAGCAGTACACATTGGCGGCTGTCTCCCATGGTGCCTCAGGTGGAACCTGCGTCTACTAAGATGGCATTACTCAGGCAATGTCCGTCTTGCATATACCATTAACGCGTGTACTGGGATCCACCCCCATCCCCCCTCCTTGATAGAGAATGATCCAAGCCATGGAGTACACCGCCCGATACCCATGGAACTGTCAGCGCAATGTGATGAAATAACCCATTCGGGCACCCGCAAGGCCAAGTAAATAACAAGGCGGGAGTCCTTGTGCGTTTCCGCTCGGTCATCACTTCAGGCAATGCCCATGTTGTAACCAAACTCGCCCCGCTTACTTCAATGTGCCTGCCCCTCCGCGCCCGTAGGGAGGCAGCCCCGCCTCGCCGCCGGGAAGGCCAACCGCGCGCACTTCGACAAGGTCCACGCCACCAGCGACAACGGCGGCAACGGCAGGGGCAGCGGCGGTGACGGGCCCCAATCAGACAGAGCAGCTGCGGGCGGAGATTGCTCGGCGGGAGGCGGCTGCGGCAGAGGCGGCTGCAGCTAAGGCGGAGGAGGTGGATGAGGCGGAGAGGGCGGCCGAGGCCAGGCGCAAGGTGGGTGGGCCGGGGCTCAACGGCGGCGCCATGCTGAGACGTCTTATCATGTTGCCGGGGCCATCCGTACACTTGCCAACATGCACTGTGTAGCATGCACTGTGTAGCTGTGGGCTCAAGTGTTTACGCGGAAGCGGTCCTCGATTCAGAGATAGGGCACACATTATTTGCGCCTATTTTATTAGGCGCCCATTATTGGCGCCTGTTTGAATTAGGCACCCATTTAAATTAGGTAACCAATTTAAATAGGAGCCTGAATTTTCATAAAGCGCTTATCTAAATGTATCGCCTTATTAAAATATGCGATGTATTATATCGCCTACTTAAGGCGAAGGGGTTGGAGTTGAGTTGCGCAACATGCCGACTCGCAGCTCCCCTCTGCCCGCGCCAAGCCGCTCTGGGGGGATGTCATATGGATACTCCGTGGTTGTCCGTCTTGTTCGTGGTTTTCCGTCTATTGCTGGCGGATTTCTCCGCGATGCTCAATCTGGATGCATCGATTGGGGCTGTCGCGGCCGCGGACGACCAAAGTTTGGCCTCCGCACACAGACTCGGGCCGACTCGAGCTCAGCCTGCCGAGTTCCGGGCTTTGAATCTCCACTGGCGTAGGCGCTGTTCCGGCGTGGGTTGGTGACATGCGCGTGTAGTGGATCTTGTTTGACTGTAGTGAATCTTCGGTGGGAATGGGCTCAATTCAGTGGTGTTGGACTTGGGCAGTGGGCATGGCATCCTCCGGGTGCTTTTCATGCTGTTGAAGTGGGCGAGTCCGAAGTCTTGAGCTGCATGTCGGATGATTTGAACGGGCGCTGGTATGTTGGACACGCATTACTGTGTTTGGTCCCTGGCACGGGCTGTAGCGATGCCGGCAGGGGGGGGGGGGGGGGGGGGGGGGTTCAGTTGATGCATGGCCGCGCTGAGGAGGCATTGGTGCTGTGCCATGCGGCGGCCAGGAAGCGGCGGCAGAGGAGGAAGCAGAGCAGCAGAAGGTGCGCGCCGTGGCGGCGCGCGCTGCCGCGGCGCAGGCGGCAGCCGCGCAGGCGGTGGCGGCGGAGGCGGCGCGCAGACGGGCGGAGGCGGAGCGCGCGGAGGCGCAGCGCCGCGCGCAGCAGGAGGCCGCCAGGTAGCATGGCCTCCCAGTTAGCAGGCCAGATGCCACCTCCCCAATGCGTCTGGGAGTATGGGGGTCCTCCGCTGCATCCACTGTAAGACACAGGATTGTGACAGATTATCCCCCCTTCCCTTCTCCTTTTTTTCTTCCTTCCGCCTGACCGTCAACTACCGTTCCCAGGCTTGAGCGAGAGCGACAAGAGGCGCAGGCGCGCGAGGAGGCGCGGCGGAGGGCTGAGGCGCAGCGGTGCCCCCCCCCCCCCCCCTCCCCCCCCACACACCCACCTGACACGACCGGCCGACGCGTGAGCTTAGTGAAGCAACGTTCCACCATGCGGCGATGGTTTCGGTTCTTTCTTCCTAGTGCTTGGGATGGAGGGGGGGGGGGGTAAACACCAGCAAAGGGCAACGGATGGCTTGCGGCGGGGGGACACGGTGTGGCGACGAATGGGCAGGGTGGCCAGCGGCATGCGAATGTCAGGCAAGCGACGACCTGCTTCATGGCAACAATAGCGACTTTAAACCCCCGATGTATATATACTCGACGAAATCCGGCGACTCGGCCTGCCCCAGACATGCCAGCGTCGCTGCTGCTCTGCATGGTGCGTTGTCGGCGGGGAAAGCTGGCGTTGGACAACGGGAACGGGTCGTTTGCGGGAGCGCGTGGGGCGGGGGGGGGGGGGGGGGGGGGGGGGGTCGACTTGGTACGATGACAAACAAACCATAGACGAATTGCTGGCGATCTGTAGTGTCGGGCGCCGATCCGTGTTTATAACACGGCGATGAAGCACCCGCGGTTGCGTTTTCAGTGAGAAACTCCGGCGACTCGGGCAGCCCAGCGTGCCGGAAAACTGACTCGCGGTGGTGCGGTGGCGGCGGGACAGGCTGGCGGCAGAACGGGCCGCCGCGGCGGAGCGGGCGCGGCAGGCGGAAGAGCGCCGGCTGGCTCGGCGCGCCGCCAAGTCGCGTGCGGCGGTGCTTCGGCTTTCCATCCGACTGTGGCGCCTCTCGGCCGCGCGGCTCAAGCGGCTGCGCCTGCGCGAAGAGCGCATCGCCGCCTCGCTCGCCGCCTGCACCGGCAGCGCGGCGCTCGCGGCGGCGCTGCGGCGCAACGCGCTGGCGCCGGGCGCGGCCCCGGCGGGCGGCGGCGGGGGCGGCCTGCTGATGGGGATGCCCCGTGCGCGCGTGACTGCGGCGGCGCCCGGCCTCGCCGACCTTGCGATGTGGGCGCCCATCGACATCCCCGCGCTGCTGCAGGCAAGTCGGCGCCCCTGCAACCCCCCCCCCCCCCCCCCCCCCCCCCCCGGGGCCGGCCCCCAACATCTTCGAAATACATACCGCGACCTCGTGTATCGCCTCCAAAATAATGCAATCATGAAATGTTCAGGTAATTATAACATTATTCATCTTAGATATTTAAACCAAGCACTGCATATTTCAGAAACAACATGTCCATACAGTGGACCCTGATCTAAGCCAGACCCACAAAAAGCAAAAGCAAACCCAGCATGTGCAACAGAAAAGCCTATATTAATAGCCTGATTTGAATCATCAAATTTTAGAGGCGGGTCCCGAGTACACATGCGACTCGGCATGATTAATTAAGACATATATCCATCATGTTTTCAGGAAAAATACTACAGTACTGGATGGAGTGTTAAATCCCCCCCCCCCAATATGAACGCAGGAGCAGCTGCCGCAGCTCACAGCATTGGCTGGGGGCAGGCCAGGGGAGCCGATGCAGCTCAAACTGCTCGCGCTGTCGGGCCGCAACAGCAGCGGTGCCACCAGCGGCGACCCGCTGCCGGCGCTGTGGTTGCGCAAGGTGCTGTCCCGCGGCGGGGTGCGCCGGAGCGGCGACGGCGCCGCAGGAGCCCGGACCCTGTCCTTCTACACCGCCCAGGTCCCCCTTCCCCTCCCCCTCCCCCCCAGTCCCTTTCTACCAGTAGTGTTTCAATGTTCTCCTTCAGCATTGTCATCCGCACCGCCTGGCTGAGCCCCCGCACGCCGGGCGATGGCTTCTTTCTCGCACGCGGTTCTCCAGACTCAGGAAGCGCCATTTCTGCCATATCCCGCATTGCGGACGCTCGTGCTCTCACATCCTCGTACATCTGCGGCTACACAGGCTAAGGCCAAGCGGCATGCTCATTCGGCGCGGGTCATGATTCCGTTAGCTAGGCCACCTCATGCGATCCCTCTCCCTCCCTCGCCCGCGTGTGCACTCTGGCGGTCGCTCGCTACGTGTCGGCGATGCGTGCGATACTGTACGTGTGGGAGGCCGAATCACATCCGCTCCGACCGGCCAGGTGCTATTGACATGCACGGGTGCCGACCTAGTCATAAGAACACTGCGAATAATAAGAACTATCGGTCATGCCTGCTGGGGGTCAAAATGCAGACACTAGCAAAAGTTCTTATGGGGTTGCATGCCAGCCCATTCTCAGCCTTATGAGAAAAGGTTCTTATCATTATAGGTGCGCTGGCACTCGTAGCAACGGCGGCCATTGCATATAGAGGAGCATGTTGAGTGCATGTCAAAGGGCCACCCACCACATCGCAGATGCCGATGTGGTGGGTGACCCTTTGAATTCCGAGCAGGCACGGCACGGGCACTGAAGCAGTCCACGTTGTTGCTGCTATCTCATCCCACGTTCTTCAGTATCCCTCCCCCCCCCCCCACCCCCTTGCCCCAAGCCCCCCCTTTTTTCCACGCCCCCATCCCCGCCCCGCCCCCTCCTCCCGGCCTCTCTGTGCCTCACTGATACCAAAGTCGTGTTTTTTCGCTTTGGCAATCGATATTTATATGGCACACTATACGAAGGAGAAAGGGAGCGGATGTCAACTCAGCACATCCACAAGAGGCTGACTCCCCCCTTTGGCACCCCTGTCCCCTCCCCCTCCTTTGGAATTGTCATTCCAATCCACAGCTGGAGGGCGAGGACGGCGACGCAGTGAGCCTGCGAGTGGCGGTTCTGGATGTGGACGCGGCGGCGTTGCCGGCGGCGCCCCGCGATTGCCCGCCCGACGGCGCTGTGGCGGGGGCCTCGGGTGAGCTGCCGCCACGCTGCTGCATTTGGACGCGTACTGCATATACATATGTTTGCGGTAGCATACCACCGCGCGCCCAACTCTGGTTGCGGCCGCTCCGCGCAGGCCTGGTGATCCTCGTGGACGAGGCGGACGGGGCGGCGGGCGGCATGGCGGCCACGCTCCGCGCCCTCGCGGCGGCGCTGCCCCTTGGCGCCTGCCCCGTGCCGGCCCTCCTGCTGCTCACGCCGCGCACATCGCCGGAGGCAGTGCAGCAGCAGCTCCAGGTCCCCCCCCCCCCCCCCTGGGTTTTAGGGTTTTACACACACACACACACACACACACACACACACACACACACACACACACACACACACACACACGTACGCACACACACACACACACACACACACACACACACACACACACACACACACACACACACACACACACACACACACACACACACACACACGCATTCACCATCTCCAGCCACCCCCTGAAAGTCAGAGCGGTGCATAGCACCTCTCCTATGCGTGTTATTGACTAGATTATATCCCGTCATCCATGTCATCCATGTCAGCGGAACCTTTCAATGCCATCGGTATACGGACTACATCCATCCGGACTACAAACCGTCGGATTGCTGAAACGGTTATCATTTTTTGAGCGGTGGCGGCACACCGGCGCGTTTGTTCTTTGTGGAACGCAAGATAGGGCAGACGGCGCATTGAGAGCGAAGGGCGAGTACGTGTGCTGGCGTGGCATTGGCGCATTTCCGTCGGCACATGTCAGCCGCTGCTTACTATGTTCACCGACGCCGCCATCAGTCCCTCGAACCGTGTGTCCGGGGGCCGACGCCGTCATAAGACCATCGCGAATGAGAACGTACCATGCCTGCCAGAGGCCAAATGTGGACGGCAGTATAGCGGAACTTAAGTGAATGTTGCCGTATGTTGTATACAAGCCCGATTTCGGGCTTATGATATTGAGTGTTATTACGGGCGTGTCGGCGCCCTGAAGTGGAGTTTTCCCTCTCTGTCTTCGCTATCAACAGTACCGTACAATTGAATGTGGCTCGCGGGGCCAAGAATCAAGGAGTTGTTTTGCATCTTCGCGTCGGAATATTCGTGATATAGTCTTACTGTATTCTGACTTATTTCTCCCTTTTAATAGGTTTCCCTCTTTGCCCGGGGTTGGTGTTTGTGCGGCACATGTGTCGTGTCATGATTAAGGCAAAATTCTGAGTTGAACAAGTGACGAGAGGGCGTCTACTTCTCATTGTGACTGCATTGCCCCATTTTGCACTGGCGCTGCTGGCAGGCGCTGGCGGGCGATCCGTCCACGGCACACGCGGTAGCGCGCACGCGCGTGCAGCAGCTGGGCGCCGGCGGCTGGCGGGACAGCCTGAGCGTCGGCCTGGCGTGGCTGGCGGCCGCCGCGCCGCCGCCGCCGTCGCCCGGCGAGCTGCGCGCGGTGCCGCTGCGCGAGCTGCTGCTGGACGAGTTTGGCGCGCGGCTACCGCCCACCTTCGCCGGTGCGCCACCCCCTCCCTTGTCTTTGCCTCGCTCTGTTTTCTCTCACTCGCGCTTACGGACCGCCACTCGCTACTGTGGATTATGCTGGCACGGATGGCGTTGTTCCTCAGATTTGTGTGTGCGTGTGTGTGTGTGTGTGTGTGTGTGTGTGTGGTACTATGTGGCAAGAACAAAGAATCAGCTCCAATCGCCGGTCCGCGGGCTATATTACATGACCGAATATGTAATATAGGCAACATACAGGCAACATACAAAGTATAGTTGTCTGTACTACCAATACGGTTCATGTTAGCTGTGTGGGCTATATTATTACTATCATACTGCAATATTTCAACGCGATTAATGTTTAGTACACTCAATCAAACTCGATATTCTGCGTTCTTCTCGATATTCATATTCCACTATATATTTTGACTCTCTATCT
Source organism: Tetraselmis striata (assembly GCA_006384855.1). Lineage (NCBI taxonomy): Eukaryota > Viridiplantae > Chlorophyta > Chlorodendrophyceae > Chlorodendrales > Chlorodendraceae > Tetraselmis > Tetraselmis striata. Next base: position 17,261 of record VCJN01002900.1, on the reverse strand, counting down.
GAGTGATTGCTTGCCTCAATGTAAATGTGTCCATTCTTTATTGCTCCTTCATGTTGGCCAACGCAAGCTGCCACCTCTAGACGAAGATGCTGAACACGGGCCCTGCCTGTGTTACCTTCCCGCATCTGGTGACCTGTGGTACCTATTTTGGAAGACTCTGCTCACTCCGGGCAGTTTCGGAGTGCCAGAGATGCGCAGGCAGATTCACATCGACATTGCCATTTTACGCATGATAAAACGATGCGAAATAAGAAACACTGGGCCGTCCTCCTACCGATAAGGCTAACATCGGTTGCCATGTTGGCGTGTCGTGCCGCCTGCACAGGCGCGACGGGGTGGGGCGCCTCCGCCGTGGCGCTGCTCAACGCGGTGATCGCCGATGCCGAGAAAGCGCTGTCATCCGCCGCGGCGTCGCCGCCGGCGCGGTGGGGCTGGCCGGCGCCTGAGTTTGCGGCCCGGCGGGACGGCACCGTCGGGCCGACGCCTCCACCTGGCTGGGCATCCGCCGGCACCCGGGCGGCGCAGTCCCGCCTGCTGGCCTCCCTGCGCCTGCCGCCGCCCGACAACACAGACGCGCTCACCACCCCCGTCAGCGCGGGCGGTGGCCCGCTGGCGTTGGCGGCGGCGCAGCTGCGGGCCTACCTTGTTGCGCAGGGCCTCGCCCCTACTCGGGGGGCGAGCACGCCGAGCGATCTGTCGGCTCGCAGCGGCGACGCAGTGGACGCGCTGCTGCAGCAGCAACAGCAGCTGGTCAGCGCGCTGCAGGCTAGGTGACCCCCCCCCCCCCCCCCCCCCCCGACCCACCCACCCCCATCCCCAGACCCAGACCCAATCAATGCTGTTCGCTCCCACACTATAGGAGCCCGAGGCTTACATCGTGCCGTCTGAGAGGACCGAATGCCGTAATTTGAAATGCGCTGGCCTGAATTTGTGGAAATGTGTATATGAATAAATATACAGCACAGCAATGAAGGTATCGCGTCTTGCGCTCTTTTTGTGGAAAGGTATATAATGGAACGTATCAATCCAGTATTGTATACTTTTTTCAGTATTATATACTTTTTTCCATGAATATGGAGTATAGTGTGTCATTATTCATTGCTGACATTATTGATATGTTATACCTCCCCACAAATAACTATGAGTACGAGACGCTGTTCCCACGGGGTGATATATTAAGGTGTGTACCTTTCCACAAAGGTCAAGCCGTAAAGGCTGACAGTGTATCCTTGTTACGGGCTTACACAGCTTCTCAGTTTATCTATGCTGACACTACACCATCGGGGTGTCTCTTTCCATCAAGGCGCCGCGTTGGGCGCTCGGCCAATGCTGACCAAATGGCACGACGGCGGAGAATGCATCAGAATGATAAGAGCAGGAATGACTTGCAGGGATATGATATGAATGTAACAATATGTGCGAGCTTTGCTGAGGGTTGCCGTACCAACGCGTTGATCTCGAGTTGCGATGCAATTTGAGCCCCCCCCCCCCCCCCCTCCCCCAACCCGGCTCTCTTATTGCAAAGAGGGGGAGAGGAGAGATAGTGACCGAGAGAGGAGAGAGAGAGAGAGAGAGTTGATGTTGCATTGTGACAGAATACATGTCACCTCGACAGATTTCCCAACCAGGTGCAGCGAAATAAGCTCGTTCTTTTTAAGGACCAATAACCCCAATTCAAGTGTACGGTAGCAGTAGCAGGCGGTGGTGCCTCAGCAACTCGAGTTGGCGAAGCCACCTCACGGGCACCCCATCGGTACTGATCAGCGCTCATTGCCCCCCCCACCCCCCCCCCCCTCCCCCTACCTCCACCGGCTCCAGGATCGCCTCGCGCGTGCCTGCCGACATGTGCGCCGTCGTGCCGGGCGGCGCCTGGCCCGGGGCGCCCATCACCGGCGCCCAGCCCCTGCCGCCTGAGGCCCCGGCGGAGCGCGCCATCCGCCGCCCCGCCGCGCTGCCCAGCTCCTCCGCCTGGCGGCAGCGCGCTCCCGCCAACATGCCCACCTCCGCCTCCGCCTCCCGCGCGCCGCCGCTCATGCCGCAGCCGGCCTTTGGCGCCACGCCGCGGGCCGGGTCCGCAGCGGGGGAGCGGCGCCCTGGCGTGGAGCTGCTTGGCGACACGACGCGCGCGGTCTTGGACCCGCTGTTTGCGCGAGGCGCCCCGGCGGCAGGGGTGGGGGCGGCCAGCAACGGTGCGCACGCCCAGTCAAACGCCGGCCTGTCCATCCGGCCGCGTCAAAGTAATTATGTGAGGGTGCGGGTGTCTGATTGGTTGCGGCTGTGTTAGAGAGGAGGGGGGTGATGTATGGTGAACGCTTACAGGTAGAGATGAAAAAAATATGTGTATGTATATCTATATATACATATAAACACACACATATAAAAATATATATGATATATATACATATAGTTATATATATATACAATTTTCTGTGTGTCTATATCTGTGTGTGTCCTACCTGCCTGCCCGAGGTCAAATGCGGACAAAGCGATAGCGAATGTTCTCATAGGTGGCACGCAAGCCCAATCTGAGCCTAGTACTACGGGTTATCATGGGGTACGTCGGCGCCCCTGCGTGCCTATAGGCACTGCGTGTTTTATCATGTGGTATGCACGATCGAAATCGTGTTGGCATCATGGAGGGAGCATTCAGTGGATATGGGAGCGGAAAGCAGCGGCGGTGATTCGCGCCAGACCCTGGCCACATCGTGTGTACCTCTGGTATTCTCATGTGCGATTCAGCCTTACCTTGCCAGCTCCACCTGCGCGGACTCTGCCCATAGCGCAGGCGGCCACCCTGTCCCATGCCCCCCCCCCCCCCCCCCCCCTCCCCCCCGGCTCGGACATGCGTTTTTTACCCTGCGCCATGCTGGTGAGCTGACAACAGGGTCGCCCCGACTGTGGCTTCGCAGGGGGTGTCGACGGCGTGCGCGGGCAGCGCGGCGTGGGGTGGGAGGGCTGGCCGGCGGTCCAGGTGCGCCGACCCTTACATCCGCCCTGACCTCCCCCCCCCCCTTTCCACCCGCCCCGCCTTGCTCAAAGCACCCCAACCTAGCTCCGCCGTTTCCATGGTGGCCTGCCAACGGGATGACCAGTGAGCCTCGTGCTATTTGATTTGCTACACAATAAATGTATGTGGATATGTGTATGTCAAGATGGCGTGCCTGCGCCGGACCAAGAGGAATGCGTGCGGCGATGTTTACACTATTGGCCATTACCCGGGGCTAGAGAATGGCCAATCAGCTGCATCCATACGTATGCACAATGGATCAGACTAAACACTTACAATGAGGTCGACAGTGTTTTGAAGTGTCGGTATGTTTTCGTTCTCAAATGTGTCCGATGCAGCAGGTGGAGGAGGAGGAGGCGTTCGAGACGGCGCTGCGGGCGGCGGCGCAGGGCACCCGGCGGTGCAGGCCCAGCGCCCCGCCCCCCTCGGCGGATGAGGCGGCGGCGGAGGAGTCTCTGCGGCAGGAGGCCGACTTCACGTGGCGCCTCGAGTGCGCGCTGCTGCCGGCGCCGCGCCCCGGCGGGGTGGGCGCCGCCGGGGCGTGGCCCTACGCGGACGGCGTCGTGGCGCAGTGGGCGGCGGCGGCGGAGGCGGCGCTGAGGCAGCGACCCGACGCCGACGCCGAGGGCGGCGCTCGTCTTGGCAAGCGGCCCGCCAGCAGGGAGACCGACGGCAGCCTGGCGACGTCGCCGCTGGGCTCCGAGCACCGCGCAGTGCAGCGACTGCGCACGTGATGAGTAGAACGATGCCTGCCTGCCCGGGGCGAAATCCTTGGCAGTGTTTGAGAGGATCCGAGCGGGTGCTTCCTCGATGCACTGGTCGTGTCGCAGTGACATTATTATAATGTGCCGATCTTTCTTACAAGTGCACGCCAACAGTTGCGATCAATGATGCTTTCCATCCGTATTATTGGTGCTCGCAGATGGCGAGCAAGTGATGGCAAGTGTTGACAGCGTCACGGCGTGACGGCGATGATGGCAGCGATAGCCGGCGCAGCAGTCGCATCGAAATGAAGCTTGCTGTTAATCGCTGCCGCCCGTATTGCTATGCCGCGTGAATAACCAATTCGCAAGCTGCTGTGTGTTTTCGTTGGGTGTCATGTTGGCCATTGCATTGGAATGGCATGCAGGAGACAGGACCACCACCCCTCCCGACCTCTGCGCGTTGAGCCGGTCTGCGCATTGATGATGCTACATCGTTGTACTTATACCGTATATACACATGGTGCCATCCATTTCAGCATGCTTGTGCTCCGGCCACATCCTGGTGTTCAGTGACTCCGGAGCGCCTACCTTGCGACCGATACCGTATGGCTGTTTTACGAAGTGGCGTCTTCTCTTTTCCTTTTCTGCCGAGCGCCAGAAAGTGGCGGGGCCGGAGCTTGAAAGTAATTACGTTCGGGAAAACTTGCTGTGACTGTCTTTTAGGGTTTAGGTTTATTTAGTTTAGGGTTTTTAGGGTTTTGAAGACTTCGCGCCCTTTCTGCCGCCCTTGTGGTGTTTGGGAAATCAATTACTTTACCCAGTATTGAGACGCCTGCCCCTCACTCCCTTTCTTAGCCGTGCTGGCGACTGTCCAGCTTGTGAGGTCGAGACAGGTTTGGCAGGTAGGGAATCATTTCAACAGGCGGCATGCCGCCGCGTTGAACAGTGTGCCCCGCACACCTGCGCTCCACCACCGGCACGTCACCATGATGTGCTGCAGGCACTCCGCGATGTCACAGCCACCTCGAATAAATTCCATTAGGCCCCCAAAATACCATATTCGGTCGTGATGTGCGCGCTGCATCCGCCTGTTGTGCTGGCAGGTCGGTGCGCCCACTATCTGCCAGTTTTCAGCTTTGTGAACTGGCTGGGATCCTAATAGAACCATGCAAACCGCATTCACATACCCGACACATATCTAGATATTTATTCATATAGCCACAATGTACATATGTGTCTATATGCATATGTACTTATTTAGTAAGTAAATATGCATGTTAAATATATATGTCCATGTATATATTCTGGTAAGGATTTCATGGCGCGTTTGAAAAGGATTACCAACGCCTTGCGTGATTAAGTGAAGACATGAAGGATTACATCATCCTAACTACCGCGTCAAAGCAGTAGTCTGTTGCGGCGGGGAACATCAGCAATGATAAGAATAGCACGGCAGAATAGAATGAAAATGGAAAAAAACGCTTGACGGTTGGCAAAACAAGGCCAGGCACCGCCGTGAAAAACTGTTTGCCACCTTAGCGCTAGTTGAAACTACACAGTCAGCTTTACGCACGTCCTGTCAACAAATAATAATCCAGCGAAGCGTCGATTTTTCGGCGGTGAGCTTTATTGCCGTACGGGTACCCGTATAGTGCAGCGGATCGGGCCTATAGGTGCATGACTAAAGCGATTATCTACTGGCATGTTCTACTAAGTACCACCCACCCGCCCGCCCGCCCGCCCACGGTCCTTAATTATGATCGTGGTGAGTGGAGCATAAGCAATGATAAGAATAGCACGGCAGAATAGAATGCAAATAGAAAAAAACGCTTGACGGTTGGCAAAACAAGGCCAGGCACCGCCGTGTAAAACTGTTTGCCACCTTAGCGCTAGTTGAAACTACAGTCAGTCAGCTTTACGCACGTCTTGTCAAAAAATAAGAATCCAGCGAAGCGTCGATTTTTCGGTGGTGAGCTTTATTGCCGTACGGGTACCCGTATAGTGCAGCGGATCGGGCCTATAGGTGCATGACTAAAGCGCTTATCTACTGGCATGTTCTACTAAGTACCACCCACCCGCCCGCCTGCCCGCCCGGCCACGGTCCTTAATTATGATCGTGGTGAGTGGAACATCAGCAATGATAAGAATAGCACGGCAGAATAGAATGCAAATAGAAAAAACGCTTGACGGTTGGCAAAACAAGGCCAGGCACCGCCGTGTAAAACTGTTTGCCACCTTAGCGCTAGTTGAAACTACAGTCAGTCAGCTTTACGCACGTCCTGTCAACAAATAATAATCCAGCGAAGCGTCGATTTTTCGGCGGTGAGCTTTATTGCCGTACGGGTACCCGTATAGTGCAGCGGATCGGGCCTATAGGTGCATGACTAAAGCGCTTATCTACTGGCATGTTCTACTAAGTACCACCCACCCGCCCGCCTGCCCGCCCGGCCACGGTCCTTAATTATGATCGTGGTGAGTGGAACATCAGCAATGATAAGAATAGCACGGCAGAATAGAATGCAAATAGAAAAAACGCTTGACGGTTGGCAAAACAAGGTCAGGCACCGCCGTGTAAAACTGTTTGCCACCTTAGCGCTAGTTGAAACTACAGTCAGTCAGCTTTACGCACGTCTTGTCAAAAAATAAGAATCCAGCGAAGCGTCGATTTTTCGGTGGTGAGCTTTATTGCCGTACGGGTACCCGTATAGTGCAGCGGATCGGGCCTATAGGTGCATGACTAAAGCGCTTATCTACTGGCATGTTCTACTAAGTACCACCCACCCGCCCGCCTGCCCGCCCGGCCACGGTCCTTAATTATGATCGTGGTGAGTGGAACATCAGCAATGATAAGAATAGCACGGCAGAATAGAATGCAAATAGAAAAAACGCTTGACGGTTGGCAAAACAAGGCCAGGCACCGCCGTGTAAAACTGTTTGCCACCTTAGCGCTAGTTGAAACTACAGTCAGTCAGCTTTACGCACGTCCTGTCAACAAATAATAATCCAGCGAAGCGTCGATTTTTCGGCGGTGAGCTTTATTGCCGTACGGGTACCCGTATAGTGCAGCGGATCGGGCCTATAGGTGCATGACTAAAGCGCTTATCTACTGGCATGTTCTACTAAGTACCACCCACCCGCCCGCCTGCCCGCCCGGCCACGGTCCTTAATTATGATCGTGGTGAGTGGAACATCAGCAATGATAAGAATAGCACGGCAGAATAGAATGCAAATAGAAAAAACGCTTGACGGTTGGCAAAACAAGGCCAGGCACCGCCGTGTAAAACTGTTTGCCACCTTAGCGCTAGTTGAAACTACAGTCAGTCAGCTTTACGCACGTCCTGTCAACAAATAATAATCCAGCGAAGCGTCGATTTTTCGGCGGTGAGCTTTATTGCCGTACGGGTACCCGTATAGTGCAGCGGATCGGGCCTATAGGTGCATGACTAAAGCGCTTATCTACTGGCATGTTCTACTAAGTACCACCCACCCGCCCGCCTGCCCGCCCGGCCACGGTCCTTAATTATGATCGTGGTGAGTGGAACATCAGCAATGATAAGAATAGCACGGCAGAATAGAATGCAAATAGAAAAAACGCTTGACGGTTGGCAAAACAAGGTCAGGCACCGCCGTGTAAAACTGTTTGCCACCTTAGCGCTAGTTGAAACTACAGTCAGTCAGCTTTACGCACGTCTTGTCAAAAAATAAGAATCCAGCGAAGCGTCGATTTTTCGGTGGTGAGCTTTATTGCCGTACGGGTACCCGTATAGTGCAGCGGATCGGGCCTATAGGTGCATGACTAAAGCGCTTATCTACTGGCATGTTCTACTAAGTACCACCCACCCGCCCGCCTGCCCGCCCGGCCACGGTCCTTAATTATGATCGTGGTGAGTGGAACATCAGCAATGATAAGAATAGCACGGCAGAATAGAATGCAAATAGAAAAAACGCTTGACGGTTGGCAAAACAAGGCCAGGCACCGCCGTGTAAAACTGTTTGCCACCTTAGCGCTAGTTGAAACTACAGTCAGTCAGCTTTACGCACGTCCTGTCAACAAATAATAATCCAGCGAAGCGTCGATTTTTCGGCGGTGAGCTTTATTGCCGTACGGGTACCCGTATAGTGCAGCGGATCGGGCCTATAGGTGCATGACTAAAGCGCTTATCTACTGGCATGTTCTACTAAGTACCACCCACCCGCCCGCCTGCCCGCCCGGCCACGGTCCTTAATTATGATGGTGGTGAGTGGAACATCAGCAATGATAAGAATAGCACGGCAGAATAGAATGCAAATAGAAAAAACGCTTGACGGTTGGCAAAACAAGGTCAGGCACCGCCGTGTAAAACTGTTTGCCACCTTAGCGCTAGTTGAAACTACAGTCAGTCAGCTTTACGCACGTCTTGTCAAAAAATAAGAATCCAGCGAAGCGTCGATTTTTCGGTGGTGAGCTTTATTGCCGTACGGGTACCCGTATAGTGCAGCGGATCGGGCCTATAGGTGCATGACTAAAGCGCTTATCTACTGGCATGTTCTACTAAGTACCACCCACCCGCCCGCCTGCCCGCCCGGCCACGGTCCTTAATTATGATCGTGGTGAGTGGAACATCAGCAATGATAAGAATAGCACGGCAGAATAGAATGCAAATAGAAAAAACGCTTGACGGTTGGCAAAACAAGGCCAGGCACCGCCGTGTAAAACTGTTTGCCACCTTAGCGCTAGTTGAAACTACAGTCAGTCAGCTTTACGCACGTCCTGTCAACAAATAATAATCCAGCGAAGCGTCGATTTTTCGGCGGTGAGCTTTATTGCCGTACGGGTACCCGTATAGTGCAGCGGATCGGGCCTATAGGTGCATGACTAAAGCGCTTATCTACTGGCATGTTCTACTAAGTACCACCCACCCGCCCGCCTGCCCGCCCGGCCACGGTCCTTAATTATGATCGTGGTGAGTGGAACATCAGCAATGATAAGAATAGCACGGCAGAATAGAATGCAAATAGAAAAAACGCTTGACGGTTGGCAAAACAAGGCCAGGCACCGCCGTGTAAAACTGTTTGCCACCTTAGCGCTAGTTGAAACTACAGTCAGTCAGCTTTACGCACGTCCTGTCAACAAATAATAATCCAGCGAAGCGTCGATTTTTCGGCGGTGAGCTTTATTGCCGTACGGGTACCCGTATAGTGCAGCGGATCGGGCCTATAGGTGCATGACTAAAGCGCTTATCTACTGGCATGTTCTACTAAGTACCACCCACCCGCCCGCCTGCCCGCCCGGCCACGGTCCTTAATTATGATCGTGGTGAGTGGAACATCAGCAATGATAAGAATAGCACGGCAGAATAGAATGCAAATAGAAAAAACGCTTGACGGTTGGCAAAACAAGGTCAGGCACCGCCGTGTAAAACTGTTTGCCACCTTAGCGCTAGTTGAAACTACAGTCAGTCAGCTTTACGCACGTCTTGTCAAAAAATAAGAATCCAGCGAAGCGTCGATTTTTCGGTGGTGAGCTTTATTGCCGTACGGGTACCCGTATAGTGCAGCGGATCGGGCCTATAGGTGCATGACTAAAGCGCTTATCTACTGGCATGTTCTACTAAGTACCACCCACCCGCCCGCCTGCCCGCCCGGCCACGGTCCTTAATTATGATCGTGGTGAGTGGAACATCAGCAATGATAAGAATAGCACGGCAGAATAGAATGCAAATAGAAAAAACGCTTGACGGTTGGCAAAACAAGGCCAGGCACCGCCGTGAAAAACTGTTTGCCACCTTAGCGCTAGTTGAAACTACAGTCAGTCAGCTTTACGCACGTCCTGTCAACAAATAATAATCCAGCGAAGCGTCGATTTTTCGGCGGTGAGCTTTATTGCCGTACGGGTACCCGTATAGTGCAGCGGATCGGGCCTATAGGTGCATGACTAAAGCGCTTATCTACTGGCATGTTCTACTAAGTACCACCCACCCGCCCGCATGCCCGCCCGGCCACGGTCCTTAATTATGATCGTGGTGAGTGGAACATCAGCAATGATAAGAATAGCACGGCAGAATAGAATGCAAATAGAAAAAACGCTTGACGGTTGGCATAACAAGGTCAGGCACCGCCGTGTAAAACTGTTTGCCACCTTAGCGCTAGTTGAAACTACAGTCAGTCAGCTTTACGCACGTCTTGTCAAAAAATAAGAATCCAGCGAAGCGTCGATTTTTCGGTGGTGAGCTTTATTGCCGTACGGGTACCCGTATAGTGCAGCGGATCGGGCCTATAGGTGCATGACTAAAGCGCTTATCTACTGGCATGTTCTACTAAGTACCACCCACCCGCCCGCCTGCCCGCCCACGGTCCTTAATTACACATCCGTCCGATTACGGTCTCACGGTTGGGAGGCTATGAGTACTGGTACTCGCTACTCGCTGCTGGTACTGCTGGTATTGCTGGTGTGAATTACAAAAAGGGCAGTTCCCCATAATTAGAAAATCAACACAGCAAGCCGCCTAAAAGCGGCCCGCATCCCGCATAAGGCGGGATGGATGAGTGATGCGCACACGGTTCAGAGTCCGGGCCACGCGAGCACGTGTGTGTGTAGGTGATCCTCGGACGTGCTGTGCAGCTTCAGCAACGGGATGGGAGACGAATCTGCGCCGTCTGATGAGGCAGCGAGCACGCTCTCGAGCGGCCACCAAGCTCATGACCCCGAGGAAATCTCTTGCGAGCAAGGCCTCTTGGTGAGCCCGGGTGATGCACCGAGTGCCCCGCGATGAGAGGGCACCATGGTCCGCAGCCAAGCATGCGATACCACGCACTGTGCGGTGCACCCCCTTGCTCACCTCACCCACTGTGCCGAAGACCATGCCCGTGTACTCCGACATATCCAGGATGTCTCGAAGAGGACCCTTCTGTCCGGGCTCTGTGTTGTGCCACGCCACGTCCCGCGCAGCCAACCCCCGTTGTATGTCGTCCAACAGGGAGCGCTCAAACCGATCCACAGCTGTGGCCCGGGGCACTGAAGTGTACTTGACCCCGTACCGCATAGTCTTGAACTCTAGCAGCGTGGACTTCAAGCTCCGGGGATCATAGCTCCCGGTCACGACGTTGAACGCCGGAAGGGAGAGCTCTGCGTCCGGCACTAGGTCCTTGAGTTCATCCCGGGGTACGGTGTTGCCAAGAGGCACTGCCTGCTGGAACAAGTCATCCACCTCCCGCCGTACCGCGATACCTAGGTCGTGAACACAGTGATCGCGGAAGGCATCTGCGATAGCGTCGTGCTGTACACGCCAGTGAGCGTCTCCAGGCGCCGGGAGGTTCATGAGCGCGTCGCCGTATAGATCAACAATGACGGGGTTGTGCTCCGTCGAGGGCAGAATAATCTGGCACCCAACCACCGGGGCCAAGCACGGGCTAGGCAGAAAGAAGTACCCGGCAGCGACCTCTCGCAGCTCATGCGGAGTCATGGCTGTCCGCGCGGTGGGGATGGCCACTGTCCACATGCCTGACGCCGCGTCGAGCTGGTTGAACAAGATCCGTTCCCTACATGTGGCAGGGAGAGCGCACACCTCATTTCGAAGCCGGGAGTTGTTGGCCTGGTCTAGAAATGCCGTCAGCTCCTTTTGCGAGCCCGACGCAGCCTCCACTTCCCGCTCCATCTGGCGTGCATCTGCGTCGCCGAGATGGCCAGCAGTAGCCGCTTGGAGGCTGGTACTGCTGGTACTGTTGGTACTGGTTCTCGCTACTCGCTACTCGCTGCTGGTACTGTAATGGAAAAAAAAACTCTGGTACTTCAAAGCGCTGGCAATGCAATGCATGGAACTGTAGGCCAGTTCCCCTACCTCTTGGGTTGAGCGGAGGAAAAGGAGAGCCGCGTCCGAAATCGCCTGGAATACTACGTGAGAATCGATACCGGTTGCAATACGGTTTTATCACGGATTGTTAGGCGTCCGTCCTCCGTCCTCCGTACGTCCTCCGTCCTCCCCCATACGCGCTTCGCGCATGAACCGTCATACGTTCGGTGTTCGCTCGTTTGATTTCACGGTACTGGTACGTGTACGGTAAGATTCTGAATGGATGCGCGTGTATTCTAGCCCAGGCACGTCATATATTCGTCTAAAACGCCAAAATAACGCGGTACCGCAGCGCGTTTTTACTGCTGAATCAGCAAGCGAGACTATTCAGCGACTATTCCTTACTTGTACGGTAGTCCAAGTATGATGCTGTAAAAAGGGGTCGCCGCGGTGCGGGGGCAGTCCGCCGACCGGGTATATACGGTGGTGCGAGTATATAATTACATGAGCTAGCAGCAGAATATATTTGCTGTAAAATGATGCTGTAAAAAGGGGTCGCCGCGGTGCGGGGGCAGTCCGCCGACCCGGGGCCCGGCGTCCGTCGACGGACGGGCGACGGTCGAACGACGGCGTCCGGCGTCCGGTGCCGGTACAGGCGGCGGGCGTGGCGATTCGCGCCGTGCCCGCCCCGTAGACCTGACGACCGGCCCGACCTGCGCGGCCTCGTGCGGGATGCGGGCCGCCTGTAGGCGGCTTGTACTGTATTGCTGATCTTGTAGTGCTGCTTTTTTTTTTTTGGTAATACAACTTTTAGCGGTGGGTTGGGAACCGGCCTTTTTGTAATGCACACCAGTAGTCAGCGGCCCGCTTTTACGCGGCTTGCAGATTTAATCTGTTTTACAAAATAATACGTCTCTTTTGAAAAATAAATTACTGACAAATCTAACGCTAAAAGCATTATTACCCGGAAACAACAGTATTACAAGATCAACACGCCAAGCCGGCTAAAAGCGGCCCGCATCCCGCACGGCCGCACCACGCTCAACCCAAGAGGTAGGGGCACCTCCACAGATCCCCGGCGCGAAGCGCCGCTTAGTGATATAGAACCCGTTCTTTTTAAAATTTTCTGAAAAATCGACGCATCGCTGATTCGACTGTCAAGTTACTTTATAAAGAACGACGTTGAGCTATGTAGTCGCTAAATATAAACACAGCGAGGAGGTGGGTTCTTGTACCATGTGATTGTGCTGCACTGCGATACAGTACACACAAAGAAAGTGCGGATTTTCGTCAGGGTTCCGTTTGCGCTTCAGCCTTTGGCTTGCCTTTAACGTTATCGTCCTTCAGCGCCTTGTGGTGCAATGCTGTGCGATAGGTCGCTATTGACGGCCATGTGGTGTCGATGCCAAACATCTTGACGACCTTATGACCCGCGCAGCCAAAGGTCATGTTGGTGTTACCCCGAGGCGGGCGCTTGCGAGGTGCCCATGCTGAGGCGAGTAGACGCTCAAAGTCCATCCGGCTGACATGTCTGAGCCAGCCGAGCTGCCGCCATGCTATGTAGTAGTCAATGGATTCGACTCCCAGCTCCTTGCACAGTCTCTTTGTACAAATTTGACATCTTTAGGTGTTCTTGCGTGTGACCCCTGCCAGCATGACCCGCATGTGTTGCGGATGGAAAAGCCCAAGACGGGAGCACAGAGTCTCAGTCGGCAACCAGCACTCACAGCACTACACGAGGGGGAGAGTATGACGGTGGTGTCGACGGCTCGCTTGGCACGCGGAGAGATGTCGGCGCAAACTCAGATTGGCTTGGCAAACGCAGTATTTAAATCGATTTTTTATGCAGCACAAGGTCACATGCACCTCTGGGATCCAAGGGTTGAGCTGAGTTGGTGCATTTCCATAAAGAATTCAAGATTACGTGCGGCTGTAGGCGGTACAGTGTACCTTCCTGATGAGCAAACACATGTAGCGCGGTGAGCGCAATATGCTGGAGCAGCGCAACCAACAAAAGCGACGGAGGTGCGGGACAGCGTGGAGTCAGCTCAGTGCGTCGAGAAAGTTACAATCGGAATGTCCCTAAAACTGCCGGCGGCGGTCAGGAAGAGGTTGCTCTGGGGACAGCTACCGGCCCGCAGCGTTGCGTCTAGCGGTGCGGCAGGGTTTGCAGCGGCGTGGCACCGAGAAACCTTTGCTCTCGAACCACCGTAGCTCGCTGGCCGAAATGGCGAAGGGCTGCTGACAGTGCGGCTCAGTGCACACCGCCTCCGCGCCCACCTCGGCGCGCTCATGAGGCACAGCTGCACTGGCGGGCGAGCGCCCGCGGCCGGTGGCCTTGGCGATGTTGCGCTTGGAGGCCGCCCAGTCGCGCGGCGGCCAGCGGGGGCCGCCCTCTGCGATGGTCCGCCCCGAGATCGCCTGCAGCGTGCCGGCGATATCCGTCCCCGTGTCGCCTACACAAAAGACGATCTCCGACACCAGAAACGCGCGAGCATACGAGCGCTCGGCGTTGTCTGCCAGCTCTGGGTCCGACGCCGCGGGGTCCACGCCCTCCAGCCACTGAAGTGCAGCGCGGCCGAGCTCCAGCGGGCTGGCCCCACCCTCCCCCAGCGCGGCCAGGTCCGGCGGCAGTCCGTCTGTGCCTGGCGTGGCGTCGCCCTCCACCCACCTCACCTCGCCAACAACGCCGTCCCACTCAGGGTACACCTCGCGCACCGGCGCGGCGCGGCCCGTCCAGTGGTACACCGCTGCGCGCAGCGGCGCCAGGTGGCCATGCAGGTTGCCACAGCGGCGCACAAAGGAGGAGCATGTGCCGCGGATGTAGGCGAGGCCTGCTGGCGAGGCAGCGTTCGGCAGCTTGGAGGTGCGGGTGCGCCAGGCCTCCGGGTCCCAGAAGATCGACGCCTGTAGGGACTCGATGCTGCGGGCCGGTACGCCCGGCCGAGTGGTTGGATTGAGCGAGGGGAAGAGCAGCAGGCGATGAACGGGAGTTGAGCCTGATGGACAGCAACGAGGAGCGTGGCTGTTGGTGATGCAGGCAGCAACAAGCAAGTTCCGCCACGGTCTAATTGCGGGCACCGCGGCGGGTTGGCTAATCTATAGTTGACACATAGCGCAGTAGAAAAAGTGACCTCCCAACCCAACTCCCTACGAGCTCGCCTGCCCACCTCGCAACACCTCCTCGAGCAGGAAGGACGACATGACACGGCGCGTCGCGTTGGGCAGGCCGTAGCGGAACATGTCGCGGTCGGCGCTGAGGATAAGGCTGCCCGGCCCAGCGTCGTGCGCCAGCAGCGCCACCACGTCGTCGGCGTCGAGCTCCTCGGGCGTGTACACGTCCGCGCCGTGCGCATGCAGCAGGTCAATCAGCAGGGTGTCCGCGCCTGCAAACATCCCGCGATCTTCGCTCCACACCTGCAGTGCGCGCCACTGGGGGTTAGAATTGGCAACTTGGGCAGCTGCGCTGAAGATGGGATGGGCGGGATACAGAGCCGATTGCGGAAGGGAGTGCTCCGAAACCACGCAACTGCAGTATAGCGCTGCCGCATTACTTATGCTCGCACGGGCGCCAATGAACTAAGAAACTATACATATTTGCTGTAGAAGTACCGGCGGTTGGGGTGCCGGCACAACGTTTCTAAATTCGTAATGTGTGTGTGTGGGTGTGTGTGTGTGTGTGATTATTTTGTTTTCTGTTTTAAAAATCCGTATTAAACAGCCGCTAAAAAAAAGGACATGGCGTGCTCTAAATAATGCGTTGTAAACAGTGCGTTGTCGGCCCCCGTAGGTAATAACGACCCTCATGATTGCACTGTAGCATCATTTCGATCCGAACAAGACTTGCGGTGCTTGCTCTTTGGAATGATTGCACAAGCTTGCTGATTTTTGAAGCGCAAAATCCTTACGCAAAGCACGGCCATGGGCTCGAGACGCAAGATACCCTGCCGCAACATCACCCCGCATGTTTTCAAAGTAGGGCATATAACTAACCTAGATAACCCTAGATGTACACCACGTACATGCGATGTAACGCATTTACATCTGGCAATATGTAGCGTCTCACAAATGCTAAATGTAAATGCGTATATGGCCACCATGCATTCACCATCGCATTAATTACGCGACAACTAGCTAGGGGCGGCTAGCTCGAGGAAAGACGAGGCTACATGCCCTCATCAGCATTCGGTTTGGCGACATGTGGCGTGCAGCCTGAACACCCACCCGTTGATTACTTTTGACGCATGTAGTCCCGTCACGCGCTTGGAAGCAGTCGCGGGTTACATACACGTTTCAGCATGATGCGACACCTCGATGTGCAGCAGTCGCGCTGCTGCTGCACGTTGATTAATCCCTAATGCTATATAGTACTAGCTAGTACAATATACACTAGTAGGTATGTAAATAGTTAAATAATATATGCTAAATAAGATTGGTTTTTGGGCAGCAGGAAGTGGTAGCGACTGCTGGTGTGAATGACAAAAAGGGCAGTAACAAATCCACCTGCTGCTAAAAGTAGTACTAGAAAATAAACACATCAAGCCGCCTAAAAGCGGCCCGCATCCCGCATGAGGCGGGCTGGATGAGTAATGCGCATACGGTTCAGAGTCCGGGCCACGCGTGCACGTGTGTGTGACTGCTGGTACGGGTACCAGTACCTGTCCATCCCTAGTACATCCCTTGTCCGCTCGGTAGAGCGGTCGTCTCGTATGCGAGAGACCCGGGTTCGATTCCTGACCGATGCATTTCGGCAATATCGGCCCGGCGTGTCCCGGGTTTACCCGGTTGATGCATTAGCCCTTCGGGGTTCGAATGAGGCAATGATCTACGGGCTATGCCAGACCTACGACTGCAGTTGGCGCACGAGGTCAAGTGCTGGGGCGGCTTCGGCCGATGTCCCGGGGCGAACTTTACTTTACTTTTACCAGTACCTACTGTAGTTGCAATTCGCATGCTTCAAAATAAACCCGGCCGGAAAAAGTGGGACATAGTCGCTATATATGGATTTGCTCTCACAGAAATTCCCGCGAGGAGGGAGGTGGGCGCAGTGTACCGAGCGACATCGTTGACACATTCCACTCTTCTCGACGTCCCCTCAGCGCTATCAGCCCATCTTTTCGAATGATTGTGCTGGGATCGGAGGTGGAGGGGCGCAGGGGCGCAGCCTGCTGCGGGGCGGGCCCCATCCTCGATACCGGTACTCGTACGAGGTAAGAGTACTTGTCTGAGCATGGCGGCGTCATATCATGCCGCTCCGCAGTACTTGTGTTTTAATCGGATGCAAATGGTTCGTACCTCACGCTTCCGTCGGCCGCGCCACTTCGACCCGGCTTCGTCGGAGGCCCATCCGCAGTCGACGACGAATTTGGGCGTCAGGCCCGCCTCCTCTGCCGCCTCCAGGAAGCCGCGCACGTGGCGCGCGCCGATGGCCAGCTCCGCCCACGGGTTGCGCGTTTGTCGGAAGCTGGGGAAGAAGAAGCCCAGATAGTTGAGCGCGTCCACCACCAGCGTCTGCCGCCCCGCCATGCCGCCCGGCGCCCTGGGAAACGCGCAACTGCCCCAGCAGCGTGACTGCTTGACAGAGACCCAGCAGCAAATACTCACAGCTCTGAGCAATACCGGACTCGTTTCTGGTCACGTCCTGCGCGCGAGGGGCCGGAGATGTGCCGGCACCGAGGGAACTCAGGAACTGGTCCTGTGGCCGAGGCGCCGCGCCGCCATCACCTCCACCTCGCACGGCAAGCCAGCGACACGACGGATGAGCGCCGCCTGCTGCTACCC
>VCJN01002899.1:0-73851 GCA_006384855.1 Tetraselmis striata | reverse complement strand
TAATGTGAAGGCGTTTTCGAAATCGACAGAGAATGAGGCGGTGCTGGCGTGGATGCATTGGCTGGTGCATAGAAAGCGTGTTGCTGGGGTTTTGGCTGCATCGGACGCCCGTATTCCCATCCACCCGGCACGGAATGTCCGGTTTTCACACATTTGTGTGTTATATAGTGGTGAATATTACGCGTCTTTTTACGCCGGGTGGATGGGTAATCCCGGCGTCGATGCACCCAATTATTTGCAGCACGCTACTCTAGCACGCGCAATGCACTCCGCAAGCCCCGCTCCATCCGCGTCGGAACCGGTAGTAAGTGTTGTTGTGTGCGCACATCGTGACAACATTACACGGTGGCAATTGCAATTAGCGGTGGATAATGTGAAAGGCGTTTTCCAAAATCGAACAGAGAATGAGGCGGTGCTGGCGGAGTGCATTGGCGTGCATAGAATAGCGTGTTGCTGGGGTTTTGGCTGCATCGGACGCCGTATTCCCATCCATCCGGCACGGAATGTCCGGTTTTCACACATTTTGTGTGTTAATATAGTGTGAATATTACGCTCTTTTACGCCGGGTGGGATGGGCATCCGGCGTCCGATGCACCCTTATTTGCAGCAACGCTACTCTACGCACCGCCCAATGCACTCCGCAAGCCCCGCCTCCATCCGCGTCGGAACCGGTAGTAAGTGTTGTTGTGTGCGCACATCGTGACAACATTACACGGTGGCAATTGCAATTAGCGGTGGATAATGTGAAGGCGTTTTCGAAATCGACAGAGAATGAGGCGGTGCTGGCGGAGTGCATTGGCGGTGCATAGAATAGCGTGTTGCTGGGGTTTTGGCTGCATCGGACGCCGTATTCCCATCCATCCGGCACGGAATGTCCGGTTTTCACACATTTGTGTGTTAATATAGTGTGAATATTACGCGTCTTTTACGCCGGGTGGATGGGCATCCGGCGTCCGATGCACCCCAATTATTTGCAGCACGCTACTCTACGCACCGCCAATGCACTCCGCAAGCCCCGCCTCCATCCGCGTCGGAACCGGTAGTAAGTGTTGTTGTGTGCGCACATCGTGACAACATTACACGGTGGCAATTGCAATTAGCGGTGGATAATGTGAAGGCGTTTTCGAAATCGACAGAGAATGAGGCGGTGCTGGCGGAGTGCATTGGCGGTGCATAGAATAGCGTGTTGCTGGGGTTTTGGCTGCATCGGACGCCGTATTCCCATCCATCCGGCACGGAATGTCCGGTTTTCACACATTTGTGTGTTAATATAGTGTGAATATTACGCGTCTTTTACGCCGGGTGGATGGGCATCCGGCGTCCGATGCATCCGGCGTCCGATGCACCCCAATTATTTGCAGCACGCTACTCTACGCACCGCCAATGCACTCCGCAAGCCCCGCCTCCATCCGCGTCGGAACCGGTAGTAAGTGTTGTTGTGTGCGCACATCGTGACAACATTACACGGTGGCAATTGCAATTAGCGGTGGATAATGTGAAGGCGTTTTCGAAATCGACAGAGAATGAGGCGGTGCTGGCGGAGTGCATTGGCGGTGCATAGAATAGCGTGTTGCTGGGGTTTTGGCTGCATCGGACGCCGTATTCCCATCCATCCGGCACGGAATGTCCGGTTTTCACACATTTGTGTGTTAATATAGTGTGAATATTACGCGTCTTTTACGCCGGGTGGATGGGCATCCGGCGTCCGATGCACCCCAATTATTTGCAGCACGCTACTCTACGCACCGCCAATGCACTCCGCAAGCCCCGCCTCCATCCGCGTCGGAACCGGTAGTAAGTGTTGTTGTGTGCGCACATCGTGACAACATTACACGGTGGCAATTGCAATTAGCGGTGGATAATGTGAAGGCGTTTTCGAAATCGACAGAGAATGAGGCGGTGCTGGCGGAGTGCATTGGCGGTGCATAGAATAGCGTGTTGCTGGGGTTTTGGCTGCATCGGACGCCGTATTCCCATCCATCCGGCACGGAATGTCCGGTTTTCACACATTTGTGTGTTAATATAGTGTGAATATTACGCGTCTTTTACGCCGGGTGGATGGGCATCCGGCGTCCGATGCACCCCAATTATTTGCAGCACGCTACTCTACGCACCGCCAATGCACTCCGCAAGCCCCGCCTCCATCCGCGTCGGAACCGGTAGTAAGTGTTGTTGTGTGCGCACATCGTGACAACATTACACGGTGGCAATTGCAATTAGCGGTGGATAATGTGAAGGCGTTTTCGAAATCGACAGAGAATGAGGCGGTGCTGGCGGAGTGCATTGGCGGTGCATAGAATAGCGTGTTGCTGGGGTTTTGGCTGCATCGGACGCCGTATTCCCATCCCATCCGGCACGGAATGTCCGGTTTTCACACATTTGTGTGTTAATATAGTGTGAATATTACGCGTCTTTTACGCCGGGTGGATGGGCATCCGGCGTCCGATGCACCCCAATTATTTGCAGCACGCTACTCTACGCACCGCCAATGCACTCCGCAAGCCCCGCCTCCATCCGCGTCGGAACCGGTAGTAAGTGTTGTTGTGTGCGCACATCGTGACAACATTACACGGTGGCAATTGCAATTAGCGGTGGATAATGTGAAGGCGTTTTCGAAATCGACAGAGAATGAGGCGGTGCTGGCGGAGTGCATTGGCGGTGCATAGAATAGCGTGTTGCTGGGGTTTTGGCTGCATCGGACGCCGTATTCCCATCCATCCGGCACGGAATGTCCGGTTTTCACACATTTGTGTGTTAATATAGTGTGAATATTACGCGTCTTTTACGCCGGGTGGATGGGCATCCGGCGTCCGATGCACCCCAATTATTTGCAGCACGCTACTCTACGCACCGCCAATGCACTCCGCAAGCCCCGCCTCCATCCGCGTCGGAACCGGTAGTAAGTGTTGTTGTGTGCGCACATCGTGACAACATTACACGGTGGCAATTGCAATTAGCGGTGGATAATGTGAAGGCGTTTTCGAAATCGACAGAGAATGAGGCGGTGCTGGCGGAGTGCATTGGCGGTGCATAGAATAGCGTGTTGCTGGGGTTTTGGCTGCATCGGACGCCGTATTCCCACCCATCCGGCACGGAATGTCCGGTTTTCACACATTTGTGTGTTAATATAGTGTGAATATTACGCGTCTTTTACGCCGGGTGGATGGGCATCCGGCGTCCGATGCACCCCAATTATTTGCAGCACGCTACTCTACGCACCGCCAATGCACTCCGCAAGCCCCGCCTCCATCCGCGTCGGAACCGGTAGTAAGTGTTGTTGTGTGCGCACATCGTGACAACATTACACGGTGGCAATTGCAATTAGCGGTGGATAATGTGAAGGCGTTTTCGAAATCGACAGAGAATGAGGCGGTGCTGGCGGAGTGCATTGGCGGTGCATAGAATAGCGTGTTGCTGGGGTTTTGGCTGCATCGGACGCCGTATTCCCACCCATCCGGCACGGAATGTCCGGTTTTCACACATTTGTGTGTTAATATAGTGTGAATATTACGCGTCTTTTACGCCGGGTGGATGGGCATCCGGCGTCCGATGCCCCCCAATTATTTGCAGCACGCTACTCTACGCACCGCCAATGCACTCCGCAAGCCCCGCCTCCATCCGCGTCGGAACCGGTAGTAAGTGTTGTTGTGTGCGCACATCGTGACAACATTACACGGTGGCAATTGCAATTAGCGGTGGATAATGTGAAGGCGTTTTCGAAATCGACAGAGAATGAGGCGGTGCTGGCGGAGTGCATTGGCGGTGCATAGAATAGCGTGTTGCTGGGGTTTTGGCTGCATCGGACGCCGTATTCCCACCCATCCGGCACGGAATGTCCGGTTTTCACACATTTGTGTGTTAATATAGTGTGAATATTACGCGTCTTTTACGCCGGGTGGATGGGCATCCGGCGTCCGATGCACCCCAATTATTTGCAGCACGCTACTCTACGCACCGCCAATGCACTCCGCAAGCCCCGCCTCCATCCGCGTCGGAACCGGTAGTAAGTGTTGTTGTGTGCGCACATCGTGACAACATTACACGGTGGCAATTGCAATTAGCGGTGGATAATGTGAAGGCGTTTTCGAAATCGACAGAGAATGAGGCGGTGCTGGCGGAGTGCATTGGCGGTGCATAGAATAGCGTGTTGCTGGGGTTTTGGCTGCATCGGACGCCGTATTCCCACCCATCCGGCACGGAATGTCCGGTTTTCACACATTTGTGTGTTAATATAGTGTGAATATTACGCGTCTTTTACGCCGGGTGGATGGGCATCCGGCGTCCGATGCACCCCAATTATTTGCAGCACGCTACTCTACGCACCGCCAATGCACTCCGCAAGCCCCGCCTCCATCCGCGTCGGAACCGGTAGTAAGTGTTGTTGTGTGCGCACATCGTGACAACATTACACGGTGGCAATTGCAATTAGCGGTGGATAATGTGAAGGCGTTTTCGAAATCGACAGAGAATGAGGCGGTGCTGGCGGAGTGCATTGGCGGTGCATAGAATAGCGTGTTGCTGGGGTTTTGGCTGCATCGGACGCCGTATTCCCACCCATCCGGCACGGAATGTCCGGTTTTCACACATTTGTGTGTTAATATAGTGTGAATATTACGCGTCTTTTACGCCGGGTGGATGGGCATCCGGCGTCCGATGCACCCCAATTATTTGCAGCACGCTACTCTACGCACCGCCAATGCACTCCGCAAGCCCCGCCTCCATCCGCGTCGGAACCGGTAGTAAGTGTTGTTGTGTGCGCACATCGTGACAACATTACACGGTGGCAATTGCAATTAGCGGTGGATAATGTGAAGGCGTTTTCGAAATCGACAGAGAATGAGGCGGTGCTGGCGGAGTGCATTGGCGGTGCATAGAATAGCGTGTTGCTGGGGTTTTGGCTGCATCGGACGCCGTATTCCCACCCATCCGGCACGGAATGTCCGGTTTTCACACATTTGTGTGTTAATATAGTGTGAATATTACGCGTCTTTTACGCCGGGTGGATGGGCATCCGGCGTCCGATGCACCCCAATTATTTGCAGCACGCTACTCTACGCACCGCCAATGCACTCCGCAAGCCCCGCCTCCATCCGCGTCGGAACCGGTAGTAAGTGTTGTTGTGTGCGCACATCGTGACAACATTACACGGTGGCAATTGCAATTAGCGGTGGATAATGTGAAGGCGTTTTCGAAATCGACAGAGAATGAGGCGGTGCTGGCGGAGTGCATTGGCGGTGCATAGAATAGCGTGTTGCTGGGGTTTTGGCTGCATCGGACGCCGTATTCCCACCCATCCGGCACGGAATGTCCGGTTTTCACACATTTGTGTGTTAATATAGTGTGAATATTACGCGTCTTTTACGCCGGGTGGATGGGCATCCGGCGTCCGATGCACCCCAATTATTTGCAGCACGCTACTCTACGCACCGCCAATGCACTCCGCAAGCCCCGCCTCCATCCGCGTCGGAACCGGTAGTAAGTGTTGTTGTGTGCGCACATCGTGACAACATTACACGGTGGCAATTGCAATTAGCGGTGGATAATGTGAAGGCGTTTTCGAAATCGACAGAGAATGAGGCGGTGCTGGCGGAGTGCATTGGCGGTGCATAGAATAGCGTGTTGCTGGGGTTTTGGCTGCATCGGACGCCGTATTCCCACCCATCCGGCACGGAATGTCCGGTTTTCACACATTTGTGTGTTAATATAGTGTGAATATTACGCGTCTTTTACGCCGGGTGGATGGGCATCCGGCGTCCGATGCACCCCAATTATTTGCAGCACGCTACTCTACGCACCGCCAATGCACTCCGCAAGCCCCGCCTCCATCCGCGTCGGAACCGGTAGTAAGTGTTGTTGTGTGCGCACATCGTGACAACATTACACGGTGGCAATTGCAATTAGCGGTGGATAATGTGAAGGCGTTTTCGAAATCGACAGAGAATGAGGCGGTGCTGGCGGAGTGCATTGGCGGTGCATAGAATAGCGTGTTGCTGGGGTTTTGGCTGCATCGGACGCCGTATTCCCACCCATCCGGCACGGAATGTCCGGTTTTCACACATTTGTGTGTTAATATAGTGTGAATATTACGCGTCTTTTACGCCGGGTGGATGGGCATCCGGCGTCCGATGCACCCCAATTATTTGCAGCACGCTACTCTACGCACCGCCAATGCACTCCGCAAGCCCCGCCTCCATCCGCGTCGGAACCGGTAGTAAGTGTTGTTGTGTGCGCACATCGTGACAACATTACACGGTGGCAATTGCAATTAGCGGTGGATAATGTGAAGGCGTTTTCGAAATCGACAGAGAATGAGGCGGTGCTGGCGGAGTGCATTGGCGGTGCATAGAATAGCGTGTTGCTGGGGTTTTGGCTGCATCGGACGCCGTATTCCCACCCATCCGGCACGGAATGTCCGGTTTTCACACATTTGTGTGTTAATATAGTGTGAATATTACGCGTCTTTTACGCCGGGTGGATGGGCATCCGGCGTCCGATGCACCCCAATTATTTGCAGCACGCTACTCTACGCACCGCCAATGCACTCCGCAAGCCCCGCCTCCATCCGCGTCGGAACCGGTAGTAAGTGTTGTTGTGTGCGCACATCGTGACAACATTACACGGTGGCAATTGCAATTAGCGGTGGATAATGTGAAGGCGTTTTCGAAATCGACAGAGAATGAGGCGGTGCTGGCGGAGTGCATTGGCGGTGCATAGAATAGCGTGTTGCTGGGGTTTTGGCTGCATCGGACGCCGTATTCCCACCCATCCGGCACGGAATGTCCGGTTTTCACACATTTGTGTGTTAATATAGTGTGAATATTACGCGTCTTTTACGCCGGGTGGATGGGCATCCGGCGTCCGATGCACCCCAATTATTTGCAGCACGCTACTCTACGCACCGCCAATGCACTCCGCAAGCCCCGCCTCCATCCGCGTCGGAACCGGTAGTAAGTGTTGTTGTGTGCGCACATCGTGACAACATTACACGGTGGCAATTGCAATTAGCGGTGGATAATGTGAAGGCGTTTTCGAAATCGACAGAGAATGAGGCGGTGCTGGCGGAGTGCATTGGCGGTGCATAGAATAGCGTGTTGCTGGGGTTTTGGCTGCATCGGACGCCGTATTCCCACCCATCCGGCACGGAATGTCCGGTTTTCACACATTTGTGTGTTAATATAGTGTGAATATTACGCGTCTTTTACGCCGGGTGGATGGGCATCCGGCGTCCGATGCACCCCAATTATTTGCAGCACGCTACTCTACGCACCGCCAATGCACTCCGCAAGCCCCGCCTCCATCCGCGTCGGAACCGGTAGTAAGTGTTGTTGTGTGCGCACATCGTGACAACATTACACGGTGGCAATTGCAATTAGCGGTGGATAATGTGAAGGCGTTTTCGAAATCGACAGAGAATGAGGCGGTGCTGGCGGAGTGCATTGGCGGTGCATAGAATAGCGTGTTGCTGGGGTTTTGGCTGCATCGGACGCCGTATTCCCATCCATCCGGCACGGAATGTCCGGTTTTCACACATTTGTGTGTTAATATAGTGTGAATATTACGCGTCTTTTACGCCGGGTGGATGGGCATCCGGCGTCCGATGCACCCCAATTATTTGCAGCACGCTACTCTACGCACCGCCAATGCACTCCGCAAGCCCCGCCTCCATCCGCGTCGGAACCGGTAGTAAGTGTTGTTGTGTGCGCACATCGTGACAACATTACACGGTGGCAATTGCAATTAGCGGTGGATAATG
Source organism: Tetraselmis striata (assembly GCA_006384855.1). Lineage (NCBI taxonomy): Eukaryota > Viridiplantae > Chlorophyta > Chlorodendrophyceae > Chlorodendrales > Chlorodendraceae > Tetraselmis > Tetraselmis striata. The sequence goes on along the minus strand of VCJN01002899.1, from coordinate 66,098 downwards.
TGAAGGCGTTTTCGAAATCGACAGAGAATGAGGCGGTGCTGGCGGAGTGCATTGGCGGTGCATAGAATAGCGTGTTGCTGGGGTTTTGGCTGCATCGGACGCCGTATTCCCACCCATCCGGCACGGAATGTCCGGTTTTCACACATTTGTGTGTTAATATAGTGTGAATATTACGCGTCTTTTACGCCGGGTGGATGGGCATCCGGCGTCCGATGCACCCCAATTATTTGCAGCACGCTACTCTACGCACCGCCAATGCACTCCGCAAGCCCCGCCTCCATCCGCGTCGGAACCGGTAGTAAGTGTTGTTGTGTGCGCACATCGTGACAACATTACACGGTGGCAATTGCAATTAGCGGTGGATAATGTGAAGGCGTTTTCGAAATCGACAGAGAATGAGGCGGTGCTGGCGGAGTGCATTGGCGGTGCATAGAATAGCGTGTTGCTGGGGTTTTGGCTGCATCGGACGCCGTATTCCCACCCATCCGGCACGGAATGTCCGGTTTTCACACATTTGTGTGTTAATATAGTGTGAATATTACGCGTCTTTTACGCCGGGTGGATGGGCATCCGGCGTCCGATGCACCCCAATTATTTGCAGCACGCTACTCTACGCAGTACGGCGTCTTTTACGGCCGGGTGGATGGGCATCCGGCGTCCGATGCACCCCAATTATTTGCAGCACGCTACTCTACGCACCGCCAATGCACTCCGCAAGCCCCGCCTCCATCCGCGTCGGAACCGGTAGTAAGTGTTGTTGTGTGCGCACATCGTGACAACATTACACGGTGGCAATTGCAATTAGCGGTGGATAATGTGAAGGCGTTTTCGAAATCGACAGAGAATGAGGCGGTGCTGCCGGAGTGCATTGGCGGTGCATAGAATAGCGTGTTGCTGGGGTTTTGGCTGCATCGGACGCCGTATTCCCACCCATCCGGCACGGAATGTCCGGTTTTCACACATTTGTGTGTTAATATAGTGTGAATATTACGCGTCTTTTACGCCGGGTGGATGGGCATCCGGCGTCCGATGCACCCCAATTATTTGCAGCACGCTACTCTACGCACCGCCAATGCACTCCGCAAGCCCCGCCTCCATCCGCGTCGGAACCGGTAGTAAGTGTTGTTGTGTGCGCCACATCGTGACAACATTACACGGTGGCAATTGCAATTAGCGGTGGATAATGTGAAGGCGTTTTCGAAATCGACAGAGAATGAGGCGGTGCTGGCGGAGTGCATTGGCGGTGCATAGAATAGCGTGTTGCTGGGGTTTTGGCTGCATCGGACGCCGTATTCCCACCCATCCGGCACGGAATGTCCGGTTTTCACACATTTGTGTGTTAATATAGTGTGAATATTACGCGTCTTTTACGCCGGGTGGATGGGCATCCGGCGTCCGATGCACCCCAATTATTGCAGCACGCTACTCTACGCACCCCCCAATTATTTGCAGCACGCTACTCTACGCACCGCCAATGCACTCCGCAAGCCCCGCCTCCATCCGCGTCGGAACCGGTAGTAAGTGTTGTTGTGTGCGCACATCGTGACAACATTACACGGTGGCAATTGCAATTAGCGGTGGATAATGTGAAGGCGTTTTCGAAATCGACAGAGAATGAGGCGGTGCTGGCGGAGTGCATTGGCGGTGCATAGAATAGCGTGTTGCTGGGGTTTTGGCTGCATCGGACGCCGTATTCCCATCCATCCGGCACGGAATGTCCGGTTTTCACACATTTGTGTGTTAATATAGTGTGAATATTACGCGTCTTTTACGCCGGGTGGATGGGCATCCGGCGTCCGATGCACCCCAATTATTTGCAGCACGCTACTCTACGCACCGCCAATGCACTCCGCAAGCCCCGCCTCCATCCGCGTCGGAACCGGTAGTAAGTGTTGTTGTGTGCGCACATCGTGACAACATTACACGGTGGCAATTGCAATTAGCGGTGGATAATGTGAAGGCGTTTTCGAAATCGACAGAGAATGAGGCGGTGCTGGCGGAGTGCATTGGCGGTGCATAGAATAGCGTGTTGCTGGGGTTTTGGCTGCATCGGACGCCGTATTCCCACCCATCCGGCACGGAATGTCCGGTTTTCACACATTTGTGTGTTAATATAGTGTGAATATTACGCGTCTTTTACGCCGGGTGGATGGGCATCCGGCGTCCGATGCACCCCAATTATTTGCAGCACGCTACTCTACGCACCGCCAATGCACTCCGCAAGCCCCGCCTCCATCCGCGTCGGAACCGGTAGTAAGTGTTGTTGTGTGCGCACATCGTGACAACATTACACGGTGGCAATTGCAATTAGCGGTGGATAATGTGAAGGCGTTTTCGAAATCGACAGAGAATGAGGCGGTGCTGGCGGAGTGCATTGGCGGTGCATAGAATAGCGTGTTGCTGGGGTTTTGGCTGCATCGGACGCCGTATTCCCATCCATCCGGCACGGAATGTCCGGTTTTCACACATTTGTGTGTTAATATAGTGTGAATATTACGCGTCTTTTACGCCGGGTGGATGGGCATCCGGCGTCCGATGCACCCCAATTATTTGCAGCACGCTACTCTACGCACCGCCAATGCACTCCGCAAGCCCCGCCTCCATCCGCGTCGGAACCGGTAGTAAGTGTTGTTGTGTGCGCACATCGTGACAACATTACACGGTGGCAATTGCAATTAGCGGTGGATAATGTGAAGGCGTTTTCGAAATCGACAGAGAATGAGGCGGTGCTGGCGGAGTGCATTGGCGGTGCATAGAATAGCGTGTTGCTGGGGTTTTGGCTGCATCGGACGCCGTATTCCCATCCCATCCGGCACGGAATGTCCGGTTTTCACACATTTGTGTGTTAATATAGTGTGAATATTACGCGTCTTTTACGCCGGGTGGATGGGCATCCGGCGTCCGATGCACCCCAATTATTTGCAGCACGCTACTCTACGCACCGCCAATGCACTCCGCAAGCCCCGCCTCCATCCGCGTCGGAACCGGTAGTAAGTGTTGTTGTGTGCGCACATCGTGACAACATTACACGGTGGCAATTGCAATTAGCGGTGGATAATGTGAAGGCGTTTTCGAAATCGACAGAGAATGAGGCGGTGCTGGCGGAGTGCATTGGCGGTGCATAGAATAGCGTGTTGCTGGGGTTTTGGCTGCATCGGACGCCGTATTCCCACCCATCCGGCACGGAATGTCCGGTTTTCACACATTTGTGTGTTAATATAGTGTGAATATTACGCGTCTTTTACGCCGGGTGGATGGGCATCCGGCGTCCGATGCACCCCAATTATTTGCAGCACGCTACTCTACGCACCGCCAATGCACTCCGCAAGCCCCGCCTCCATCCGCGTCGGAACCGGTAGTAAGTGTTGTTGTGTGCGCACATCGTGACAACATTACACGGTGGCAATTGCAATTAGCGGTGGATAATGTGAAGGCGTTTTCGAAATCGACAGAGAATGAGGCGGTGCTGGCGGAGTGCATTGGCGGTGCATAGAATAGCGTGTTGCTGGGGTTTGGCTGCATCGGACGCCGTATTCCCATCCCATCCGGCACGGAATGTCCGGTTTTTCACACATTTGGGTGTGAATATAGTGTGAATATTACGCGTCTTTTACGCCGGGTGGATGGGCATCCGGCGTCCGATGCACCCCAATTATTTGCAGCACGCTACTCTACGCACCGCCAATGCACTCCGCCAGCTTACGCCGGGTGGATGGGCATCCGGCGTCCGATGCACCCCAATTATTTGCAGCACGCTACTCTACGCACCGCCAATGCACTCCGCAAGCCCCGCCTCCATCCGCGTCGGAACCGGTAGTAAGTGTTGTTGTGTGCGCACATCGTGACAACATTACACGGTGGCAATTGCAATTAGCGGTGGATAATGTGAAGGCGTTTTCGAAATCGACAGAGAATGAGGCGGTGCTGGCGGAGTGCATTGGCGGTGCATAGAATAGCGTGTTGCTGGGGTTTTGGCTGCATCGGACGCCGTATTCCCACCCATCCGGCACGGAATGTCCGGTTTTCACACATTTGTGTGTTAATATAGTGTGAATATTACGCGTCTTTTACGCCGGGTGGATGGGCATCCGGCGTCCGATGCACCCCAATTATTTGCAGCACGCTTCGCTATGCACCGCCAATGCACTCCGCAAGCCCCACCTCCATCCGCGTGGGAACCGGTAGTAAGTGTTGTTGTGTGCGCACATCGTGACAACATTACACGGTGGCAATTGCAATTAGCGGTGGATAATGTGAAGGCGTTTTCGAAATCCACGGAGAATGAGGCGGTGCTGGCGGAGTGCATTGGCGGTGCATAGAATAGCGTGTTGCTGGGGGTTTGGCTGCATCGGACGCCGTATTCCCATGCATCCATCCGGCACGGAATGTCCGGTTTTTACACATTTGGGTGCGAATATAGTGTGTATATTACGCGTCTTTTACGCCGGGTGGATGGGCATCCCGCGTCCGATGCACCCCAAATCTCACCAACACGCTACTCTACGCACCGCCAATGCACTCCGCCAGCCCCGCCTCTTTCCGCGCGCGTCCTACGTTGCGTTGTGCATATATACATACGTATATGTACTGCTCCGAAACCAGCCCACATGTCTTTTACGCCGGGTGGATGGGCATCCGACGTCCGATGCACCCCAATTATTTGCAGCACGCTACTCTATGCACCGCCAATGCACTCCGCAAGCCCCGCCTCCATCCGCGTGGGAACCGGTAGTAAGTGTTGTTGTGTGCGCACATCGTGACAACATTACACGGTGGCAATTGCTTTCAGCGGTGGATAATGTGAAGGCGTTTTCGAAATCCACGGAGAATGAGGCGGTGCTGGCGGAGTGCATTGGCGGTGCATAGAATAGCGTGTTGCTGGGGTTTTGACTGCATCGGACGCCGTATTCCCATCCATCCGGCACGGAATGTCCGGTTTTGATTCACACATTTGTGTGTGAATATAGTGTGAATATTACGCGTCTTTTACGCCGGGTGGATGGGCATCCCGCGTCCGATGCATCCCAATTATTTGCAGCACGCTACGCTATGCACCGCCAATGCACTCCGCAAGCCCCGCCTCCATCCGCGTGGGAACCGGTAGTAAGTGTTGTTGTGTGCGCACATCGTGACAACATTACACGGTGGCAATTGCAATTAGCGGTGGATAATGTGATGGCGTTTTCGAAATCCACGGAGAATGAGGCGGTGCTGGCGGAGTGCATTGGCGGTGCATAGAATAGCGTGCGTGTTGCTGGGGGTTTGACTGCATCGGACGCCGTATTCCCATGCATCCATCCGGCACGGAATGTCCGGTTTTTACACATTTGGAGGCGAATATAGTGTGTATATTACGCGTCTTTTACGCCGGGTGGATGGGCATCCGGCGTCCGATGCACCCCGAATCTCACCAACACGCTACTCTACGCACCGCCAATGCACTCCGCCAGCCCCGCCTCTTTCCGCGCGCGTCCTACGTTGCGTTGTGCATATATACATACGTACATGTACTGCTCCGAAACCAGCCCACATGTCTTTTACGCCGGGTGGATGGGCATCCGACGTCCGATGCACCCCAATTATTTGCAGCACGCTACTCTATGCACCGCCAATGCACTCCGCAAGCCCCGCCTCCATCCGCGTCGGAACCGGTAGTAAGTGTTGTTGTGTGCGCACATCGTGACAACATTACACGGTGGCAATTGCAATTAGCGGTGGATAATGTGAAGGCGTTTTCGAAATCGACAGAGAATGAGGCGGTGCTGGCGGAGTGCATTGGCGGTGCATAGAATAGCGTGTTGCTGGGGTTTTGGCTGCATCGGACGCCGTATTCCCATCCATCCGGCACGGAATGTCCGGTTTTCACACATTTGTGTGTGAATATAGTGTGAATATTACGCGTCTTTTACGCCGGGTGGATGGGCATCCCGGCGTCCGATGCACCCCAATTATTTGCAGCACGCTACGCTATGCACCGCCAATGCACTCCGCAAGCCCCGCCTCCATCCGCGTGGGAACCGGTAGTAAGTGTTGTTGTGTGCGCACATCGTGACAACATTACACGGTGGCAATTGCAATTAGCGGTGGATAATGTGAAGGCGTTTTCGAAATCCACGGAGAATGAGGCGGTGCTGGCGGAGTGCATTGGCGGTGCATAGAATAGCGTGTTGCTGGGGGTTTGGCTGCATCGGACGCCGTATTCCCATGCATCCATCCGGCACAGAATGTCCGGTTTTTACACATTTGGGTGCGAATATAGTGTGTATATTACGCGTCTTTTACGCCGGGTGGATGGGCATCCGGCGTCCGATGCACCCCAAATCTCACCAACAAGCTACTCTACGCACCGCCAATGCACTCCGCCAGCCCCGCCTCTTTCCGCGCGCGTCCTACGTTGCGTTGTGCATATATACATACGTACATGTACTGCTCCGAAACCAGCCCACATGTCTTTTACGCCGGGTGGATGGGCATCCGACGTCCGATGCACCCCAATTATTTGCAGCACGCTACTCTATGCACCGCCAATGCACTCCGCAAGCCCCGCCTCCATCCGCGTCGGAACCGGTAGTAAGTGTTGTTGTGTGCGCACATCGTGACAACATTACACGGTGGCAATTGCATTTAGCGGTGGATAATGTGAAGGCGTTTTCGAAATCGACGGAGAATGAGGCGGTGCTGGCGGAGTGCATTGGCGGTGCATAGAATAGCGTGTTGCTGGGGTTTTGGCTGCATCGGACGCCGTATTCCCATCCATCCGGCACGGAATGTCCGGTTTTTCACACATTTGTGTGTGAATATAGTGTGAATATTACGCGTCTTTTACGCCGGGTGGATGGGCATCCGGCGTCCGATGCATCCCAATTATTTGCAGCACGCTTCGCTATGCACCGCCAATGCACTCCGCAAGCCCCGCCTCCATCCGCGTGGGAACCGGTAGTAAGTGTTGTTGTGTGCGCACATCGTGACAACATTACACGGTGGCAATTGCAATTAGCGGTGGATAATGTGAAGGCGTTTTCGAAATCCACAGAGAATGAGGCGGTGCTGGCGGAGTGCATTGGCGGTGCATAGAATAGCGTGTTGCTGGGGTTTTGGCTGCATCGGACGCCGTATTCCCATGCATCCATCCGGCACAGAATGTCCGGTTTTTACACATTTGGGTGCGAATATAGTGTGTATATTACGCGTCTTTTACGCCGGGTGGATGGGCATCCGGCGTCCGATGCACCCCAAATCTCACCAACAAGCTACTCTACGCACCGCCAATGCACTCCGCCAGCCCCGCCTCTTTCCGCGCGCGTCCTACGTTGCGTTGTGCATATATACATACGTACATGTACTGCTCCGAAACCAGCCCACATGTCTTTTACGCCGGGTGGATGGGCATCCGACGTCCGATGCACCCCAATTATTTGCAGCACGCTACTCTATGCACCGCCAATGCACTCCGCAAGCCCCGCCTCCATCCGCGTCGGAACCGGTAGTAAGTGTTGTTGTGTGCGCACATCGTGACAACATTACACGGTGGGAATTGCTTTCAGCGGTGGATAATGTGAAGGCGTTTTCGAAATCCACGGAGAATGAGGCGGTGCTGGCGGAGTGCATTGGCGGTGCATAGAATAGCGTGTTGCTGGGGTTTTGACTGCATCGGACGCCGTATTCCCATGCATCCATCCGGCACGGAATGTCCGGTTATGATTCACACATTTGTGTGTGAATACAATGTGAATAGTACGCGTCTTTTACGCCGGGTGGATGGGCATCCCGCGTCCGATGCATCCCAATTATTTGCAGCACGCTTCGCTATGCACCGCCAATGCCCTCCGCAAGCCCCACCTCCATCCGCGTGGGAACCGGTAGTAAGTGTTGTTGTGTGCGCACATCGTGACAACATTACACGGTGGCAATTGCAATTAGCGGTGGATAATGTGAAGGCGTTTTCGAAATCCACGGAGAATGAGGCGGTGCTGGCGGAGTGCATTGGCGGTGCATAGAATAGCGTGTTGCTGGGGGTTTTGGCTGCATCGGACGCCGTATTCCCATGCATCCATCCGGCACAGAATGTCCGGTTTTTACACATTTGGGTGCGAATATAGTGTGTATATTACGCGTCTTTTACGCCGGGTGGATGGGCATCCGGCGTCCGATGCACCCCAAATCTCACCAACAAGCTACTCTACGCACCGCCAATGCACTCCGCCAGCCCCGCCTCTTTCCGCGCGCGTCCTACGTTGCGTTGTGCATATATACATACGTACATGTACTGCTCCGAAACCAGCCCACATGTCTTTTACGCCGGGTGGATGGGCATCCGACGTCCGATGCACCCCAATTATTTGCAGCACGCTACTCTATGCACCGCCAATGCACTCCGCAAGCCCCGCCTCCATCCGCGTCGGAACCGGTAGTAAGTGTTGTTGTGTGCGCACATCGTGACAACATTACACGATGGCAATTGCATTTAGCGGTGGATAATGTGAAGGCGTTTTCGAAATCCACGGAGAATGAGGCGGTGCTGGCGGAGTGCATTGGCGGTGCATAGAATAGCGTGTTGCTGGGGTTTTGACTGCATCGGACGCCGTATTCCCATCCATCCGGCACGGAATGTCCGGTTTTGATTCACTTATTTGTGTGTGCATATAGTGTGAATAGTACGCGTCTTTTACGCCGGGTGGATGGGCATCCCGCGTCCGATGCATCCCAATTATTTGCAGCACGCTTCGCTATGCACCGCCAATGCACTCCGCAAGCCCCACCTCCATCCGCGTCGGAACCGGTAGTAAGTGTTGTTGTGTGCGCACATCGTGACAACATTACACGGTGGCAATTGCAATTAGCGGTGGATAATGTGAAGGCGTTTTCGAAATCCACGGAGAATGAGGCGGTGCTGGCGGAGTGCATTGGCGGTGCATAGAATAGCGTGTTGCTGGGGTTTTGACTGCATCGGACGCCGTATTCCCATCCATCCGGCACGGAATGTCCGGTTTGATTCACACATTTGTGTGTGAATATAGTGTGAATATTACGCGTCTTTTACGCCGGGTGGATGGGCATCCCGCGTCCGATGCATCCCAATTATTTGCAGCACGCTTCGCTATGCACCGCCAATGCACTCCGCAAGCCCCGCCTCCATCCGCGTGGGAACCGGTAGTAAGTGTTGTTGTGTGCGCACATCGTGACAACATTACACGGTGGCAATTGCAATTAGCGGTGGATAATGTGAAGGCGTTTTCGAAATCCACGGAGAATGAGGCGGTGCTGGCGGAGTGCATTGGCGGTGCATAGAATAGCGTGTTGCTGGGGGTTTGGCTGCATCGGACGCCGTATTCCCATGCATCCATCCGGCACGGAATGTCCGGTTTTTACACATTTGGGTGCGAATATTGTGTGTATATTACGCGTCTTTTACGCCGGGTGGATGGGCATCCCGCGTCCGATGCACCCCAAATCTCACCAACACGCTACTCTACGCACCGCCAATGCACTCCGCCAGCCCCGCCTCTTTCCGCGCGCGTCCTACGTTGCGTTGTGCATATATACATACGTACATGTACTGCTCCGAAACCAGCCCACATGTCTTTTACGCCGGGTGGATGGGCATCCGGCGTCCGATGCACCCCAATTATTTGCAGCACGCTACTCTATGCACCGCCAATGCACTCCGATGGCGCCGCGTGGGAACCGGTAGTAAGTGTTGTTGTGTGCGCACATCGTGACAACATTACACGGTGGCAATTGCAATTAGCGGTGGATAATGTGAAGGCGTTTTCAAAATCCACGGAGAATGAGGCGGTGCTGGCGGAATGCATTGACAGTGCATAGAATAGCGTGTTGCTGGGGTTTTGACTGCATCGGACGCCGTATTCCCATCCACCCGGCACGGAATGTCCGGTTTTGATTCACACATTTGTGTGTGAATATAGTGTGAATAGTACGCGTCTTTTACGCCGGGTGGATGGGCATCCCGCGTCCGATGCATCCCAATTATTTGCAGCACGCTACTCTATGCACCGCCAATGCACTCCGCAAGCCCCGCCTCCATCCGCGTGGGAACCGGTAGTAAGTGTTGTTGTGTGCGCACATCGTGACAACATTACACGGTGGCAATTGCAATTAGCGGTGGATAATGTGAAGGCGTTTTCGAAATCCACGGAGAATGAGGCGGTGCTGGCGGAGTGCATTGGAGGTGCATAGAATAGCGTGTTGCTGGGGGTTTGGCTGCATCGGACGCCGTATTCCCATGCATCCATCCGGCACGGAATGTCCGGTTTTGATTCACACATTTGGGTGCGAATACAGTGTGAATATTACGCGTCTTTTACGCCGGGTGGTCGGGCTTCCGGCGTCGGATGCACCCCGAATCTCACCAACACGCTACTCTACGCACCGCCAATGCACTCCGCCAGCCCCGCCTCTTTCCGCGCGCGTCCTACGTTGCATTGTGTATATATACATACGTACATGTACTGATCCGAAACCAGCCCACATGTCTTTTATGCAGGGTGGATGGGCATCCAGCCCACATGTCCGATGCACCCCAATTATTTGGACAACGCTACTCTACGCACCGCCAACGCACTCCGCCAGCCCCGCCTCTTTCCGCGCAAGTCATACGTTCCATTGTATGTATATACATACGTACATGTACTACTGCTCTGAAACCAACCCAAACTTAATGAGTGCACAAGTGTAAATGGGGGGGGGGGGCGCGGGGCATACACTCACACATACTTCGGTCATGCATGACAGATATTACAAGCCGTGGCGGGTCGGCGGGCCGATTCGGCGGGTCGACCCGGCGGGGGGGGGGGGGGGGGGGGAGGTCTATTCAACTACACGTGCGGCAGTGTCGTTTCGTGGAGCAGTATGTGTGCCCGGTCTCATTTATACCGCCCCCTACCTGCGCTGCATGGTCCACCCCTACGAATTATATAGCACAAACCGCCATTACTTTATAGGAACCTAGCACAGCCATGCTTATATGCCCGCTTTGGCGATCAACTTCTACGCACTTCCCGTCCCTCAGCCGCCGGACATGGGGGTTAAGCCGCCAGCGTCGGCAGTTGCTTAGCAACACTTGGCATCCCGTACCGTGTTCATGGCTTCGCAGCCCTGCCGCCGGCACACGCTTACTTCCACCACCTTCGCCAGCCGCAGCTTCGCACGCCGTTCCGCCGACATACGAAACGCACGAATCCACCCCCCCCCCCCCCCCCCCCCGGTCCCCGCGTCATGTATAATATATTCGAGGCGACTATGCGGGGCGCAACACACGCCGCGGCGTGGGTCGGCGGAGCGGCGGGCGGCGGGAGCCCTAATGGCCGGGCAGTATCCACACCCACACCGGCACCGCCGCTCACCTCCGACGCGGATGAACCGCCTCCCAAAGGAAACATGCCGGTTGGTGGTAAGCGCAGCAGGCGTGGGGTGCCGGTGCCGGTACCTGTGCGACGGAGCTGTCGCGTCATGAACCGCACCGCAACCGCAACCGCAACCACACCGCATGTGGAGCAACACATGGCGATGCCGGCCCCACCTATGTCTAGGGCCACCTCCTCACAGCACCCCGCCACGACGGCGTCGGCCACCGCCGACGGCGCCGTTGCGGGGGGGGGGGGGGGGGGGACCCCTGCCATGCGACGATGATGCGCCTGATGCGCCACGTTAGGAGGCGGAGGAGGCCGTGATTGAGGCGACTGATAGGGCTGAGGGGGTTGTCGAGGCGAGCGAGGCTGCGCTCGCGCCATCCGCCCCGCAGCCACATGCGGGACATGCCGACTTGCTCGTCGCCATGTTGACCGGAGGACTACGAGCAGTGGCGGGAGGCGGCCACATGCACTATCATGTGCGTGTCCTGGCCGGACGCCCGTCATGCGTGGACTGCGGCCAACGGACGGACTAGGAGTGTTGCTGCGACGGCACCCCGGCTTTGTGCGGCCCCAAGTACCCATGCATGGCGACCCATCAGCGGGCAGTCCCCTGCCCGACCACGGCCGCGGTGAGGGCTGAGTTCCGCCATGTCAGGGACGCGTTCCACGACGCGACTCGCGCCGCCGTGTGTGAGGCTTCCGCGAAGGCACGCGCGGCTGGTAAGGTGCGCAGGGTGAGGCGGCGGACGGCCCGGGAGATGATGGAGAGCGTGACATGCCGTCAGTGAGGTCGGGCGCAATGATATTGGGTGGGGCACACGGGCGTGTAACACTTGCACTTTGCGCGTACGGTTGGGTTACATCTAGGCGGCGTCACACTATGCAACCGGAAAGGCTGCGGTGCTACTGCAAACGGTGCTACGCCTCACTCGGTAGCAACCGCTGCCCCGCCTATCCCACAACTGCTGCCCGCCCGCCCCTCCCCCCCCCCCCCCTCGCGCACCGTCATGCGACCTCGCATGGATCCCCGCCACCACCAGCTCCCCAGCGTCGACGCCCAAGTCGGCAGCATTCGCGGAGGACATGTGGGCAGGGGCCACGAGAACAGCCACCTTGCGGATGCCCGGACCGTCTAGGAGGACAAGGGCCTCCTCCCCGCCGGAACCACCGCCACCGCCCGGCACTCTCCACAAGTCCAAGCCCACGGCAGTGTGGGCTCGTTCCAGCGTCCACACCGTACACAATGCAGCCCTATGGGCCGCGCGCTTGCATGGCTGTCGTCCGAGTCAGCCCCCGGCACATGCAGCAGCTGCCAGTCGATGTCATCGGAGTTGTTGGAGTTCTTGCTCTTCACATGGGCCGAGCACTTCATGACTGCAAACGTGAGGGCATTCGTGTCGGACCCCGGCACATCAGAAGACTCCCACGCCCGGAGGCGCGCCGCCTCCTCCTCCTCCTCCTCATCGCTTGTCCACCCGGCGCCAGCCGCGTCCCCCCCTCCCCCCCCCCCCTTCCCAGCCCTCCTCTTCGGATTCACTGGACTGGTCATCGCCTTCAAGGACGGTTGCCAAGCGAGCCTCCCCGTCCGCATCCACAGGGAGGTGCTCCTGGGCAGCCGCCATAGCCTCCACAACCTGCCACGCCGACCGGGCGGATGCGTGTGAATCCATACAACCGCAGGTGAGTGGTGCCACCAGCACACAGGCCGGGCCCACTCACCTCTGAACGCATAAGGTCCACGGTGTCACCGTCCTCGAAAACAGCGCGCCACCGGGTCACCCCGCCGTAGTCCTCCAACACCCACTCGGTAACGACGCCGGTTATCACGCCGTAGTGCCATACTCCCCGGAACTTCTTGGCGATGATCTTCATGTAGAAGTCACCGGGATCGCCTTCCCGTATCACGCCCTCATCGGCGGCTTCCACGCCCGCCGGCGGCCACGCAGGCGCGTCGATGTCCATACCGTCTTCGCCAACGGGGTCCTCCCCCACACCCATCACATCGTCCTCCTTCGAGCCGCCGTCGTCCGAGACCGGCGCCGGCGGGCCGTTTCCGACGGCTGCAGCTACTCCTGCTGACGCCCCTGCTGCTGCTAGGCTGCTGCTGCTGCTGCCGCTGCCGCCCATGCCGCTGCTGCTTGTGATAAGGCGGCCTTGCGGCGCAACTTAGCCGCACGCTTCAACGAGTGGCTACAGTTCGGGTGTTTTAGGAAGTGCCGCTCTCGCGCCGTCTTATCACTACTACCAATCACCCAGCCCTGCGACACGCCATCCTGCGCATCTTGTACACGCCATCATGCGACACACTCGATATCCATCCCTTTCCCGGCATGCCTGCTGCCGCGCGCGGGGGGCGGGGGGGGGGGGGGGGGGGGGCGGGAGGGGGCTGAGAGTTGGGGGTGGATGTAACCCACCACCGGCAGGTAGCAGAGATGCGAGTGCGCGGCTGTCCGCACTTGGTTCAGCGGTGAGCGGCGGTGACCGTAAGGCGACCCCGTACATGCGCGTGCTGGGGCGTTACACAATCACCAGCAGTTAGGGCGGCTGCATTTAAACGCGCACCTACGAACACCACCTACCGCCTTCCACCTACCGTACCACCTACATCCGCCCACACCTCCGCCCGTCGTGCCGCACATCGCCGCACAACGCGGGGTCAGCGAGGTGCAACGATGTGCAGCGAGTACGTGCAGCCGCCTGTACTTAACCTGGGTGCTCCGCGTCGGCGCGCGACACGCGAGCCCGCGTGCGCATATCAATTTGATGAAATTATCGAAACGAGAAATTCATATAGTACTTTACAGGTCGCGCGAGATAGTCGTCGCTACTCGGTATGAAATCTCACAGCAACGATGTGCAGCGATGTGCAACGAATACGTGCAGCCGCCTGTACTTAGCCCGAGTCCTCCGCGTCGGCGCGCGACACGCGAGCCCGCGTGCACATATCAATTTGATGAATATTATGGAAACGAGAAATTCATATAGTACTTTACACGTTGCGCGCGATAGTCGTCGCTACTCGGTATGAAATCCACGTCCCTCGTCCGTCCCGTATCGTCCCCGTATGTCGTCGTTCGTCACCAGTAGGGGACATTTACGTCACATCTGAATCTCACAGTGGTCGTTGCGCTAGCTGGAAGCTGGCGCAAAGGCAGAAGGTGGAGACACCGCCGCGTCGCGGGGCGTCATATCGGGGTGAGGGATGGACGTGGGCACACGGCAGTAGCGTACTAGCCGCGTATGGCGGAATTGTAACGTCGGGTAACACCCGTCGTACTTAGCCCCGCGCAATTCAAACCTCTATGATTCTCAGTTTGACCATAAAAGGGCTGGCTAGCAGTACCTGTCGCTCGGGTCGGGCACGTAGGTGCATAAATGCCCGAAAAGCTCGATTAATCGCTGATTTGAGATGGCAAATGCCGGTTGCCAGTCGTGAAGAAAGTAGGCGTGGAAGAAGACGTATGTATTTATTGTTGTCAGTACACCCGACCCTTGTCGCTACCCCAGTAAGATTGTCAGGTTTTTTTACATTGTGTTAAAATACGAGTACATGTAATAAGGCAATTGGGATTTAATAGTCCGTTTCAGGTGGGAATTTCAAAAAAAAATGGGGGGGGGGGGACGTTGGACATACGTGCGAAATTACGTTAGAACCGACAAGTACTGCGTAATATACTGTAGAGCTCGCGCACGCGGCGTGTACGGCGTGCGCCTGTTCAGTTACTGCCGACACGGTGCGGCGACGCAGCGCATGCCACGGCGTTGCACCTATTGTGCGATGCTGGAGGAGCGTGCCAAGCGTGCCACAGCACGGAATCAGCAGCCATATGTGATGCACACACATGCAACTCACTCAACGGTACCTTGATATTGTCTGCATATGTGCATGAGCAGCAACATGCTGTGAAAATTATTAAATGTTGTATGTTCTTGATGCGCATGTCTGTGAAAGTGCTACCTAGATTGTTTGAAGAGCTACATCGACCTATCACTGACTACGTGCACTGTCACCCGAGCCACAGTGAAGGGCCATGTGGAGTTGCAAAAGGTCATGGCGAACCACACAGTGGCAACGCCTTACTTGGCGCTGCTAGGCTCAAGCTCTTTAGGCCCTTTATGATGCAGCGGACGGATTTAGAAAGTATGGCCAATCTCTTCTGGTTACATGGGTTCCTGGGTTATAGTATGTCTCTGAATTTTGCCGAGTAGACTTGTCCAAGGCGGTATTTATATCCGCCGAAATCATAGTCATACCTGTGCTAATTAGCCGGGTGCCGTGGGATACCCGTGCCGTGTTAGCTACATAAGGCTTGAGTCAGAGAACTCTAGAGAATTCCAGAACAGTCTTCGGCCTTATACTACTAGTACATATACCCGCAATACTAATATATACAACGACTCTAGAGTCAGAGAACTCTTGAGAATTCCAGAACAGTCTTCGGCCTTAGGGTCGAAGGATAGAAGACGCTTGCGTAACGCGTAACGCTAAATACTCGCACCAGAACGTGCCACGTCGATCGAGGCGTCACCGGAGCGTCACTTCCCGGCGTGACGAGTATTCCGGAATACTCGTCACAAACCGTAACGGATACTTTTTGGGGCAAAATTCGAAATGGAAAAAGTCCCAAAAAAAACGTTACGCGTAACGCCTGTATGACCCCGCGGCGCGGCTTTGCGTCGCACAATCCGCAAGATCCACAGCCACCGCCGCCATGATCGGGCAGTATGACCCCACCCGTAGTACCCTCGCCGCGCGCCCCCGGGTTTGCCGGGTCGTATGCTGCGTCTAGGCGGCGGTGAGCTGAGAGGACAGGGGGCGAGGCTCAGCGTCTAGGGAACCGGAGGCGCGGGCACCCTTCTCGGCCGACAGCAGTTGGTGCCGCTACGCGCGTGCGGAACTACCATCCCCTGTGCCACAAGAGGACATAGTGACTACCCTGTATCAGCGGGTAACGGGTAGCGGCGGCGGGGGTGAGTCAGGTGGCAGTGGGCAGTGGCCAATCCGGGGTGGATTCGGCTCGCAATGCCGCTGTTGACCGGGTCGCGGTAGCACGGAACCCCCGGCCCGCGTGACGCGTGACAGGGAGTCGCACGAGCGTCTTCTATCCTCTCAGGTATATTGGGTGATCGATTTAGCTGAGAGCGTAAACTTCGGAGCCAATCATATCGCAGTATTTGCTGCGTCACGCGTTACGCTAGCGTCTTCTATCCTTCGACCCTTATACTACTAATACATATACCCGCAATACTAATATATACGACTCCGCAGATGCGTAGTCGTACTACTTTAGCGGGGAATTATACCTGCTAGTACAGCAGAACGTTAGAGTCACATGGATAATGGAGGATAACACTCTCTCCCCCTTACGCACAAAGCGTCCTCGCTGTGCAGGTATCACAGAACTACAGGAAACTACAGTCTTGGTATTGATCTTGAAGTTCATGCGGAAGGTACTCGGCTTGGGTAGCGATTACGGAACCGAATGAAGTATGGGCTCACAGTAAACTGTCGGTATTGTTTAGATAGTAAGAACGACCGGAAATGTCCAAGTGTTTGATAGCTCCGCGTAGGGGCTCCCAAGTGTCTTCGCTTGGTACGTTGTACGGGAACGCCCATCGCACTCGAAATGACAATAGTCCAGTGCCATTGTTGTTGAAGGCAACATCGAGTAGGTCTTGAACATGGAATCGGTTTGCGTCATGGACAATCGGTACTCGTTCAGGCTTCGCCGGTTGTTCAGGGTCGTCATACCACTTTTTCAGCATACTCGCGTGTACCACGTCATGGACCCGTACGCCCGCATGCAGTTGCAATTGGAAAGAAACTGATGAAATCTGCTCTGTAATCACGAAGGTGCCCACGTAGCGGTCGCGTAGCTTAATAGCACAGGGTTGCTGAATAAACTTCAGATGAGACGACCTCAGCTTAACTCTGTCGCCGGTCTTGAATGGTACGGGGAGTCGTCTACGATTAGCTGCAGTCTGCATACGAGTTTGAGCCTCCGGTAAGCAATCATGCGTGAAGCGATGAAGTTCGTGTACATACTTGACGTGTTCAGGCAGAGCTCGAGTTGGCTCGGTTGCGAGTTGAGTAGTAGCATGTGTAGTCGGCACATGCTACTCGAGGTAGACTACTCGAGGCAGGCTTGCAACCTCGTCGTGGCATCTTCCTCAGCGAGGAGCTCGGGGGAATTAACATTGTTTGACATGGCGGCATGTTTAATGGGGGGGGTGGATGGGGGGGGCGGGCTGGGTGCCCACGCACGGGGACTTGCGGCGCATATCTTGTCGTGCACATCGGTGAACAACGCCGCAGAACGCTGCTGCACCACGGTGCGCACACCCGCGCACATTCGTCGCGCACATATACACGCGCCCTACCGCATATATTATCCCGGAATCACTCGGCGAAACCACGTATTCACTACGCCGTGCTGCTTCAACAATATACATTGCGAAATTACGCCGACACAATGCCGCACCGACTAGCCCTATAAACAGTAGTGGCGCGCTGCTCCTCGCCTCCGCTGTGTCGTTGACTGCTCCGTAAGGCGGTCGTCGACTGGGTGTTAGTGTCTCCACCTCCCCCCCCCCCCCCCTTCACCGCTCACAGCGCCATGGCAGACCTCGTCTCCCGGGCAAAAACCATCGTTATCACAAAGAAAACCCGTGCAGAGGTGCCCTTATTCATGGTGTTTGCGGCGCAGTCCGTGGAGACAATGGTTGCCCACGCGGCAAAGTCGCAACCAGCCGATCTGCGGGTCTACTCCTCAGAAGACGACGCCAGGAAGGGTTAATTCCCGGGGCGCACCTCTGCAGGAGTTTGCAGCCCGGCTTAGGAACCAATCCGGCGGGGGGCGGGGGTGCGCTGCGACAACAACTCGAGGCCGCGCAGTACACGCTGCCATAGGGGGTGCTGGCCTTCTATGTCACGCCCGCAGATCGCACCGGCATCACGGACCCCTCCAGCGTTGCAGGGGCTGCCTCGTCCTCCTCAACAAGGTCGCGCGCCGGCACCGACACCATCACTGTCGTGCGTGCAGAGATCTAGGCCGTATGGCCACGAGATGATGACGACGTGTACTTGCCGGTGCAAGGTGCGTTGGGCGAGGTTGTTGCCCCTGAGTGGGCGGCGGGCCTTGTTGTCTCGCGTGTCCGCGCCGCCGGCATCGAGGAGGACGAGAAAGACATGACGAAACGCGTGACAAGGTGGGCACGCAACAAAACACTCCACCCTCCACATAAGCACGCACCCACTCGTGGCTAGCTTGTGCCGCGCGCAGGTTCGTCCGGGAGCGCCGTAAGGCCCACCTAAACGCCAAGGCTTCCACAGTGCCAGCGGCGCAACTCGTGGTGGCCGAGGAGGCCGCATCCTCAGCCGCTTGATTGGAGGCGAAACGATTGTGGCTCGTTGTGGGCGTCTGGGCACAGGGGCGTCCCGACGCCAAGTCAAGGAAGCTCATGGCGGCGTCGTCGACGGCACAACCTCCCGGGGTGGTGAAGACACTGACGGCCGCCGTTCTCCCTCCGGACGCGCCGCGCGCTGCCCCGCCCACCCCTAACTGAGAAGGAGCCGTGCTGGTTGAACGCCGCCGACAAGAGGCAGTCGGACGCCGACAAGAAGCGGAAGAGGCCAGTAAAGAATCGCCGAGGTAAGAAACCGACGGTCGCGGAGTCGGAGGCGGAGGCAGCGAGGTCGTCGGAGCGGCGGGTCCCCCGGGCACGCAAGAACAAGAACAAGCAGTAGCCCCCCCCCCCCCCCCCCCCCCCCCTGCGAATATTTATGTAACGTGAGCACTCTTTGGCAAAACATGGCAGCCAACCGCCCGTCTGATGACCTTTGATCGGACGGCGGGCAGGCCCCGTTCAGAAGTACTAGCTATAATGTACACAAAATTCCCCACTCTCGCCGAATAGTACGGCTGCGATTCGCGCTCCGCCCATGTACTAATAGTCGTACTAATAGTCGTCCGATTCGTCATTGCGCCCCGGGTTCGTACCATATACCCGGTACCGGCTTTACAAATATATCGCGTACTACCCGGTACTACACGGACAACCTCGTACCTTATACGGCAGTGCCATGTACCGCGTCACCGCGCTAGTACGACTACCACAACGATTACAAAAAAGGTTTATCGCCCGCCGGCAATACCGCCGGATGTACTCGTACGTAACTGGATGGACATGCCGCCACCAGCAGCAGCCTTCACGGATAATAGTAGTGCTTCGTCACCCGTATGTCACATCTCATTCTCACAATGCGGGTGGCGGGTGGCGACGGTCGGTGGCTGCCATGGCGGTTCCCGCCTCTAGTGGCGCGTAGTTGGATTTCCTTCTGGATTTCCTTCTGGATTTCTGTATATGGATTTCTTGCACGGCGCACCCGTACGGTGTTTAGATTCGGCGATATATTCATCATATGCGCATGCCGTCCCTGTACGTTTTGGTGTCCGGTATCGTTGCCGCCGCGGCGCGAAACAGGTGCCACCAACTGCTATCGGCGCGCACAACGCACCTGCCCACCGACCGTCAGCTGCCATCATCGCCCATCGGAGCGCGGTAGTGCCCATGCATTCCACCAAGATGAGCGGCTATACAACCAATGTACCCCAAGTACGTGAGTCCATGGCCAAGTTTACGAGCGTGCCGTCGCGGGTTAGTCCCGTAGAGGCCTCGGACGCCCTGCTCGGGATTTTGCACGTCCCATTATTCAGCCCAACCTCTGCAACTGAGGGGACATGGGGCACCATCCATAGAGCCCTAGAGTTCTAGCACACGGTCACTACGGGAATATAAGACAAATGTCGATGACTCCTTTGCGGTTGCGTGTCGCGTGTTGCTGCGCATGCGCATGGGCAGCACGATTGCGTGTCGCGCACATGGGGCCCAGATGGCCCGCCTCGCGGGCGTCGTGCCAACCGCGTCGCGCACAACTAGAGCGTCCACCACGTCGGAAGGGGTCACCTCGCAGTCTCCCGCGCAGCGCCTCCTATCTCCGGTTATCCTAATCTCACATATCATATCAACACCATGCTAGGTCGTTGTGTGTGTTTGACCAGTATCGGCTCGATGCCTCTTGCATCTCCCGCGGCCTCTCGGGGGGCAAACTTGGTTCGCACGTGTTTTACAGCCCGACCTCCAAATATGGGAGGGGGGGGGGGGGGGGAGAGGGGGCACCCTCCAACAGACCTTCCCGAAAGCTTTTGAAACGCTGATGTGCTAGCGTTGGTCTAGGCCTTTAGGCGTGGCTTAGTTTTGTGTGTTGGCTTCGCGTGTGGGCGATGTTGTATCCGATGCCTTTCCAGGCGCCGGTGTGCCAATCACTTTCCGCCGTCGCGGCACGCGCTATACCGCAAACTAACTATAGTCGTTTCATGCATGTGCAGCCATCAGGAACACCAAGAACCCTTGGCACGCCAAGGAGAAGAAGATCCTGACCGAGCCCCCTCCCGGGAGAGGCAACTTCATTGTCTCTTGTCGCCTTGGGTGAGTAAAGGGTGAAGGCAAGAGAGACATCTGTCTCGGTTGTCTCGCTACATGTGCGCGCTCGACGGCCCTCCCTCCGCCCGGTAGCCACTGCTGGATGTGTTGCGGCGCAGTGGCCCGAGCAGCCGACATATCCACGAACGCCCCTTCCCTCCCCCTCTTGCAGTCCTCCGCGTTGTGCACGGAATAAAGGCCGCGTCGATTGACCACTATTTTGCTCGGTGTTTTCGGACGTTGATTGCGATGTTGTGTGTTTCAACAGGAACACCAACTTGCATCTCGTTGGTAGCCGAGTGAAGCTCTTCGGAAGGCTGGCTGCATTTGATGCCCTGCCCTATACCGTCATCGAGGTGAAGCACTGACATGTTGCCCTCGTAGAGGCATACGCCAAGGGCATGTCGAAGAACGCGAGCCGACCCAAGGAGGCGCGTTCAACAACCAGACGGTGTTCATGTGGAAGCACACTGTCGCTGAAGGCTGTAACACCGTGTAAAAGGCGTGGTGCTACACCACCTTTGGCCATGTGCAACTCCCCTACCGGCTGAGTTGGGTCCTGGACGTCGGCATGGGAGGTATACCAGGCTGCATGAACATGCGAGTCAACTCCGGGGGGGGGCGCGACGGCGGTGGGCGCCCCGCCCATATACATGTACCAACACAACACTGGATCCAAGACTAAAGAGGGCTACATCCAAAAGACCACCTTCGGCTTCTCGGTGAGGATAGTGCCCAACTGCGCCAACAGCGCGCCCGGGATGACATCTGCCATGGCCACCTCGGTTGGCGATAGTGCCCCGGACATGGGAATCTCTGAAGACACCTTCATGATCTTGCCGCCATATACGGACGACGGTGCTTATGCCAAGCATGAGGTAAGGCGGTTGCATCATCTGCATATTATGCATTGCTATGCGATTCCGTGATTGTATTATGAAGCATGATGGTCATACATGCAATTATGATAAGCGCTATGCTGTGTATGTATATCTGATGTAGCGCCGTTGTCATGCATGCAGATTGCGAAGGGGCTGAGCCTCTACGATAAACATCTGCGTGATACGTATCCGGACAAGCCGGAGTACCGTATGTTCGATAACATCATGGCTGTGGCTCGCAAGGAGGAGTACACGACCCTCGCTCTCAACCCAAGCGACACGCAGGTATGCCCATTAGCCTGCTCAATACCCCCTCCCCCCTTCCGTGTCAGCACGCAATGGCAGCACGTGGGCACACGTGCAGCGTTAAATCCCTAATGGCGTGGGATATTATTGTTTACAAATTTGCAATTCACCCCGAATTGTCGAAGGCACAATGTGGCGCAGCCTACGTGCCGCTGCCAGAGAACTACACACCGGCGGCGCGGAAGAAGGGCGAGGCGTCACGGAAGCGGAGGAGACTAGGATACAATACAACCCATTGGTGGCAATATAGTCTTGTAAATCTTGACTGCATATCGCCTCTCATCTGCCGCCTTACCCAGTCTGTGTTGGGGTTGCCCTTCTCATCCCTACTGCTATCAATTGGCTTGCGGATCTTGGGGGCGCGGTAGTCTGTTGAGAGGGCTGCGGTGGGTCGATGTTGGTGCTGCTGTCCGGGGAGCACGGGTCTAGCACGGCCTGGCCACTGAGCACCGCCAGCAGTACTCGGGTCTTTTGCTACAGCAACGGCATCCGTAGATGCGGAGCTTGCGGCTCACCCGCTGGCTCGTCGAGTAGGGTAACCATGTGTAGAATGCGGACCTTTTGGACGTTGCGGGCGCCTGTCAGCCCTGATGTCAAGTAAGGCCGCGACCTCCGCCTCGGCGTCCCCTGAGACCGTCGCTGCGACAAGCTTGGCGAAGGCTAGAACACCAGCGGCGTTAGCAGCACACTGCGTATCAGCAGCGTGTTCCGCCTCGGCCTCTGCCTCAGCGTCCGCCTCGATCGCCGCACCATCGACCAACGACGCCAAACGAAGGCACTGCCGCTGCTTGGAGCGATTGAGCTTCCTCCACTTGCTGTCTTCAGCGTTGATAGCGAGCATTAGGTCGCCGCACCGCGACTGTAAAGTTCTATACTTCTTGTTTTGCGTCGACATCTCTTCCTTTAGCTGCGCCATCGCTAGTGCATGCAGCGATGCCATTGTAGCTTTGAGCTTCACCACCTCCCGACTGTCCTCATGCGACTCGTCGCAGTAAGACACCCCGCAGAGCCTCCAAAAAGCGGCTGCTCCGTCTCGTCAAGTGACTCCGCTATATACTCTACATTGCTAAACTATGTAATGCTCGAGCCGAAGATAGAAGGAGCGAAGAACTAGCGACTGCGGCGTACGAGAACGAGTACAAGCCAAGCGAAGTACGAGTACGGCAGCCGCCTCAACCTCATCACGGGCGTTAGCTTCGGCGGCCAGCTCGGGCCTAGCCTCACGCGATATTCGTCAACGGGCGGGCGCGCTGCGATCTTCCGCCCACCCGCCCCTTTCCTCCGCTTCGCACCGCTGCCACCGCCGCCATCGCCGCGTGTGTGTCTGCCATGTTTGTTTCCTATCCTTCCACGGCGGGACCCGTGGTGTCGAGTGAGCGGAATGAGAGCTGTCGCATGCATGCGGCTCAACGTTGCTCGCGACCGCGCCGCCACCTTCACAGCCTATTCGCGCCTTGTTTCTGCTGGCAGGATCGTATGTATCACCGTGCCGTTGACGACGAGCGAGGGCTGCCGGTGGTAGTATGTCGTTTTACCGGGTTATTACAAGTCAACAAAAAGCGCGCCGGTATCTCGGATGAAACAACATTATTACAACGTTTAAGATTTATATTTCGCTATTTCCTTGATTAGGCACCCCGTGAGTAGTGCGCCATGATGAATGTTGCATCTAACACATGTCGTAAGGCATGATCGATTCAATTTTATGTTTAAGACCCCCCCCCCCCCCCCCCTCTGTTTCCACCCCCCCCCCTTCTGTTATACTCCATTTCCCTATAGCCATAATGTTGTGCTATACTAGCAGGTATAACTCCCCGCAAAGGTAGTACGACTACGCATCCGCGGAGTCGCTGTACATATTAGTATTGCGGGCGTAAATATTAGTAGTATAAGGCCGATGACTGTTCTGGAATTCTCTAGAGTTCTCTGACTCAAGCCTTACGTGGCTAACACAGCACGGGTATCCCATGACACCCGGCTAACATAGCACAGGTATGACTATGACCTCGGCGGGTATAAATACCGCCTCGGACAAGTCTACTAGGTAGAATTCAGAGACAGAACTATAACCCAGGAACCCCTGTAACCAGAAGAGATTGGCCATACTTTCTAAATCCTTCCGCTGCATCCTAAAGGGCCTAAAGAACAGGCTTAAGCTAGAGCCTAACACTTGGTTTCGGAGCTTAGACAGCGGTAAGCGACGTAAAGATGGCTACACCACGAGAGACGCCACCTGAGGACAGCGGAAGCTTTCCGGTAGCGGCCACTGCCGGCGAAGCACAGCCGATTCCGCTCGAAGGAGGTCAAGAGGGCACGCAACCGACCCTCGCAGACATGATGAGCATGCTTCAACGACTAGCCGACCGAGTCGAGACTATGTCGACGGAGCAAGCGAAGATGCAAGATGTAGCGCAAGCTACAACGGCGGCAATGGCGGAGATTCGCCGCTTGGACGAGTACGTGCGACAAGGCTTCAGTCATTTCGACGACCGAGTGAACCGGAGCCGAGTTGTAGAGCAGCAGATGCGAGACCAGCTTCGTTCTGCCCGGACCAGCGACATGCCTGGGCTCATGCCGAGCGATGTGAAACCAGCGAAGATCGAGAAGCTATCGACTACGAATATCGACGAGCTACGGAACTGGTTTCGTCATGCACGGGGTTACCTGAAATATCACAATGTAAACCCGGAGGAACCTCGTAGCGTGTACTGGGCATCTGGCTATTTTCACGGACCCGTATCCAAGTGGTGGTACGCGCAAGTGGCGAGTACGCACGACTAAATTGGCGGCGGTTTTACCGGTATTACGCACATGGAGGCGGCACTAATCACCGAATTCTGTGGACGTACACCGGCGAAGCAAGCTCGTATCAATCTGGATCGCGCGACACAGCGGACTACAGTACAGAAGTACGCGAATTATTTCCGCGAGCAACTACTGGAGTTACCCCATCGTCACGAGGAAGATAATGTACATGACTTCCAGCGCGGACTGAAACCCCATATTCGAAAGGAAGTTGCCCTGAAAAACCCTAAGACACTGGCAGAAGCTGTACAGGCAGCCCTGGCTGTTGAAGCTGCGGAGCGGGAGACAGATGTGCACCGCGAGATCCGTCGCGAGCGCCTAAACATCATGGACGACGATGGCGACGACGACGAGCAGTACTACAGCAGTGCTGAGGGTGAAGCTACAGAACAAGAAGACGACCTGTTGATGGCGCGGCGATTGACCGAGGAGGAGTTTGAGAGATTTAAGAAGGAAGGTCGCTGCTTTATCTGCAGGGCGAAAGGTCATGTTGCGTCCGCGTGCCCGAGCAAGAAGAAGAAGATTTCTGAATATCGACCCAGAAAGACCCGGCCGGGAAACTAAGACGTGAGTCGGCCGCGCGCGGCGCGCGACAGGGTGAAGGACTGTCCCCTAAAACGGCTCGCGAGACTACATAAGTACAGCCCTCGTATCCTCGAACGACACTGAGGCCTGATTTCCTCCACAAGGATTTCAGCGACTGGATGGTACATCGCGAATTATTTCACGAGTACACGAAGAAATACGGACCCTGCGACCTGGAC
Organism: Tetraselmis striata; assembly: GCA_006384855.1. Classification (NCBI taxonomy): domain Eukaryota; kingdom Viridiplantae; phylum Chlorophyta; class Chlorodendrophyceae; order Chlorodendrales; family Chlorodendraceae; genus Tetraselmis; species Tetraselmis striata. Next base: position 40,487 of record VCJN01002899.1, on the reverse strand, counting down.
GCACGGAGCTTGCGATAATGACGGCCTGAATTCTCAAGTTTCTGGTAGTTTTTGCTGTCCGACGCGCCCATTTCGGGACCAGGATCTCGGAGAATATCGGCGTATTTGGCTAAATGCCCCGTATGACCGAATTGAAGAATTTTTGGGCCACTACCTTCGACAGAAGTTATTGCATCCGCATCTACGAGCAATTATTGTGGTCCCAAAATGGTCGCGTAAGCCGTGGTTTCGACTACTTAGAAATTTTCGTCTGGTGGATGAGTTGCCAGCGGAGACTTCTGTGTTTACGTGTCCAACGAATGATGGCATAGAAGGTGCGAGACAAGATGTTGGCCCCACTCGATGGGCGACACAGATCTACGCTGACGATGGCGCCGGCGTACGGTTTCTACCGCAGCACCTGAGAACCCCACCGAAGCCTGAGTGGACGCACTCGAAGGTTCTAGTAACCGATGGCAGACGAGTGCTTCTGACTGTAGAAGACAGCGGACTGATTTGGTTTCCAGAAGGCAAGCGCGGCGACACGGACGCGACGCCGGAGACAACAGCAGTACGACGATTACTCGAGCAAACTGGGTACCGGGTACGGGAGAGCAATCTACGGTACCTCGGCACTCAGCGGACGGGAGACAACCGGTGTCCTGTATACCTGTATCGCGCTCGTCGTAATACTGTGCCTGCGAAGACCCCTTTGAACCGTGCACTATGGACAACCTGGAAGAAATTATTGGAGGCACGAAGTACGGGTTATCTGGAGACGGAGACAGTACGCTACCCACTACGGTACGAACGCTTCGGCGAACAAATTGATGAATATGTCAACCGTAACGTCCGACTACCTGGCGAAGACTCCACATCGCGTTTGTGCAACGTATCTTCACCGAGTGGTACCCGACTACTGACTGTTACTGGCGAATTGCGAGGACGACACTGTAAAATACTGGTGGACTCTGGTGCAACCGAACATTTTGCGAGTACCGAATGGGTGCAATTGCATCAGTGCCCTACAGTATCCGGAGGAAAACACCGTATAAAACTGGCGAATGGCAGTATGAGTACCAGTACCAAACGGCTGAGGAGCGAAGTACTTACCGTAGGAGCTTTCGACTATAAATTGGACGCTATAGTTACAGACCTGGAGAAATTCGACATTATTCTCGGACAACCTTGGCTGGAAACAGTTAATCCTGACATTGACTGGACTGCTAAAATTATCAAACACCGGAAGACTGGACAACACATTGCTACAGCGGAACAGTATACAGTACCTACGACGGTTTACCACCTGGACGCGGCTAAGATGGCGAAGGAGCTGAGGAAGAGTCGCGGCGAGGAACTGTTTGCTGTTGCGGTACGCGAGGTGTTCGATGCGGTAGCTGAGCTGCGCACGGACCAGTCGACCGGGTGGACCGAGGAGCTCAAGGAGTCCCTTATGGAGTTTGCAGACATCATCGCGGAGCCTACTGACCTGCCACCGGAGCGCGAGTTCGACTTTGAAATCAACCTGGAGAGTGATGAACCCCCCAAGGAACGAACGTACCGTATGTCACCAGCGGAGTTGCAAGAGGTACGGTCACAACTGGAGGAATTGTTGGCAAAAGGGTGGATTCGTCCGTCCAAGTCAAACTACGGCGCCCCAATTTTATTTGTGCGTAAGAAAAACGGCACTCTGCGTATGTGTGTGGACTACCGTAAATTGAATGACCTTACGAAGAAAGACCGGACCCCGCTTCCTCGTATCGACGAATTATTGGACTCATTGCATGGTGCGACTATTTTCAGTACTCTGGACCTGTATAAAGGCTACCATCAAGTACGAATTAAACCGGAAGACATCCACAAAACAGCGTTCCGGACACACTATGGACTCTACGAGTACTGTGTGTTACCTTTCGGCTTGACAAACGCCCCAGCTGGATTCCAGACCATGATGAACCGTGTTTTGAGCCCATATCTCGGCAAATTCTGCGTGGTATACCTGGACGACGTGCTGATCTACAGCAAGACAGCTGAAGAACATCTCGAGCACATCAGATTGGTGCTACGGGAGTTGCAACGACACCACTTGCATATCAAGCTGTCGAAGTGTTCGTTCGGCCGTACTAGCGTGGAGTTTTTGGGCCATATCGTCGAGGCAGGACAGATCAAGATGGACCCCCGGAAGGTGGAAGCAGTTCAACAGTGGCCCGTGCCGAAGACAGTAAAGGACGTACGAGGTTTTCTCGGCCTTGCTGGCTATTACCGCAAGTTCATCCATAACTTCGCGGCTATTGCGGCGCCACTACATGACCTGACGAAGAATCAACCGGAGTTTGTGTGGACGCCTCGTGCTGATGCAGCGTTTCGTGCATTAAAGGACGCAATGGTACGAGCACCTGTACTGAGTATACCGGACACATCTGCGGACGCCCGTTACACATTGTATACAGATGCTTCTGGATTTGCAGTGGGAGCTGTGCTGCTGCAAGATCAAGGCTCAGGACTTCGACCTGTCGCGTACCATGCACGCAAGATGAACAAACACGAAGTTCACTACCCGGTACATGAGCAAGAGTTGTTAGCGGTTCGTGATGCACTCATCAAGTTCCGATGCTACCTTGATGGAGCGGCGGGCTTTACGGTCATCACCGACCATGACACACTACGGCACTTCTTTCGCCAACGCGATTTGTCGACGCGGCAAGTACGATGGCTGCAAGTGTTTGCGCCTTACCAACGACATATGGACATCGTCTACAAGCGAGGAGCTGCCAATCATGCGGACGCCCTCTCTCGGCGACCCGACTTGAAGGATGCGCTACAGAAGCTAGATCCGCTGAACAACTGGTCAGAAGACGAGGCTGACTGCGAAATAAATTCAGTTTTATTTGCTATGGAGTCGCGACTACAGGCGGACAACAAGTTTTACGACGAAATCAAGACCGCATATGACTCCGACGAGTACCTGAAATCGCGGAAGGCTTTACCATCCTGGCTAGTACGTCACAGTAATGGTCTACTGTACGCCTACGGCTCACGACTTTACGTACCAAATGTGGCGGACCTGCGACAACGAGCACTGTACGAACTACATGACGCGCCTACTGCTGGACACCCAGGAGGACGACGACTACTGGCGCGTACTGTGGAACTGTACTGGTGGCCCCGTATGAAACAGACTGTCACTAACTACGTGCGACGCTGCCCTACCTCTCAACGTACTAAGGCGGCCCGGCATAAGCCATACGGCTTACTTCAGCCCCATGACGTACCATCACGACCATTTGAGGTAATATCCCTGGATTTAATCACAGATCTACCGGAGTGCCAGGGGTATGACTCAGTAGTGATTTTCGTATGTCTACTGTCAAAGCGAGTAATTGTTGAGCCAACTACGAAGACAGTTACTGCTGAAGGCCTGGCGGAGATTATGCATCGCTCAGTTTTTCGTCATTTCGGCCTGCCGGCTAAACTCATCTCTGACCGAGACCCCAGATTTATGTCGGAATTCTGGCAAAATATGTTCAAGACCATGGGTACTAAGCTGAACATCTCTACAGCTTTTCATCCAGCAACCGATGGCCAGACGGAACGGACTAACCAAACTTGGGAGCAAGTGCTACGCTGCTACGTGCACCCCCTGCACGATGATTGGGTCAACCACCTCACCAACGTGGAGTTTGCGATCAACGCTGCTCAGTCGACTTCGACTACTATGTCCCCTTTCAAGGCGACTTTGGGATTCGAGCCGACTACACGTGCTACTACTCAACTCGCAACCGAGCCAACTCGAGCTCTTCCGGAACACGTCAAGTATGTACATGAGCTTCATCGCTTCGCGCATGATTGCGTACTGGAGGCTCAAACTCGTATGCAGACTGCAGCTAATCGTAAACGACTACCCGTACCACTCAAGACCGGCGACAGAGTTAACCTGAAGGCGTCTCATCTGAAGTTTATTCAGCAACCCTGTGCTAAGCTACGCGATCGCTACGTGGGCCCCTTCGTCATTACAAAGCAGATCTCGCCAGTTGCTTTCCGATTGCAACTACCTGCGGGCGTACGAGTCCACGACGTGGTGCACGCGAGTATGCTGGAAAAGTGGTATGACGACCCTGACCAACCGGCGAAGTCTGAACGAGTACCGATTGTCCATGACGCAAACCGATTCCATGTTCAGGACATACTCGATGTTGCCTTCAACAACAATGGCACTGGACTACTGTTTCGAGTGCGATGGGCGTTCCCGTACAACGTACCAAGCGAAGACACCTGGGAGCCCCTACGCGGAGTCAAGCACCTGGACATTTTCCGGTCGTTCTTACTGTCTAAACCATACCGACAGTTTACTGAGAGCCCGGACTTCATTCGGTTCCGGAATCGCTACCCAAGCCGAGTACCTTCCGCCTGAACTTCAAAATCAAGACCAAGACTGTAGTTTCCTGTAGTTCTGTGACACCTGCACAGCGAGGACGCTTGTGCTTAAGGGGGAGAGAGTGTTATACTCCATTTCCCTATAGCCATAATGTTCTGCTATACTAGCAGGTACAACTCCCCGCAAAGGTAGTACGACTACGCATCCGCGGAGTCGCTGTACATATTAGTATTGCGGGCGTAAATATTAGTAGTATAAGGCCGATGACTGTTCTGGAATTCTCTAGAGTTCTCTGACTCAAGCCTTACGTGGCTAACACAGCACGGGTATCCCATGACACCCGGCTAACATAGCACAGGTATGACTATGACCTCGGCGGGTATAAATACCGCCTCGGACAAGTCTACTAAGTAGAATTCAGAGACAGAACTATAACCCAGGAACCCCTGTAACCAGAAGAGATTGGCCATACTTTCTAAATCCTTCCGCTGCATCCTAAAGGGCCTAAAGAACAGGCTTAAGCTAGAGCCTAACACCTTCTCTACTTTATTTATGTTAGTCTCATAGTACTAAGTAGAATATGCCCAAAGTTGCATAATAGCTACCACTGGCATGACTTGTTTTTTTTAATGGTTTCAATGCATGTCTGTGTGCACTGTGTGCAGGAGGGTGTTCCCTGCCATATGCAAGCATAAAATGGAGAGGGAGTGGGGCACTTTTGGGAACCATCACCATATTACACTCAGCATCATGGCGACCAAGCTATACGGACGGTGGCCCTATCCACCCCTCCATGTAGTGCTATGCTTGATGCTGCTAAGCTGGTGTATGCCACTGTTATGTGTTGCTACCCTCACCGCGCTGCGCTGCTTTGCTGCGCAATGCTGCGTGCCTATCAAGTTCTCGCATCTTCTCAGCAAAGTTGGCCTTGGCGCCCCTCAAGAGCACTTGATAGCCGGCACGCTCACAAGTTTTGCACAAAGGCAAAACAGTGGCGTAGACAGTTTGTAACACGTCATCTGTGAGTCCTCCGTTTTCATCACATGGAATCAGCACAACGCACCATCAGCCGGAGCGGTGTGGCAAGCGTGAAGGGGGGCGAGGGGCAGCACATAGTGGCAGCAGACCTCACATGATGTTCTTGCACACACGGCACACAAGGTGGGAATGAACTCCCAAGTGGGGTTCTTCTTCATGAGTGTGTAGTACTCAATCTCCACCGGAGCAGCACATGTCAGGCAAGAATGACACACAAAGGAAGCGTGATGAGGATGGTCCTCATCCAGAGGTTGCATGCTGCCACACATGAAAATGTCGGAGTTCTGACCGTATGCAAGGCCATTGGCAGCCAAAAACTACCCGCGCCATAGCAAGGTGACATGGTTAATCAGTGGCGTGTCAGCGGCAATGATATTCTGATTTTGGCATGCAAGGGGAGGCAGAGCTGCAACTCACCGCAAAGTTGGCAGTCTCCTCTGATGTGACATACATGTGGTTCCTCATTAGCTCGCGATGAAAGCGCCATGTTGCAACATGCTCGCCAAGAGAAGGTGCACTTCGGCTTCCGGCAATCCGGCTCCTCATATATAATAACGGCGGCGGCGGCGCGGGGCTGAGCCCCCAGCCGTAGTTGTTGCACCGCTCCCAGCCCAGGAGTATTGATTAAGTACTTGAACATAAAGTTGAGGGCACTTACAATAAAGTGACCCCCCCCATCCCCCCCCCCCTCTCTATGTTTCTCCGGAACGTACAGTACCAAGACATCATAACATTAAATCGGACCTGCCTAATCAGAACTTCCGCCTGAATAACATAGATTAATACAGCATTGGATCCGGCCCAACGGCGGTGATCGTCGCTGCATCACCGACTCGCTACTGCTACAACCGCCAGGCTGACCGATGATAATTGCGCCCTTGCTGATGGCTCGGCGACTGCGTGCGCACGCTCAGCGTTCTCCGCACGGCGCACCCGCACGGCCGTCGATAAAGTCACGGCGACGATGATATATATGTAGCGCGCGTACGGTGTCTCCTGTACCCGTACAAGGACCACCCCATCAATCCCATACACCCCCGAATCGGCCACTAGCGGTGAACACGACGTGAACGAAAGCCTCTAGACCACCACCCATGGGCCCTTCTGGGCCAGGGTAGTTTGGGCCGAGTAGTTTGGGACTTCGTTAGGCACGAGTGAAGAATCGTGCGATTCATCCCGTGTCTCACCGCCTCCCGATAACCTACCGTATTATGGCTATTTATACAGATTATCACAGCTACCCGTCGCTCCATCGGCTCCCGGTGCACCTATAAGCAGACAAATCGACCCATATCGGTCTCTATCACTAGGATATGGGTATAGTGGCCTTCGGCAGGCGTAGATAGATGGGTGGCGCGTCGATCGCTCATCTACGGGTGGTGGTTGGCCGACCCCCCCATTCAGCCCGTTTATCTAATCTCGGCTCAAAAAATAGGGGGGGGGGGGGGGGGGGGCACCGCGCACCGACCACCTCATGGGTCACCTCGGCACCTCATGAGCTCTACCGTACCCCTTGAAGCTAGACCATGGGACGGTACTTGTGCGGCGGGCTATATGGTTAGCTGCAGGTGGCAGGCGATGCCTATGCGGGAGGGGATCGAGAGCGCGGAAAATCCGGGTCGGTCGGGCCCATAGGGCCGGCATCGACTGAGATTGACCGCAAACTGATCGCCAGCGGACGTCACCCCTGCGTATGGGCCTCTATCGCATGATGCTCATATGATCGATAAGCAGAGAGCTACCTCAGCCGCCCCCACGGGAGGGGTTGATGCCGGGGGTGTATTTCCGAAAACGCGGGTCCCAAGATCGGACGGCTTCTTGAGTCGGGGGCGCGTGGGGCACCGTCTCTGTAGCGCCCGACCACTAGCTCGTTTTTTTCTATTAGCATCCCGATGAGATAGGCTATGGACCAATCCTATTTCCAGGGCAGGACGGCAGGTGGTGCCCGTTCGGCTCGGGCATGAGGCCGTGAACATCCCCCACCTCCGTGAGCCGAACGGGCACTGCCCGTCCGCGGTTGAGGCCGACAGGACGCGAGTTTTCGCGAACTGCTACGCAGCACACGAGCGGAGTATACCGGGAAATAAGCGATAAACACGATAGACTCTGATAGAGTACTAAACAACGTACCGCGAAATGTTAATTTCGCTATATCTCCGATTAGGCACCCGCTGGGTGCGCCCTGCGGCTCGCCACTGTACCCGAAAGAACTGAAGCTTGATCCCAAACCCTGTTTCCAACAGCGGAGTCTGTAGTAACAGTGCGACGGCGAGTTGTAGTGCAAGAGGTCACACTCCTCGCCGCGCACACATCTGCTCTTCCTCGCCCCAGTGCTGCGAGCTTGGTTACGCCTGACAGTGCGATCGGGACAGCCTGGCAGTGCCATTCGTATCTGAGGGGGGCGGGCTCGGTAGCAATTTCCTTGCAAATGGCCAGGGTGGACGTGAAGGTCGTGTGTTTGGGCCAGCAGAATGTCGGTGAGTGGTGCCAGATGGCAAATATGGCGAGCATGTATGAGCTTTGATTTACTTCGCTCATCTGTTCGGATGAAACCGCTAAAGCAGAGCACGTTGCTTACTGGAACTGCAACACGTCTATGGCATCTGTCCCCATGCAGGGAAGTCGTGCCTGGTGGACAGATACATCAACAGCACTTTCGATAGTCAGCAGAAGAACACAATAGGTGCTGCATTTGCTGCTAAACGGGTACCCCCCCCCCCCCCCCCCCCCCCCGGCCCCCTATTTTTGTGGGACCTGCAACCAGCACCCAGCCATGGTATGTTTGAAGCGCCAGACGGCGTGTGGCGTGCCTTTGTGTAGTGCGCCCATTCTTGCCCAACTAAGTGGTGTGCTGCATTATGTGTTCATACCAGGTAAAGCTCGCAAACGGCAAGTCTGTCACCCTTGGGATTTGGGACACCGCCGGCGCGGAACGCTTCGAAAGCCTCAGCCGTGTGTACTATCACAGCGCTCGCGCAGCAGTTGTTTGCTTTGATGTGTCCAGTTTGGAGAGCTGGCACAAACTGAAGTTTTGGGTACGGCAGGGAATGCAAGGGGTTCAGACTATCCTCATGCTGTTTTACGTGTTATGGGCGCAGGCATCCGGGTACTGACATCCTGACTGATATGATAGGTAGACGAGTTGCACCAAAATGAGCCAAACTGCAGAGTTTTTATTGCTACAACAAAGTGTGACCTCATAGAGAGCGCCACTGAGTGCAGTGCCAGGCAAGTTGCAGCTATGCCTTCGTCCCTGCGGATGTCTCTGTGCGCTGAGTCCTGTATGTAGTGCACATCCTGGTGTGATGTATTGCCATGAGTACCCGTACAATGGCGACTCAGGAATCCATCACGGCATATGAATCGACCCAACACTGGAACACCTGCCATTCAGCGCTGTGTAAGTGAGCGAGAGGTGGAGGATTATGCTGTCACAAAGGACGCTAGGGTGTTCTTGACGTCGGCGAAGACGGGACTTGGCGTTGATGATCTGTTTCAGTGGTGAGCTGTGACAAGGACAGTGTACAGCGTGCACACTGGCAGATGGTTCCTGTGGGCATGTGATATGATAGCCCCCTCACTCTCGGCCCCTCGATTTGCAGCATTGCTTCTGATATGGGGGACAGCTTGAGTGAGACGGAGAGTGACCTCCCAAGCATTCCGCCTACAGTGAGGCTAGACGGGAACGGGGACCAAGGTACGTCTCGTGACCAGCCCCCATTCTCTATGTGCGACAGGCCGACGTTCATGGGAAGATCTACGCGATCTACTGATTGGCATGCATCCCAATCAGCAGGGAACCCTCGGCCTCGGGGGCGGTGTTGCTGACAGAACGTGTCACTGTAGATAATTACGCGAACAGGGAATACAGGTATGGGCATTTTGCATTTTTTTCAATTTGGCGGCACTGGTCTGTGGCTGTTCCCGAGAGTATAACAATCTCTTAAAGATGCTTCCGTCACAGCAGGATAACTTCCAGCCGGAGTAGCACGCCGGAGTCAAGGCCCATTCCAGCTGCAAGCCTGCCCAGGAAATGTGACACCACACATTGGCAGCTTCTAGACGGGGATGTCATAGCATTTATTGCTATGGTCTAGCTTACTTGTCAAAGGTCTTGCTGTTGACCGCAAGGCCCATGTTGCCAAGACCATTGTCCACAAACATGACCTGCCCAGTGATTGCTGATGCCAGAGGAGAGCACAGGAATGCAGCAGTCTGCCCGATCTGTTCATGGTACATGGGCAAGGGACAGGCCGCACGAGCGGACGTCAGGCTGTAATGGTGCACACACTCAGCAACGCACATGGCAGCGCGATTGCAGTTGCAATTGCACAGAATGCAATTACCTCAACTGCTTGCAGCTCTTTCTGAATTGGGGCATTGTCGTATGAATAGTTGATCATGTCTTCAATAAATCCAATTGCCTTTGCCGCCCTAGAGCCCAGGGGCCCGGCGCTGATGCTGTTGACACGGATCTACAGAGAGAACACAATGTCACATATAATCAGCATGGAGTGGCTAGACAAGGCGTTTCAGACGCTATGTATGGGGACCAGGCACGGACCTTGTGCTTGCGACCGGCTTCAAACGCCAACACCCTAGTATCGGATTCAAGCGCCTGTCATCACGTATAGCACAGTCAGTATCAAGCAACCCACGCCGGCGATGCAGGCAAATAAAAGCTCTCAGCAATGCTCACCGCTTTGGCGGAGCTCATGCCTCCTCCGTAGCCAGGGATGATTGACGTGGAGGCTAGGTAGGTCAGACAAAGTGCAGAACCGCCCTCATTCATTATGGGGGCAAAGTTCTGAACCATGGACACAAAGGAGTAGGACGAAGCACTCACAGCCGCCAGATATCCCTGTCGACAAGGAATGTCAGTGATGCCAGCGAGCGCCACTTGTGGGCACGCCCGGGGACGGGCTGTGTAAGCGGGGGGGGGGGGGGGGGGGGGGGTTCGATCGCAGGGAGGCAGACCGGGTGAACATCGGCTCACCTTGCGGCTGGTCTCCAGCAGGGCATTTTGCACTTCAGGGCCGTTGGCCAAAGAGTGAATCTGTGGGGCATGCGGAGATCAGCTCATCCCCAGTGTTACTAGTATGGTGACTAAAAAGATGGCAGCAGTGTATGGTACCAGAATATCGATCTTGCCAATCTCCTTCTCACACTTTGCAGCGACCTCAGAGACGGTGAAGTCGGGGGCAGCAGCGTAGCGCTTGTTGTTCTTCACCTGCATACAGCGGAAATGGCACAGTCAGCAAATGGATCTCCCTACTCCTATACACTTGAGCGGTCTGACAGGCTCTGGGGTATGTGCTGCTTGCTATGCAGGGAAAATGTCACCCACGTCCTCGGGGACATCCTCCGGCGTGTCAAACACAGCATCCATTCCATAGACCTACGTACAAATGCAGAGATTCATATTGTCAGTCAGAGTTTGTAGATGCTTGACATGCAGTCACTCCGGCTACAACATGATGGATCGACATTGCATGCCGCACATTGGCAAACTCCATTAAAGAGCCGTCAGAGAGCTTCCTTGATTCATCGAACTGCAGTGCAACAAAATGGTCCAGGTTTTAGAACCATGCTCACAGACAAGTCCACATTGGCGTCACAGGCGCGAGAGGCTACTTGCCTTGCCACGCCTCAAGCTGGTTTCAAAGATGTTGAGCGCTGGGACCTACGACAACGCACTCGTATTAGATCCACCCAGGCACATCCACATGGTACTACCCAATAAGAGCTGCCCCGGCTTACCCAAACTCCAAGGGACACTTCAGCCCCAGCCTCCGCAAGCATCTTGGCAATTGCCCAGCCAAACCCCTGTGGGTTGCGGACATGGGGGATCAATGGACCCTGCAAGGACGTAGGAGCCATGCTACATGTACATAAAATTCAAGTATACGGACCTGATCGTCAGCAACGCCAGCGATGAATGCCTTCTTGCCTGTCAGACAACAAAGGCCGGGGTGTGACAAAAACTGTAAAGCAGTGAACGACAAATCAGAAGGTAGTTGGTGTTTGCTAGTTTCCGCACACAGCGTGCTTGGCGTACTGGACTGTGTGCATCTGGGCATGGGGAAGCGCACCTGTCAAATCGATACTCAAGCCAGATGCCCGGACGGCCACTGTCGACGCACGGGCGGACAGAACCGCGGGCGCTTTCTGCGCACCCAGGACAGCTGCGCGTGGGGAGAGAGCCGCACGCCTGGCAGCACTGAGGCCACTGATACTCCGAAGGGGCACAGCATACGCCCTACCGGTGCTGTGGCTAGTTCTGCATGCCAAGTTGGCGATTGCCAATGAGTTGCTGGCGGCAGTGCAAATCATGATGGGCCCTGTACCAGATCGTGGCACACAGAACGAAGCAAAGTTAGATGGCACGCCGATCGAGCGACGCGTGTACAAAAATGTGAGTGGGCTGTTCCCCAGCCACAACGCACATCCTGGCATCATCGGCATGGGATGCTGCTGATGCACATAGTGCTCGTGCGACTGAAAAAGCAGCCGACGCAAGCCAGATGGGTGGATCGTGTCGCATCTACGAATAGAGTGGAGCAGTGGAAGCATGGATAACACGTTCACACGTTACAATGCAAACCGAACATAATTCTCGTACCACTATCGAACAGTGACATCGGGCGAAAGCGCCAAAGGTTCTGGGAGGCCAGCACAAATACCTTGGCGGATGGCGAATTTGGATGATGTAGGGGAGTTTCGTATCCCAATCCAAGAGGGTTCGACACGGGTAAGAGTGTAGGCTCGCGTTGCAACTTGCTGTGGAGGTGGTTGGCTAGTGGTATCAAGCAACACGCACTGATGGCTCGGATTGGCGGCGCTCCACTGCTTGTGCGGACTGCCGACAAACAAAAATGTCCGCCAGCGTAGGCACCGCCAAGTTTGCATGTTCAGTACCTTATTGTGCATTATTTTGTTATCGTGATATGCCAGCATTACCGACGCTAATACAACTCACAAGACAGCTCAGCACCGCCACTATGAGGCGCATAACGACTACCATGGCAATCCTTACCCGTACGTGGGAAATACGAGTGACGCATAGTTTTATTTCGCCGAGCAGAAACGACGCGCCACAGATAGACACGCTGGCAAGCGGAACATACGAGGATGCAATATTACGATAGTTATGCATCTGTCCGCCGGGAGTACGGGACGACCCCCCTGTACGCGCGCAATAAAAAGGTGTCCTGGTAAAACCTCGTACCACATAATGAATGCCGCATTAAATGCAGGTACAGTATGTGTTTAAAATCTGAAGTCCGCCGTGATAGCATTTGATGTGAACTTTTTGGTTACAGGGAGAGCGTCCAGAGAATGCACGCAAAGTACTGGGGAAGGAAAAAGCCTATACATTTAAGCATAACCCTCTTAGCGCATTTGATGCGTCGCAGGATTTGCGGGGCTACTACTGCGACCCTACCCATCCAGCAGCCCCGCAGTTGTGCGGAAATTGGCGGAGCGGCGAGTGGGGGGCTGTGGGGGGCAGGGGATGCTGTGCGCGCCGGCTTCTCGGTGTGCGGGATGCAGCAATTGTGGCGCGAATCGCGGGATGGCAGCGAGTTACATAATTACCAGATGGAGGCGGGTGAGCTGCCGACGACCACATCTCGGAGCGCCCGCCGACGGAAGCGTCGGCGATCTGCGAGGGCGCGGGCGGCTGCTGCTGAGGCTGCGGAAGGGGGCGCCGATGCTGCGGCTGATGGGGTGCCGCCGGCGGTGGTGGATGCTCACCGCCGGGCGGCGAAACTCACCGCTGTGCAGGAGCTGCGCCGCGCTCGCCAGGCGTTGGACACTGTTGACCTCGGCATGGTGTCTGACGCCGCTGCGGCGCTTCCTGCCCTCGATGCCCTCCATCCGCCTCCTGCTGCCACCGGCCCGGAGTACTCTCCCCCGAAGAACCGCCGGACCTGCAACGGGCGCCACCGTCGTGGGGCGACAATGCGGACGAGGCTATGCGGTGGGGGGAGGACCAGCGGCGGGTTGTGCGTCGTGCACCCCGCCTTTCCGCAGGGCATGTGGACTGGTGGCGTTGGGAGCACATCAGGGACCTAGACGTACCTTCATGGCGCCTGTGGGTGAACCGCTGCCTGGCGGGGCGGTGCCACTCGCGTACTGCGGCTTTTTTGGCGAGTGGCTCCGTCTTTGCGCTCCACAAGGACGACCCCGCCGCGCGCGAGGAGCGGGAAAAGAGCGGCGAGCCGCTGCGAGTACGCCCGCTCGGCGTCGGCTCCGTGCTCGTGCGCCTGGCCTCCGCCCACGCTCTGGGGCAAGTGGGTGCAGATGCGCAGGAGGTCATGGGCCCGGTGCAACGCAGCTTTCAGTCGGGAGCTGGCTGTGAGACGGCGTATATGAGCATGCGCGGGTGGCGCTGCAGCTTTTCGGCGGGCGTGGTACTGGTGGGAAAGGACTACTACTCCTGGATATTCGGAATGCCTTCAATGAGGTATACCGGGGTGCGATGCTTTACGGCTTGCTTCAGCACCCGCGGCTACATAGCATGATCCCTTTATTCCAGATGTTGTACGATCGCCCTAGCGACCTAACTACTACGCGCCGGATGATCCCGGTACTTTGCGCGCCACCCTACAGTCTCGTACGGGTGTACGCCATGGTGATGTCCTGGCCCCGCTATACTTCTGCCTCGCTATCGCGGGCCCGGTGCAAGCGGTTGTGGCTCGTACCGCCGCTGACACTTTTTGCCAGAGTTTTGCGGATGATTGCGGCGCGGCCGCTGCCGCGGCCCACGTTCCGCGCGTTTTCGACGAGTACTGCACGGAGCTTTCCAAAGTCGGACTGGTGGTACAGGACAGTAAGACGCGGTACGTTCGTCACCCCAGCGACAGCGAGTCCGAGTTGCGGACAGTACGGGAGAAGTTGGCCCCGGGAAAATTTCGGACCCCGGCCGATGATCCTGTCCAGGATGGCGCCGTGTACCTGGGTGCTCCTATTCGCCATTACCCCGAGTGGATGACCGGCGCGTTGGGGCGGCGCCGGCCGGGAGGCCCACGCCACACTATTGGAGCGCATCGCCTCCTTTGGCACGTCGGGATACGGCTGCCACCATGGGGCCATGCGGTTGCTGGTCGTATGCGCGGCGGTGCGGCAGGCTGGCTTCCTTAGCCGCATGATGCCGCCGCTGGAGCTGGACCCCTTCTTGGCGGCCGTGGACGCAGCCAACATTTCGGCTGCGTTTTCGCTGCTTGGCCTTGACGCTTGCAACCAGTATACACCGCGCATGGAGGCTGCAATCGTTCAGATGAGTATGCCCGCGGATTTTGGCGGTCTGAATCTGGCCTTGCTGCAGTCCGAGGCCCCTGCGGCGTTTTATTCCGCGCAATCGGTTGTCCTGCCAAAACTGGTACGGGAGTACGGGCCCGCCCTTGGCCCTTTATACGAGGCGGTCCGCGCCGAGGTGTCGTCTGTGGCTACGAGTGCTTTGCCATGGGCGCGTGAGACGCGCCGCGTGTACGAGACTGTACGGGCCCTAACCACGTTACCGCAAGAAGATGTGCGGCGCGCACGCGCAGCGTATGGGCATACCCACGAGATCTCCGAGTTACTTACGGTCAGTAATGCTACGACCACCGCTGCATCGGATCCAGCAGCTGGTACTGCGACCCGTACGGGTACGAGCACTAGCGGAGGACTGCGCGTCACCGCATCTCCTTTTACGGCCACTCCTCTTGGACTTGGTACTGGTGAGGCCGCCTCTGCTGCGCAACAATTGCTTCCTATCGGTGGTACGAGTACTGCCAATACCGTTACTACATGCGTTTTTGTAGCTCTGAAGATACCGTCGCCGGGCGAAATAGTGGCACACCCTCCGTCAGCAGCGACTGTTTCCCTCCCTGAATCGCTGCCAGGTTCTACTGCTCCGCCCTCGGGTACAGGTTTGGGTGCGACCTCCGATGATCAACCCACGACCATGGTTGTCCAACGCCACCTCAGCCGTACGATTCGCTTGCGTGACTTCGTGGCCCTCGATCTCAGCTTCCAACGTACTGGTGCAACGGCCTCGCGACATGATACTCTGCGCTTGTACAGCGCGTGCGGGCCGGGCTCCCTATTGCTTTTCCTGTCGGATCACGAGTCCGCCCGCAAGATTCCCCATGCTGCTTATTCGGCCGCCGCTGCGCGGGTACGGGGCTTTTGCCAACGCGGAGGTTCCGCGCTTGTCACTTGCCCTGGCCCCACGTGTGGTATTGATCCCTTATGGCTTCGCTCTACGGATGGCTCGAACCGGAGCGCTACGGATTTCATCGTGGATCATCTACCCATATGCCCCGTAGCGAACTACAAGCACCGCATGCATACCGCTTTGAAGAATCTGTGGGCATCTGTGGCAATTGATGCGGGGGTGGTGCTTGACCGGGACCGTTCGGGAGCCGGCGACTTGACCCTTGAGACGAGTGGGCTGCGCCCAGCGGACCGCTCGCGGCCGTCGGACCTGACGCTAGCGGGGTGGGGGGGGGGGGGGGGGGGGGGGCGGCGGCGTGCGATTACATGATCGATTTCGCGTGCGTGTCCTCCACGACGCCCACTTGGAGTAACGACCCCCGTTGGTGCATCCCGGGAACCGCGGCCACCGAGGCGGAGCATGCTAAGTTGGCAGCGGACCGTGCGTCTTTCGCCCCAGTGCAGGGTGTTCACCGGTACTACCCTTTTGTGGTTGAGGACCGCGGCCGTCTCGGGAAGTCCGCTTTGACGGTGGTCTACATCTTCGCGGTGCTGTTGGCTGTGCGCAACTTCCCTAGCGGTCCTTCCGCCCCGACCTCTTGCATTCTTCGATGACAATCCGTTCCGGCACTTCGGAACTTTGTCGCCAGCCAACCTGCTGAGTTCCGCCCTCACCTGTCGCGCACACGGCAGGGGCTGTTGCAGCGGGTCTCGGCTTGCGTGCATGGTACCCTAGGCGGCATTCTCTCTGCCGGTGTGCAGATGGCCAAGTCGGATGCGTGTGCTCGTGCCCACTCCGCGTCTTCTCATGTTACTGCTTCCACCCCGCAGTCGCTGTAGAGGACCTTTTTGATTGCTTTATTTTTTGGTGATTTCCGATATCGCCTTATGCTGCTAGCTCATGTAAATATATGCGTCGCATGATCATCATGTAGCGCAGGATCATCAGGTAAATATTGCTTTTTCCATCAGTGCTTTAACATATGCGCACTACGAACATATCTAAAAGCAACTGTGAAAGGATCGTGTAAATTATGCGGCTGGTTGGCTCATTCATCAATAAAAGCCGCATATCTGCAACCCCGCAAGGTTCGATCGAGTGTCCGGCGATAAAGAAGTCGCGCTAAAAACACTTTCACGCGTCGTTTCCGAGATGGGTGCGCGACTGTACGCGCCAGTTGCCGCCAGCATTACCGCCAGTTATGTGGCGACTGCACGCCGCCAGCATAAATTACCGCCAGCTACCGCCAGCAATTACCGCCTGTAGCCACTCGTTGAAGCGTGCGGCTAAGTTGCGCCGCAAGGCCGCCTTATTACAAGCAGCAACAGCAGCAGGGCGGCAGCAGCAGCAGCAACAGCAGAGGCGGCAGCAGGAGTAGCAGCAGCCGTCGGAAACGGCCCGCTGCTACTGGTGCCGTCTGCGGAACCATGTGGAGTGCCCGGACGGCAGGGTGAAGGTGACGCCTGCGGGGTATGCAAAGGACGTCCTCCAGAGGGTGGATGGCGAAGAGTTGCAGGCGTGCGCACGGGCGCGAGCTGCCTCCTGCTCTCCGGCGACCAGATGCTAGAGCAGATGGGCGTCATCGGCCAGATAGAGGAGGACTTGGCCAAGTCGGACCTCGATGGGGATGAGGACGGCAAAGCCCCGCTGCGCGGCGTGCGTTCAACACAACTCGGCTGGCGGAGGCCAAGCAGAACACCTACCGGCTGCCATGGCGTGTTCCAGGTGCCTGTGGTCCTAGGCTATGTCAGCATGGTCAACCTCTTCCCCCTCGCGCCGTGCCGCCTGTTTTTTTTGGCTTGGGAAAGGACTTATGGAGGAACTTCGTCACCGTGCTAGGCCACGTTGGATTCCGGTGCAAGGTGACGGTGCAGTCCGGCTGGGTCATGGAGGACTGCTGGCACCACATGGAAACGTTTTACCTTCTTACCGCCGGTGCGTTGTTCAAGGAGGCCCGGGTGAAGGCGATCATGACCGAGAAAGAGCTCGCGTCCCCAGCGGTGATGCGTTCGGTGTCGCAGCTGGCGGTGCTTTGGCACATGTACAAGCGCCTGCAAGGAGCTGCGTGGTTCGTCACGCGGTGGGGGTTGCAGAACGTGGTGACGGAGGAGGACGGCCCCGAGCGCAAGGCGCAGATGGACGCGCTCATTAGGGAGGGGAGGACTCGATACCTAGCGGCCATCACCGTGTATGCCCGCCTGGCTGAGGGAAACGGCTTCGTATCGCTCCTCGTCTCCAACTTGCACTCTGCGGTGTGCCGCGTGATCTGCCTGATGCTCGCTTGCGGGCACCCGCTTGCGGAGCTGTGGATGGAGAACTTCATGGGCTTCTTGAAGGCGGGCGCCAAGCGCGTGCTGCCGAAGAATGTCCGCGAGACCATGATGAGGGACCGCCTAAAGGCGCATCGCATCTACCGGGAACCCAACCCCAACAAGAAGCCCCCCCCCCCCCCCCCCCCCCCCTCTTGCTGCCTGCTCAGCCACGTGCACCCACACCCACCCACCCATACCCACACACACACACTCACACTCGCACTCACATCGACCCACCCACCCACACAGGGGTACATGGCCCCAGACGACGCTGGCCCCAGCGCCGTGGAGACGCCCATCCGGTTGGTTGGGAGCGCATCCGCTGCGTGGGAGAGCGCGGTGGGCTTCAAGGACCATTTGAAGAAACTGCTGGACGACGTCCGACGTACGGTAGGTGCAGGGCTCGCACTCGTATGCACCCATACTCGCGGGGTGGGGTGCGGTCCAGCCGGGCTGGACCCCCAGCGGTGGCGCTATGGGAGGGGGGGCGGGGGGGGGGGGGGGAGGAGGACGGGGAGACGTCAAGAGACAACTCCTTCTTTGTGTGCAAGATGTTGAAGCATGTCTCCGACGCCGACCCACCCCCCTACACCACCGAGAGGGGGGGGGGGGGGGGGGGGCAGCGGCCGTGGGGTAGGCGGGGCAGCGGTTGCTACCGAGTGACCCGTTCACCATCGGTCTCTCCACGGGTTCAGATAGGGAGTTTTTTCAGAGCGGCGAGGTCGATCGGCGGGACCTTCAGAGCGTCGCAGATGTCGCGACGAGCCAGCTGAACTGGGGCGTATCGGTGGCCTCCTCGTACTTGTATCGTTTGCAGTAGCAACGCAGCCTTTCCGGTTGCATAGTGTGACGCCGCCTGGATGTAACCTAGCAGTACGCGCAAAGTGCAAGTGTTACACGCCCGTGTGCCCCACCCAATAACATTGCGCCCGACCTCACTGACGGCATGTCTCGCTCTCCATCATCTCCCGGGCCGTCCGCCGCCTCACCCACTAGGCTCCCAGCATGTCTCGTAATTACACTGTAATACCATGTACTCATCATGTAATCTTACTAGTAGTATGACACTCGCATGTAGTCATTACGTGACGTACTCGTAATAAACTGCATCATGCGCATATCACACGTCATCGTGACGCATCATCCAACGCGGAGTATTTTTGCATCTGCCCCTGGAAGCCCGACAATCTCGCTGCGCTCTGGCCTAATCCGCGATAGGGCGCGCCGCAATGCCAGTGAGCGGGCGCGCGGCAGTGGGCGGCGAGGCGCGCGGCAGTGGGCGAGCGGAATAAATTATTTACATCCGGTTTTGACCGGGACCGCCTCGGCGGCCGGCTTGCTGCTCGCGGGTGGCGGCAGCGGCTACGGCGGCCCGGCGGCCGGCCCGCGACCCGAGCGCCCCACCGCCCGCCCTGGCCCCGGCACCACCCCGGCCCCCCAGCCGCCGGCTTGGCGAGCTGCTCGGCATGCTTGGCCGGGAGCTCCGTGCTACTGCCCTCGTCGACGTCAACTGTCGACGTCGGAGGTCTGACACAGCACCTGCGAAAGTCAGTATGCGTGTTGATTGCATGCCGCGGCGACGGTGGCTGTGTAATCGAACAAGTGGGAAAACAAGCGCGACTCACCTGCGGCTTCCCAGTGCGGCGTCACCTCGCAGACCTGCGCACCCTACCAGCCGCGCGTGCCTTCTCGGAAGCCTCACACACGGCGGCGCGAGTCGCGTCGCGGAACGCGTCCCTGACATGGCGGAACTCCTCTCTCGTCGCGGCCGTGGTCGGGCAGGGGACTGCCCGCTGATGGGTCGCCATGCATGGGTACTTGGGGCCGCACAAAGCCGGGGTGCCGTCGCAGCAACACTCCCACTTCGTCCGTTGGCCACAATACACGCACGCATGACGGGCAGGTGGCGCGAGCGCAGCCTCGCTCGCCTCGACAACCCCCTCAGCCCTATCAGTCTCCTCGACCCCCGCCTCCTCCGCCTCCTTACGCGGCGCATCAAGCGCATCATCGTCGCCTGGCAGGGCGTCCCCCACCCCCCCGCAACGGCGCCGTCGGCGGTGGCCGACGCCGTCGTGGCGGGGTGCTGTGAGGAGGTGGCCCTAGACATAGGTGGGGCCGGCACCGCCAGGTGTTGCTCCACATGCGGTTGCGGTTGCGGTGCGGTTCCTGACGCGACAGCTCCGTCACACAGGCACCGGCACCCCACGCGTGCTGCGCTTACCACCAACTGGCATGTTTCCTTTGGGAGGTAATTCATCCGCGTCGGAGGTGAGCGGCGGTGCCGGTGTGGGTGTGGATACTGCCCAGCCATTAGGGCTCCCGCCGCCCGCCACTCCGCCGACCCACGCCGCGGCGTGTGATGCGCCCCGCATAGTCGCCTCGAATATATTATACATGGCGCGGGGACGGGGAGGGGGGGGGATTCGTGCGTTTCGTAGGTCGGCGGAACGGCGTGCGAAGCTGCAGCCGCTGGTAGTGGTGGAATAAGTGAGCGTGGCGCCGTGGGCGGCGTATTACCGTGCGTGCATGCGTGCGCAACCCGGCGGCAGCAGGCGCCGGACTCGGCGTGTGCCGGCGGGAGAGCTGCGAAGCCATGGACACAGTACGGGATGCCAAGTCTGGCTAATCAACTGCCGAGGCTGGCGGCTTAACCCCCATGTCCGGCGGCTGAGGGACGGAAAGTGCGTAGAAGTTGATCGCCAAAGCGGGCATATAGGCATGGCTGTGTTGGGTTCCTATTAAGTAATGGCGGTTTGTGCTAAGTAATTCGTAGGGGTGGACCATGCAGCGCAGGTAGGGGGCGGTATAAATGAGGCGGGGCACATATACTGCTCCACGAAACGACACTGTCGCACGCGTAGTTGAATAGACCCCCCCCCCCCCCCCCCCGCCCCCCCGCCGGGTCGGCCCGCCGACCCGCCACGGCTTATAATATCTGTCATGCATCGCCGGGGTATGTGTGAGTGGAGCCCCCGCCGCCACCCCCCCCCCCCCCCCCCCCCCCCCCCGCATTTACACTTGTGCACTCATTAAGTTTGGGCTGGTTTCGGAGCAGTACATATACGTATGTATATAATTATATACAATGCAACGTAGGACGCGCGCGAAAACATGCGGGGTTGGCGGAGTGCATTGGCGGTGCATAGAGTAGCGTGTTGGTGAGAGTCGGAGTGCATCGGACGCCGGATGCCCATCCACCCGGCGTAAAGGGCGCGTAATATTCACACTATATTCACACAAATGTGTGAAAACCGGACATTCCGTGCCGGATGGATGGGAATACGGCGTCCGATGCAGCCAAAACCCCAGCAACATGCTATTCTATGCACCGCCAATGCACTCCGCCAGCACCGCCTCATTCTCCATCGATTTCGAAAATGCCTTCACATACATATCCACCGCTAATTGCAATTCCCACCGTGTAATGATGTCACGATGCGCGCACACAACAACACTTACTACCGGTTCCCACGCGGACGGAGGCGGGGTTGGCGGAGTGCATTGGCGGTGCATAGAGTAGCGTGCTGCAAATACTTGGGGTGCATCGGACGCCGGATGCCCATCCACCCGGCATAAAAGACGCGTAATATGCACTCTATATTTACACACAAATGTGTGAAAACCGGACATTCCGTGCCGGATGGATGGGAATACGGCGTCCGATACAGCCAAAACCCCAGCCACACGCTATTCTATGCACCGCCAATGCACTCCGCCAGCACCGCCTCATTCTCCATCGATTTCGAAAATGTCTTCACATTATCCACCGCCAATTGCAATTCCCGCCGTGTAATGATGTCACGATTTGCGCACACAAGAACACTTACTACCGGTTCCCACGCGGATGGAGGCGGGGTTGGCGGAGTGCATTGGCGGTGCATAGAGTAGCGTGCTGCAAATACTTGGGGTGCATCGGACGCCGGATGCCCATCCACCCGGCATAAAAGACGCGTAATATGCACTCTATATTTACACACAAATGTGTGAAAACCGGACATTCCGTGCCGGATGGATGGGAATACGGTGTCCGATACAGCCAAAACCCCAGCCACACGCTATTCTATGCACCGCCAATGCATGCACTCCATCCGCAACCCCCGCCTCATTCCTAGTCGTACGTGCTTGTGCACGCACGGAATGCTTGCACTGCTCCGAAACCACTGTCACATACCCCGCTCATTGGGCACCGATTGCGGCGCATGCACGGCTGGATATTTGTTTACATATACCCGGGGGGGGGGGGGGGGGCACAGCGTCCCGCTACTCACCCTGCATTGGATTAGGGGCGACGATTGCAAACAAGACGAGGAGGCGCGCATGAACTACTCCGGAAGCACGCGATGTGCCCGGTGACCTCCATATCCAGCACGTCCACCGATGCAAGTAAGAAGAACAGGACCCCCCCCCCCCCCCCCCCCCCACAAACTGGAGGAAGTGTAGGAGTACAACCGGAGCATGACGTGATCCATTGTCGCTTATTTACAAGCACGGGCGGAGCTGCCAGACCCGATCGACCGTCTACGGCGGGATGGAGGCGGCAGCGGCAGCAGCAGGAGCCGCAGCCTCAGCGGCAAGCCGCAGCTCCTTCGCGCGGGAATCGATGCTGGCGTAGTCCTCGTCACTGTACAAATGCTTTGGCAACACAGCATGATCCCCAAAGTGGGCCACATACTGCGCCGCCAACTCGTGATTGCGTTTCTCCGTAGCATCACTGCGGGGGGTGATGCGTGGGTAGAGTGCCTCGTTGTAGGCTGCCAGCAACGGCGTGTGTCGGGTAGGGTCGCCCGCACGGCCGCAGCCGGGCAGTCCCAGAAGGTGCCCCTGCCCGTACAAGCGGACATTGCCACGCCCGCGACACTTGGGACAGAGGTTACCGCCGGGCAGCTCAACTAGGGCGCCCGCGGGCCCGCGGTGCGTCGTGTCCGACCCAAACATGTACCCATGGTATTGTTTCATGTAGGGCCTGTCCTCCTCGGGGACACCCATGCCACGCTCCAAGTCCTCCAAGGGCTGCATCAAGTTCTTGTGGCTCATGATGAACTCGGCAGCTCCCGGATCTGTCTCCGCCAGCATCCTCTCCGTGAGGCGGTGATCCTCGTGGCCCTTTCCATGTCAACACATGGATGGCACTCAGTCCTTGCCCCCGCCCCCGCCCCCGCCAGCGGCCTGGGGGGGGGGGGGGGGGGCGCACAGGGTACCGAATGTGCTTCACGGCATCTCTGAAGCTCACTTTTGGCCCGCGGTACACCTCAGTGGGGCGGCAGTGGCACGTACATGCAAGGATGGCCTGCAGATTTGGAGCTTGACCATCAATGTGGGTGATCTGAGCGGGGGCATCCGCCGGGGTTAACAACAACGCGATCACCGGCCACGACCAAACCCTTGGTGCTAGCTCGCCGGCCTTCTCGGCACCAGCCACGAGCCGCAATTCCAGCAAGGCGGCAAACAAGGCCTTCCTGCAAGGCACACGCTCAGAATAAGCGACGCACTACGAGTCAGGGGTTGAAGGGGGCGGGGGGGGGGCACCTCTTCATCTGCCTTTGCTTCTTGCCGACCCATGTCTCTAGCGAACTCCTTGCCCAATGCCACAGCTTCCACGGGTCGACTTTGCCCTCCTTTTCACCGTCATACGGCTTCACTCGCGCGTGGCCTGCAACGTCCAGGTCTTCCGGAGGCAGGATGACATGTTGGTGTAGTCCGGGGCACACACACCATGCTCAACACCATGCTCAGAACCACGACGTTTGTACTCCCTTCGTTCCTTCGCCGCGTCCTTCGCTGAAACCAACCAAGTCTTGTGCGATGTGCGACAACAAACCCACCTCTAGCAGCATGGCAGCGTTCAGATCCGGGTCTGGCGTCGGGACCACATTAGGGAACCTTCTCAGCAAGGCATGCGCGGCGTCTTGTCCGGGAAGCCTCAACAGCTCCAGGTGTACGGGGTCATAGGTACCACCATCATGTTGCCACTCGAGGTAGGCTTGCAACCTCCTCGTCGCATCTACCTCAACGAGGAGCTCGGGGGATTTAACATTGTTTGACATGGCGGCAGGTGTAATGGGGGGGGGGGTGCCCACGCACGAAGATTTGCGGCGCTGGGTGGAGGGGCGGACACTCGCCCGCTCCGCCCCTACATGTCGTGCACATCTTTGTGCACATCGGTGCACAACGCCGCACAACGATGCTGCACAACGGGGCGCACATTCGTCGCGCACATATACGCGCGCCCTACCGCATATATTATCCCGGATTCACTCGGTGAAACCACGTATTCATTACGCCGGGCTACTTCAACAATAAACATTGCGAAATTAGGCCGACACAATGCCGCACCGACTAGCCCTTCACAATACGTGCATATAAATAGTAGTGGCGCGCTGCTCCTCGCCTCCGCTTTGTCGTTGACTGCTCCGGAAGGCGATCGTCGACTGCTGGGTGTTACTTTCTCCACCTCCCCCCCCCCCCCCCCCCCTTCACCGCTCACATCGCAATGGCAGATCTCGTCTCCCGGGCAAAAGTGGGCGGCGGGCCTTGTTGTCTCGCGTGTCCGTGCCGCCGGCATCGAGAAGGAGAAGAAAGACATGAGGAAAAGCGTGACAAGGTGGGCACGCAACAAAACACTCCACCCCGCCCCACATAAGCATGCATCCACTCGTGGCTAACTTGTGCCGCGCGCAGGTTCGTCCGGGAGCGCCGTAAGGCCCACCTCAACGCCAAGTAAGGCTTCCACTAACAGTGCCAGCGGCGAGACTCGTGGTGGCCGAGGAGGCCGCATCCTCAGCCGCTTATAGGCGATACGATTGTGGCTTGTTGTGGGCGTCTGGGCACAGGGGGCGTCCCGACGCCAAGGCAAGGAAGCTCATGGCGGCATCGTCGACGGCACAGCCTCCCGGGGTGGTGAAGAAACTGACGGCCGCCGTTCTCCCCCCGTACGCGCCGCTGCCCCGCCCACCCCTAACTGAGAAGGAGCTGTGTTGGTTGAACGCCGCCGACAAGAAGCAGTCGGACGCCGACAAGCAACGGAAGAGGCCAGTGAAGAAGCGCCGAGGTAAGAAACCGACGGTCGCGGAGTCGGGGGCGGAGGCGGAGGCAGCAAGGTCGTCGAAGTGGCGGGTCCCCCGGGCACGCAAGAACAAGCATGAACAAGCAGTAGCCCCCCCCCCCCCCCCCCCCCCCCCCCCCGCCACATGCCCCAACGGCACAATATTGTAATTCAAACATTCTTCGGCAAACCGCTGCCTGACCACCCCCCCCCCCCCCCCCCCCCCCTCCCCCATCCTCCTCGCGAATATTTATGTAACGTGATCACTCGTTACCAAACGTGAGCCAAACCGCATGTCTGATGACCTTTGATCGGACGGCGGGCAAGCCCCGTTCGGTAGTAATAGCTAGCTATAATGTACACAAAATTCCGCCCCCTTATTGCCGAATAGTACGGCTGCAATTCGCGCTCCCATGTACTAATAGTCGTAGTAGGTTATCAACAGGACGATTCGCCATTGCGCCCGGGTTCGTACTAGATACCCGGTACCGGCTTAATATATGTATCGCGTACTACCCGGTACTACACGGACAACCTCGTCCCTTATACGTCAGTGCCATGTAACGCGTCACCGCGCAAGTACGACTACCACAACGATTACAAAAAGGGTTTATCGCCCGCCGGCAATCCCGCCGGATGTACTCGTACGTAACTGGATGGACATGCCGCCACCAGCAGCAGCCTTCACGGATAAGTCGTAGTGCTTCGTCACCCGTATGTCACATCTCATTCGCATAGAGGTTGTTCAGCCCCACGGCCCTCCGCGCTAGCAATAGCTGTGGGAAAGCTATTGCAACATGTAGTATGTTAGATAGCTGTGTGTGTGTGTCCCCGCACAGACTCCGCCCGCGACACGGCGGAATGTCGCAGCAGGCGTGCGGAGGTGGACATCGGCGGGAGGAGTATGACGGGCTTGGGGATGTAGCGCAGCTTCTAGTTGCCAGTCGGACGAGCAGAGTGGGCAGGAGGGACAGAGCCGCTCTCGCTTGGCGACGCTGCGCTAGGCTGCCCTGCACATTCGGCTGCGGTGGCGGTGCTGCAGCACAGTTCTCAGCACGATCCGCCGGCGCAGTCGACGATTGCACATGTGCGGCGGGCCCGGGTCCACCCGCTTGAACGCTGCTACCGAATGCCGACTGAAGACCACGGCGGGAGGACTATAGCTGCCGTCGGGGGCGGCAGAGGGGGTGCTGAGAGAGAAGTTTTGATAGTGCCTCGCGAGGCATTGCAAGAGGCCGCGCGGCGATGGGAAAGTCTTGTTACATAGGCGATGGACCGGCCGACCGACATTCGCCGCCCGCCCGCCGCCCGCCCGCCGCCGCGTCAGCTAACTAACATATGAAGGAACCTCGTGTAACGGAGTTATGGCGCCCATCTAGAGTCCGGGCAAAACTCGTAGCGCCGCTACTACTTGGGCGTTACATATGCCACAGGGACGCCAGACTGAGAAGCACGTCGTCATGAAACTTCTCAAGCGGGTGACGCAATACGCGTATGCAATACGGCATAATGATCCGGCATATGCATGGTAATAGCCTGCGCATAATAAAATGAGTGGTACCAAATTCACACGGCATAACACCCGCGGAAGCAATAATGTATCGCAATGTACAGGTGTCGGCACAATTAAAACGCGAGCATTGTCTCGTATATACGTGAGTTTGCGGTGAACACATGTGCCAAAGAGGTCGAATGGCGTGCACAAAATGTTGTTGACGAAACTTGTGTCACGCACACCCTGAGCAAGCGTCATCGGGCGACCTGTCGTGCCGCCGTCGGGAGGAGACCCAACAAGCGAGGCTCCCCCGCTTGACGAGCCCGGCCCAATAAAAACCGCCCTCGCCTGGCGAACAGCGTGAGGCTCGCTCCCCGAAGCCCTTATGAGATCGGATGCTGCCTCATGACCGGCGGCTTTTGCGCGTCTTTGCCGACGGCCGCAAATCCCACTACGTTGTGCCGGCACACAAGACTCAAGCAAATCACTACAGCTGCAACACAACGGTTCCCTAGCTACTCGCTAATGAAATCCTCCCGGGCTTGAAGCTATGTCAACCGGGGTCACAATCCTGAGATGCAACTAGCGAAACGAATACGAGTAATAATTAGTATCCGGTTGATATAGTCAAATATACCGTCATTTGATCAAAACTCAGAGCCCACGTGACCACCGTCATGTCAATCGGACACACCGGTCGGCACCATCACGCGCATACCGCGGTAGCAGAGCCCTAACGTAGGCATGTGGTGGCCTTCAGGTGCCTCGTCTTGTGTTTCACGGTCAGGGATGGGGCTGACGGCGGGATGACGAGGGAGGAGTGCGAGCGGTCACGTGCTAGTAATACGCACGTAGCGCGTGCCACTACGTAGCCAAAAAGGGTTGGCAGCTTCACATCTAGGATTTGAGACCCATTTGCGGTCTTCAGAAACGAGTACCTACGTGAGCCGGTGTGAACGATTTTGTCATTGTTGGTTTCAGATTCGTCAAGTTCTCTGACAATGCGGACGGTATTATGCTCGGTTGGTGCGACTCCACTGGGGCGGGTTGTGACGGATCGCCAAACCGGAGAGACCGCTTCTTAGACGCGGATTGGCCTCTTCGCACAGTGGCGGAGGTCAAGGGAACATGGGCGGTTGTATTTATCCCCCACGGTCGTTCATACAAGTATGTCGTTGTTATCATCAATCCCGGGCAATATGTCCCCATCGCACAATGTTACTAGTCACGCTATATTGTAGTGTCAACGATGAATCGCTACAAGTGCGGTAGCTTTTTATGCCCCAGAACGATCGTTAATACGAGTATGTCACCAACCCGGACAGTAGTCACGCTATATCGACTCAGCGTAATCGGCGGGTAGTGACATCGTTTCAAGTCGTTAACGCCGGACATTATGTCCCGACAGTAAGTAACGATATAACTTGCCAGCTTTAAATCGTTACAAGGGCGGCAATAGTATTGCATCACCCACAAGTATGTCGTTGTTATCATCAACCTCTCATCACTTTTCACTTCTCAGCCGTTGTAACATGTTTTAAGCGAAGTACTGTCCTTAAGCAGCCGCGACACAGCCCGCTCCGCCGAGTTCACCGCCCGTCAGCCCGCCAGCCGTTACCAACACCCTAGCGCGAGCCAGCTAGCCGGTCGTCATCACTGCAACGGCCCTCCCTCGGGACTAGCCGCGCAGCTTCGGGGTGTTACCGGTCGTCGCGGTTGCGTCTGGCGGCGAGGATTCTATCTGCGATCGGTCGCGCGGTTAGAGCACTATATTACCGACTAATTGCCGGCGTCGAGCCCCCCCCCCCCCCCCCCCCCCCCCCACTTTGCCGGCAGGTCAAGTCGAACGGGGCAAGCCATGACGGGGAAGGACAGGACATGACGCCACGAGGTAATGACATTACTTTTGGTGCATTCCGGCTCCGCTCCGCATGCAAGATTGCCCCCGCCCGCCAGCCAGCCAGCAGTGTTATATACTCTACATTGCTAAACTATGTACTGCCGGAGCCGAAGAAGGAGCGCAATACTGGCGACTGAGGCGTACGAGAACGAGTACAACCCAAGCGAAGTACGAGAGCGAGCACAGTGAGTGCGAGTACAAGCGAAGGCGAGGTACGAGGACGAGGACGCCGAGGCGACAATACGAGTGACTACGAGGTGACCAGCAGGTACAACCGTATTATGAGTACTCGTGGGGTGCGAGTAACTTGTAAGTACGCATGCGTACCAGCAGCAACATCGCGGTACATGATTGTTGTACGCGATGGTATCACCTAGCGTTAGGTAGAGCGCCGGCTTAGTAGTGTATTGACAATAGGTGCTAGAACCATCTAGAACGCCATAGCATGTGCGAGTAACTTCTCGTGTGCACAAATAGCAAATGAATATTACCGCTGTGGTGCGGACATACGAAGGTGCTAGGAACATGTCCGTGGTTAGTTGTGTGTTACTAAACTAGCGACGGGCCGCGGATTAGGATAGAACACGTCGATTTCAGTATTATAGTATAGTAGTAACACGCCGCACAAGTGGCGGAAATTGGAATCAATACGCAGCGTACGGAATGACGGAAACCAACGAATATAAATAGGCCGGCAAAACCACCGCCGGGCCAGTCACCCAAGTTTTACCAAGTTTCGGTACTGTAGGAATCCCTTTTCCCAAATCTCTGCTCATTATATTCCTGGCCGTGTGGAATAACAATCCAATGGGCCCTCATACTCAGCTCCTGCTTTAGGACTATCTATGGCTAGACGGCTCTTCGGCCTAAGTCCTAAGGGGGCTGTGGCATTTGGTTTCGGAGTTGTGACAGCCCCCTTAGGACCTAAGCCGAAGAACTGGCGACTGAGGCGTACGAGAACGAGTACAAGCCAAGCGAAGTACTCGTTCTCGTGCGCCTCAGTCGCAAGTTCTTTGCTCCTTGTTCGGCTCCAGTTGTACATAGTATAGCAGTGTAGAGTATGTAACACGCGGTCGAACCGGCAGGCCTTAGCGCCCCATCGCGTAAAAAGTAGTCCGACCGTAACCCGGGGGCGAAATAAGAAAAACCCAGCGGCATCCCCCCCCATGCTGTCGGGAAAAAGGGCAAATATCGAAAAAGGACCAGTGTCGGTGAATTACATCGGCGCTGAGGCCTGGCAAGACAACCAGAATGGGAGTGGAGGGTGGGTGTTGCGCAAGCAACAGCAAAAGGGATGGACTGTGCCGAGTCCGTGTCCCGCCTAAATAGCCAGTGCTGTTGAAGGGTCTAGAGCTGCTGCCACCAACCCTCCGGTGCCGGGGATGCCGGCGGCCGACGTACAAATCGGCGCAGGAAGATTCCGGAAATTTCCGGAGCATCGTGGCGCCGATTGCACACGGCCGACTAGGGCTGGCACCGCTATAGGATTGGGGCATCACTCCGTTGTCGTTTTCTAACCTCAGTTAATACTTAACAACGATTAAACTACTTCCATGAGCAGGCAGGTAGGCACTGGGCAGAGGGAGGCACAGCCAGTTTTGCCAAGGAAGCCGAAGGCCACAGCGGCCTGGCGGCGCGCGCTTCCCACGTGCCCGCTAGGCCGGTGTTTGAGAACAAACAACACACCGACGGATGCGCGGGCCGGCCACACGAGCGGCGGCTGTCTCCACGCTCCCCGTCCATCGCTTGTGCGCAAGCTGCGGACGCTCCACTTGCCGAACAACGAGCACGGCTCGCGCGACGCATCGGAAGCGCCGCGGAGCCGATCGTGCAGGCGAACGCGGGACGCCAGGCTCACGCAGGGACCGTAGTGTCGCGACGACACGCGCAAGAAGATGCGATTCGGCCCCCTCTCCAACGTTTCCACCACGAGGCGCTCGAGTAGCGCTCCAGTGACACGTCGCGCGCGATAAGGTGGCCAGTAGTTTTAGACGAAAGCTCCGGCGGCGCCACACGTCGGAAGCAGTAGTAAAAACCCGGCAGATCAGCGCACGACGCGCCGGGATGTCAGCAGGGTAACAACTCGGGTGTCGTCTCGCGCAAGGGTGACGGACTCCCGCCACGCCGAAGGCAAGCAGAGGTCGGAGGGATCCGGGCTGCAAGCACCATGGACGGCTGATACTACAGGAGTGTCGGACGTCACGCTGGCGGGCGAGCAACGCGGGGCCGGCGCGCGATGGGAAAAGCGCCGGCGTGCCACGCCATACGGGCTGGCGCGGCTGGCACGCCCGCTCTGCGCGATTGGGCGGCCCATGAACAACCTAGCAGCGGAACGCCATCGCTGCGGAGGTTTAACGTGCACCGATGATGCCGAGCACACGGTCCCTCACGGCGCAGAGCACCGTGCGATTGTCTGTTGCGCAAGCAACAGCAAAAGGGATGGACTGTGCCGAGTCCGTGTCCCGCCTAAATAGCCAGTGCTGTTGAAGGGTCTAGAGCTGCTGCCACCAACCCTCCGGTGCCGGGGATGCCGGCGGCCGACGTACAAATCGGCGCAGGAAGATTCCGGAAATTTCCGGAGCATCGTGGCGCCGATTGCACACGGCCGACTAGGGCTGGCACCGCTATAGGATTGGGGCATCACTCCGTTGTCGTTTTCTAACCTCAGTTAATACTTAACAACGACAAATATCGAGTCAAAATGGGGACATTTACGGACTCGAAAATGTGCCCCCCTTAACTCGGTTTTTGCACCCCCAAGGGGGTGCAAAAGCTGAGTAACGCCCAATACCGTACGAATGTACTGTGAAACTAGCCTTTCACACATTCTTGCCAACACTGTACGAGGTACCCTTCACCTATACTGCACTATGTACTACGCATCTGTCCACCGCCCCTTGACGAGATGCGTCGCTACCAGTCCATGCTAACCGTTTTTGCCTCGAATGCTACTCCGTCGCTGTGCTTTTCACTCTTCTATCACTCGCAAGCACCCTCGCGCTTTTGTTCAGGGAGGCATCTTCACGCATCTTGGTTCACAAAAGCATGGCAGACCATCCTCGCAAAGGAAAACGCACCTCTGCCCGGTTGAAGACTCCGGTGGCGGGGGCATCTGCAGCTGCGCTTGGTTTCGAGCCAACGACGGCTCCCGACGCACTGCTAGTGACCCCCATGGCGCAAGATTCTCCGCAGATGCACTTGCGCTCGGGCAGGAGGGCGTGTCAGGCTCCAATACCCACGACTCAGCCCAAAAGGCCCCTGCAACCGAGCGGTGGGCAACATCGGAGCGGACCGCCATGGCCTTGGTACGGCGGAGATTCGCAGCCTTTGGCCGAGCCGGGGCCTCAGCCTAACCCCCAGCCTCGAGGCGTGCCACCTTTGGACCCACTCCCCGGAGCGACTCCAACGGTACGCGGACTCGCATCTTCGTTAGCATAACTTATCTCGGCGCCGTGGGCTGCGTTAAGCGCACCTCGCCATCGCGCATCTCAGGGATCTCAACCCACGCAGACCGATGTCGAACAGTCTGGAGCCGGTCTAGGTGAACCTTTGGCCACGATTCATGAGGATGAGCACGGACAGGAAGAGGAGGAGGAGGAGGAGGAGGAGAAGGAGGAGGAGGAGGAGGAGGGGCCCATTACTGTCGGAGGGTGTCCGCCTGGACAAACGAGCTCCGCCACAAGCGCCACAAGTGGGAGCAAAATGGTAACCCCTCGCCCCTTGTCAACAAAACCTCAAACGTGTGCGCATCTTCGCGCGTGAGGGAAAAGATTCTCACACGCCCCCCCTCCCTACATAGACCATCTCCACGACCCCCCTTCAACAAGAAGCGCCACTTGTCGACCCAATGCTCGGCGAAAATTGTGAAACACTGTGGCTACTCGATTCGCAGCGTGCGCGAATGGCACAACGACTACGAGATGCGGCGCGGCATTCAACAAATCAAGAACAAACGCTTCACGAAGTCCACCAACACCTGCCAGCCCTGCCAAGGCAGCTCGGCACCCCGCACCGTCTTGGTCGACAACCGCTACTACCAGGTCGTAGCGGCAACTCGTTAGGCTGGCGGGTCCTCCAAGCCCGCATCTCAACCACCGCCAGCGGGGTCCGGTGGAGATGGTTCCCAAAACGGCGCTGCAGCAGGTCTCCTCGAGCGTCGAGCAGCTCCGCCCCTCCCCCAAGCAAGCTTGGTCCCTCGGTGACTGCCAAGCCGCCGAGTGAGCCTCAGCCTTCGAGAGCGACGAAGCGCTCGCACGGTGCGTTGAGCACAGCAGGCAAGACCACTTTGTCGCCCATGAAGCTGCGTAGGAAGCGTTCCGAGAAGCGCGGGCCGAGTCCTCCTTTGAAGATGGCGAAAGAATTGGAGGCCGACGACCCCCTAAGCCGAAACGCGAAACCCGGTCAAGCCGCCAGGCGCCTTCGGGTGCCGCTGCTGGAAGTCGCCTTGCCACATCTTCCCATGGCGGTGCCCCATCTCTGCGTCCCCGACCCACATCTCCGCCCAAAAAGCCCTCATCTCGGGACGCAAAGCCCGTAACGCCGCATGCGCGGACATCTCGGCCTCCTACTAAATGTATCTCTCGTGTACAAACCCGTGTATTGTCGCTCCTAGCTCTACTTGTAACGCTGCCCTGTCCAAGGAGCCCTTTGTCGTTGTCACGTCGCCTTGGTTCACTCACCTGGATGTCCTCCTACCGTTGCTGGCGGCCTCCAAGGCGGAAATCTATCGCGTGCAGATTCCGAGCACCTACTTGACGCAAGGGCCCCTCCCGCGAATGATCTACCTCGACAGCCTGTTGACAGCGAATCGTGTACTTTTCATCGCGTCAAAGCACCCAAGAAACCCCGAAACCAACGGACGCGCCTTGTGGTTGGTCGTCGGAAGAGATTCGGCGACTTTTAGAGCGCACCTCTCGGAGCACCTCGGCAAGCAACGTGAGTTCGTGTCTGGTCCGTGACAAGGGATTCATGCAGCTTGAAATTCGCTGCCATAGCTCCCTGGACAATACCTCATTAATCATAGTCAACGATCATAACAAATCATTCTCAACCGCAGATAAGAGTCGAATCGACTCCTGTCCGTCGATTTCACAAACCGCACTTCCTTTGCTAGCGCGGCCGGGGCAGCGGGGCGCCAACGCGCCGCGGCCGGGGCAGCAGGGCGCCAACGCGCCGCGGCCGGGGCAGCGGGGCGCCAACGCGCCGCGGCCGGGGCAGCGGGGCGCCAACGCGCCGCGGCCGGGGCAGCGGGGCGCCAACGCGCCGCGGCCGGGGCAGCGGGGCGCCAACGCGCCGCGGCCGGGGCAGCGGGGCGCCAACGCGCCGCGGCCGGGGCAGCGGGGCGCCAACGCGCCGCGGGCCGCGCAGCGGGGCGCCAACGCGCCGCGGGCCGCGTTGGCGCCGCGGGCGGCGCATGTTGGTGATTCATGCAGCCCCGCATACTTATAAATGGTTTGCAGCCATCCAGGCAATCAAAGCATGCTTAAAGGCAGCATCTGCGGTGCAGCGCTGCAGCAATCTGCGGCGTGTTGCCAGCAAATATCAAACATTAGCCCTACTGCCTTGCAATCCGTATAGTATCGTCAAGCAGGTGCGTGTTTATATCCCTTTCATGACATGCAGCCCCGCATACTTATAAATGGTTTGCAGCCATCCAGGCAATTAAAACATGCCTTAAGGCAGCATCTGCGGTGCAGCGCTGCAGCAATCTGCGGCGTGCCGCCAGCAAATATAAGGTATTAGCCGTACTGCCTTGCAATCTGTATAGTATCGTCAAGCCGGTGCGTGTTCACATCCCTTCTATGCAATGCAGCCCCGCATATTAATAAATGGGTTGCAGCCATCTAGGCAAATGGCTGCAGCACTCTGCGGTGTGCCGCCAGCAAATATAAGGTATTAGCCGTACTGCCATGCAATCTGCATAGTATCGTCAAGCCGATGCGTGTTCACATCCCTTTCATGCCATGCAGCCCTGCACACTAATAAATGGGTTGCAGCCATCCAGGCGATTAAAACATGCCTTAAGGCAGCATCTGCGGTGCAGCGCTGCAGCACTGTGCGGCGTGCCGCCAGCAAATATAAGGTATTAGCCGTACTGCCTTGCAATCTGTATAGTATCGTCAAGCCGGTGCGTGTTCACATCCCTTCCATGCCATGCAGCCCCGCATACGAAATGGTCTGCAGCCATCTAGGCAAATGGCTGCAGCAATCTGCGGCGTGCCGCGAGCAAATATCAGGCATTAGTGGTACTGCCTTGCAAATCTGTATAGTATCGTCAAGCCGGTGCGTGTTCACATCCCTTCTATGCCATACAGCCCCGCATACTAAATAATTTGCAGCCATCTAGACAATTACAGCATGCCTTAAGGCAGCATCTGCGGTTCAGTGCTGCAGCAATCTGCGGCGTGCCGCGAGCAAATATTAGGCATTAGTGGTACTGCCTTGCAAATCTGTATAGTATCGTCAAGCCGGTGCGTGTTCACATCCCTGCTATGCCATGCAGCCCCGCATACTAAATGGTTTGCAGCCATCTAGACAATTAGAGCACGCCTTAAGGCAGCATCTGCGGTGCAGCGCTGCAGCAATCTGCGGCGTGCCGCGAGCAAATACCAGGCCTTAGTGGTACTGACTTGCAATCTGTATTGTATTGTAAAGCATATGGGCAAGTAAATCCCCTTTTATCATAAAATCCTCATACTGGAAGGTTGCCGAGCCAGCTCTTTACCCCCCACCGTCTTGGTCGACGATCGCTACTACCAGGTCGTAGCGGCGCCGCGTCAGGCTGGCGGGTCCTCCAAGCCCGCATCTCAACCGCCGCCACCGGGGTCCGGCGGAGATGGCTCCCAAAACGGCGCTGCAGCAGGTCTCTTGATAGAGCTTCGAGCAGCTCCGCCCCTCCCCCGAGCAGGCTTGGTCCCTCGGAGACTGCCAAGCCGCCGAGTGAGCCTCAGCCTTCGAGAGCGACGAAGCGCCCGCACGGTGCGTTGAGCACGGGAGGCAAGAGCAGCTTGTCGCCCATTAAGCTGCGCAAGAAGCATTCCAAGGAGCGCGGGCCGAGTCCTCCTCCAAGATGGCGATAGAGCTGGAGGACGACGACCCTTCCAGGCGCCTAAGCCGAAACGCGAAGCCACGTCAAGCCATCAGGCGCCTTCGGGTGCCGCTGGTGGGAGTCGCAGGGCCATATCTTCCCGTGGCGGTGCCGCATCTCCGCCTCCCCGACCCGCGTCTCCGCCTATGGAGGCAAGAGCAGCAGCTTGTCGCCCATTAAGCTGCGCAAGAAGCATTCCAAGAAGCGTGGGCCGACTCCTCCTTTTGGAAGAGCCTCAGGCCACCGCTGGCAACAATGACGAGCAAGAGATGCAGAGGGTGGAGATAGTTAAGTGTGAGGGGTGGGATTACCCGCATCTCGACAGCAAGAGCAGGTGAACGCCCGCATCTCTCGCGTAAAAACCCGTGTACTGTCGCTCCTAGCTCTTTTAACGACGAGACGCTTTTCCAAACCCGACTCCAGTGCGTCGTGGAACCTTGTCTTACAGGTGGTTACGCCGAGAGAGATGCGGTAATGAAACCCGGAGGCCCACTTTGAGGACGACAAGCACATCCTCGGGTCAGTCTTGCCAGCGGTGGGTGAGGCCACCGCTGGCAAGACTGACGAGCAAGAGATACATAGGGTGGAGAGATTTTACCGTGACGGTGGGGGTACCGCATCTCCGCAGGTGAACGCCCGCACCTCTCGCGTAAAAACCCGTGTACTGTCGCTCCTAGCTCTTGTAACGACGAGACGCTTTTCCAAACCCGACTTCTGTGCGTCGTGGAACCATGTCTTACAGACGGTTGCGCCGAGAGAGATGCGGCACTGGAACCCGGAGGCCCACATTGGGGACGACAAGTACATCCTCGCGCCAGTCTTGCCTCCGGCCACCGCTGGCAAGACTGAAGAGCAAGAGATGCAAAGGGTGGAGAGATTTACCGTGAGGGTGGGATTACCCGCATCTCGGCAGCAAGAGCAGGTGAACGCCCGCATCTCTCGCGTAAAAACCCGTGTACTGTCGCTCCTAGCTCTTGTAACGACGAGACGCTTTTCCAAACCCGACTTCTGTGCGTCGTGGAACCATGTCGTACATACGGTTGCGCCGAGAGAGATGCGGCACTGGAACCCGGAGGCTCGCGTCAGTCTTGCCAGCTGTGGCTGAGGACACCGCTGGCAAGACTGACGAGCAAGAGATGCATAGGGTGGAGAGAGTCAACCGTGACGGTGGGGGTACCGCATCTCGGCAGCGGGGGCAGGTGAACGCCCGCATCTCGCGTAAAAACCCGTGTACTGTCGCTCCTAGCTCTTGTAACGATGAGACGCTTTTCCACACCCGGCTCCCGTGCGTCGTGGAACCTTGTCTTGCAGGCTGTTGCGCCGGACTTTTCCGTAGATTGGTGGTACGCTGCCGTGGATTCTGCCCTCTTCGGGGAGTGCCAGAGCAAGACTGTAAAACACTGTGGCTACTCGATTCGCACCGTGCGCGACTGGCGCAACGACAACGAGATGCGGCGCGGCATTCAACACATCAAGAAGCAACGCTTAGTAAGTCCACCAACACCTGCTTGATCTGCCGAGCCGGGTCTCTAACCACCCCCCCCCCCCCCCGTCTTAGTCGATGACCGCTACTACCAGGTCGTAGCGGCGCCGCGTCAGGCTGGCGGGTCCTCCAAGCCCGCATCTCAACCACTGCCAGCGGGGTCTGGCGGAGATGGCTCCTAAAACGGCGGCGCTGCAGCAGGTCTCTTGGAGCTTCGAGCAGCGAGGAGTGAAATCCTTAACAGGGTGGGCCACCGTGGCGCGCAAAATGGCGCGAAGTAGCCCCACCACCTAGGTTGAGGCGGGTAGTACTTTACGCAGGAGAGGGCGCGAAGAGGACACGGCGAATGGTCATTGTTAGTACTCTCGTATAGTTATAAATTGCACCTGAAATGTACCCAAAAAGTGGGTACATATACGAGTCTAAGCGATCACGTGGGGGGCACATTTTCGAGTCCGTAAATGTGCCCATTTTGACTCGATATTGCCCCCTGTCCGGCCGGCGACTCGGGGATCCGTTACCCGTATCGCGCTAGGGAATGTTTGCCAGGACCCTACCGCATTACCCGTCTGGTATAACATAACCGTAGCTCCGGTAGGGTTGGCCCCGATATATGGGCAGCCGCGCGCCACCGGGTGCAGCCGTCGTAGTGACGGGGTTCGCCCTTGGACGGCTGGGCACCTAACCGGGGGCACTGGGGCGTCCGTGCGTCGTGCGTGTTGTTGAGGGGATCCGTTGCCACTACTTGCCTTTTAGAACCGCGTCGGTCGGGTGTTTAATTACCGGCCCTCGGCCATTCCGAAGATCGATCGTGTGGTGCAACGGGATGGGCTAGTGCGCTTGGATGTGCATTCTACTCAAGGGCAGGGTGCGCATGTCCGCGAGCGTTTACAACGTTTTGCAGGCCGGTGGGGGTGGTACTTGCGGGAACACCCCTCGTACTTGGATTGCCATGCCGCCCGCCATCCCCCTCCTCTCCACCCCTCGCCCTCCCCCTTCCCTCCCATTGCGCATGCCCGCCTACCTTTGCGTTGTGACGCTTATTGTGAATGGGTTGTCTTCTGAGGTGGTGGATGTTGGCGCGCCGTTGATCGAGCGATCCGTAGATGTTTTGCTCGTTCAGGAGACCACGCTTAGGGCGATTGATATGCTAGTGCGTTTGAATGGGTACTCTGACTACTATTCGTTCGGCGACCGCGTTGCATCGGAACGTGGGTGTTGTGTGTTAGTCCGGTCGCCGTATCGGGCGCGGGCAGTCGGCGTACCCCACCCGTGTTGGACTTGTGTCCGGGTGAAGGGAGGTTGCAGTGACTCCGCGGCCACTATATTTATCTCGGCATATTTGCTTACAAGGGGAACCGTATCGAGACCGCTTGCGCGAAGACGAGTTGGCGCGGCTTCGTACGAGTTATCCGAGAGATATGATCGTTGTGTGGGGGGGGATTGGAACAAGGATGAAAGGAAGTTGGCGGCTCTACTCAGGCGTTGGCGGGGGCCTTCCCGGCGGTAAGCCCATGTGGCCGCGGGATGTATCGGCGCGCGAACGCGGTACTTGTCGGGGGTGGAAAGGGGGGGGGGGGGGGGGGGCTGCCGCATTCTCGACCACTTGATCGCACGGCTTCCCACCATAGCCCCCCCCCCCCCCCCTACTCTCTCGCCCTCGACATGGGTGGACTACTCTTGAGACACTTTCGATCACTCCCCTGTCATGTCTTCTTTCCCTGTGGGCGCCATCCGTGAGAATACCTGTCCACCTCACATGCATGAACGCATGTCTGTAAGGTCCATTCCCAAACCTCCCCACGGTGACTCTCCCTCTGAATGGCCGAAGCCGTTCCACGATTTCGTCACCGCTAATCCATTCGCGGTCCTCGCCCCTCTATATGACCCACATGTAGACGGCGGGCCCTCGTGAGGGGGGGGGATCCCTACACACCGGCGCCGGCCAATTTATACATGCAATATGGCGCGCGGGGCGCGGGGTAGGGGATGTTACCAAGCCCAAGCGTCGTAGCATGGGACTGCCGCTGCAACGGTCTATCCTAGGTGCGAGGAATCGTTGGCGCATGGCCTTAGTGTCGTGCCGGGGGACTAGGGGCCCTCGGGATGCCGCAATGGCGTCGGCACATCATGATGTTTCACGGCATAGGGTTCGGACACTATTACGTAATAACCGCCGCTGACAGAGGGAGCGGGCCGTGCAAAAAATGATTCAGGATTTTAAGAAGGGTAATGGGAGACGGGACGTGGGCGCGCTCTCTCCGTACGGGTTCATTTGAGGGCGCAAACGGCCAGCCAATACGCGATCCGATATCGGGGGTACTTCATACCGAGCCGGGCGCAATCAATGCGTGTTTGGCGCGGCACTATCGGGAGCTGCTACGTGACCCCCACCCCCTCGCACAACGGCTTGCGATATACCGTGCGGCGTAGCGGGAACACAGCCACGGTACATCGCCACCCATTGCCCCCGCACTAAACGGGATTAATGGGCATATAGCACGGGAGGAACTATTCAAGACTCTTAGGCGTTTTACAATAATAAGACCCAGGAGCATCATGGGATTTCTGCGGAGGCTTTGAAATTGGCGATATACGCCCCGAATAGCCACTTTGGCAAGGCATTGCTGGTCTTAATTAACGGGATGTGGACTAAGAACTATATCCCCCAGCAATGGTGTAGCTCGGCCAGAGTAGCGATGCCCATACAAGCTAAAGGGAACAATCCGCCGTTGGCAAGCGGGTTTTATGCGGAATGAGGAGGGTCCCATGCAAGTCGCCATCTTGTTCGATATCGCGGCTCGTCGCCAAGCGTAGGTCTACCCACGTAATTGGAATTTATTGACTTTAAGAAGGCATATGACACCGTGCCCTGTGAGCTTTTTTCCCTAAAACTACAAGCCATAGGAGTCACCGGGCATATGCTTTCCTTCATTAAAACCTTATACATGGATACGATGGTATGGGCGGTAAAGAGAAGGGCGGGCATGGGAACACTATCAGACCCCATAACCATAGAGCATAGCCTCCGACATGGGTGCTTTGGTTCCCCCGTTTTATTCAACATATTGCCTAACGATATTTTCGATGGGGTAGAACGACACGTAGGGTGCGACGTGCCAGACACATTAGCGGCAAGGCAACCATATTACGGATGCTAGTCAGTTATACGCAGACGACGCGGTTGGTATCAAAGGCTCGTTCGATAACCTGCATGCCATGTTGCCCACTTCTCGCAATGGGCGGAGGATCATTTCAAAGGGTTTGGGGTACTTAGTAAATGTGGGTTGATGGCATTAGGCCGATATTCCGACGAGACCGCGTTACGCGAACAAGCTGCCCGATGGTAGCTTGCGGGGGGGACGACGGGTACCGATTGTAAATGAATATAGATATTCTAGTTCGGTCATTAATTCGGATTTAGGTATGCGGCACATAGTAGACTACCGAGTTAAGAAGGGTAAACGCGCCACATTGAGGCGCTTGATCCGGTATATTAGTCGGTGGACGGGACATAATCCCCATTAATATACGTGTGTCTGTGTATTAAATATGTATACTACCGGTTATAACTT
>VCJN01002897.1:0-39585 GCA_006384855.1 Tetraselmis striata | reverse complement strand
GAAGTTGGTAACTGTTGTCAGCACCGGAATGCGCGCAAGTGTACACGCGGTTGCAAAACCAGCAAGCACGCCCGCGCCGCCATGGCGCCACCCCGTCCCCCGCCGCCACTGACTGCCATTCCCGCCGCCATTGCCAATTGTTGCTGCGGTGTCGATGTCGCGGTAGGCGCGTGATATGGGAGCGTTGCCGCTGGTGCCGTCATGATGACGACATCGCGCTCGCCACCCTGCTGGTCGCCGCCTCCAAGGGTAACAACAAGACCGCTTCGGCTAGCCTCTTCGACTAGCGCCCTCGGACGCTGGGTCTTCGAGCTCCGCGTCAAGCTCGTCAACTGCATCCAACAGTCTGGCGAAGCTCTAGCGAGGAGCGGGTGCGTTGGACAGCGAGGGGTGCTTCATGGCGGCGGCGAGTTTTTAAATATTCCGACCGGCGCGGCTGGGCGGTAGACGGCTGGTCAACGCGTGCGGCGCGCTTTAAGATCGCGGAAGTGGGGCGCGATGTCAGCAGTACGCACCACAACAACTTCGTCTCGGCCGACTGTGCCGCCGAGTGTGGGAGAGACCGCGAGAGAGCCGCAAGGGGTAGCACGGTTGGGGCAGTCGGGGAGCCGAACTGGTGGGGTTGACGAGCTCACCTGAAATGATGCGGGGCCAAATAATGCAGGCGGCGGCGACAGGATTTGAGCCCCAAATCCTGCGGCCGCCGCGCTCCGTGTCCGCCGTATCTCAAGATTTGGAGCTTTCAGAGCGAGTTTTGGGGTTATCAACTTCGCGGCGGGCAGACACCGGCAGGTGAGGATTCTTTTACGGGAGAATTCAGAGACGATCGTGGTCGAAAAACTACATCCAATCTTTACCAACTTCGGTCTAACCCTCAAACAATTACCGTTCTACTGCTGGCAACTTAACGGGCGCCGCCGATTATTTTGCCGGCATGACCCGATCCCATGTTACCGCGTCGGTCAAGCGACAAACTTACATGATTGACGAGCCCGAGGCTTCCATCCCATGGACAACTTCCGTTCGTTCACGTCTCCATGAGGCGTAAGGTGCGGACGAGCTGGGCTAGCGCGCACTACTCGACCTCCTCTCCAACTCCCTCACTGCCAGACTCTACGGAGCTACTCCGGTACCGATATCAGTTCGCCAGGTTCTGCCACGACTCGGAAAATGTCAACCTGCTGAAGGAGCCTACTGCCACTGTCGTTGGGTACTACGTCGCTTGGATGAATGAGCGGGGTCACATTGGGGCTAAGTCGTTACAATCCTACATGTCGGCCATCAACATGTTCTTCAAACTGCACAACATGGACCCCATCGCCAAGGACGGAATGCACCTTACCGCCCCACGTCGTGGCATCATGCTCAGGCAACGCCGCATGGACGCCGTCGCCTTGCGAGACAATCCCATTGCCTGCCGATGTAGCTTACTCCTCCGTCGAACGTGGCTAGCTAATTGTTTCTGCTAATTGTCCCCCCCCCCCCCCTTTCGGAGTACTAGTGCGACTTCCGGGCCCTCATGGCCGCGGTCGTCAACGTAATGTTTTTCGCCCGTGGGCTTACTACTTAGCGTGTCATGCCAAGTGCGGGACGTGCACGTCGACTCGTATAACATTTGCCTACATGTAAACCG
The DNA here is from genome assembly GCA_006384855.1 of Tetraselmis striata. Classification (NCBI taxonomy): domain Eukaryota; kingdom Viridiplantae; phylum Chlorophyta; class Chlorodendrophyceae; order Chlorodendrales; family Chlorodendraceae; genus Tetraselmis; species Tetraselmis striata. Next base: position 37,952 of record VCJN01002897.1, on the reverse strand, counting down.
CGCGCGACTGAGAAAGGCCGCGCCGGCCGACTCCGGTCCCGACGACTTGCGTCTACCGCTCCTCCCCGTGAAGGAGCACACTCGCGTCGCCCGTCCCGTGCACCACTACATCGACAACGTCCAGTCGCCCCCCTTGGGCATGTTGCCTTGTCCGAAACTAACTTTTGGGCGGTAACCCCTAGCGAGCACTCCAAGTCGTGGACTGCCGCTACAATGACGGACTAGCTCTCTACGGCCATTCGTCTCGTCGGTGTTGCCCCTCCTGCCGGCACTATTTGGACCTCCCACAACCTTCGCGAAGGTGCATCCTCGCTCAACTGCGATTTTATATCGCCATCGGAGTCCCGCCACCAAGGCGGGTGGGCAACCAACTCCGACGTTGTTTTGGACTACATCGACCCCAACGTCCTCCGGGCATCATGACGTAGGCAACATTGACTGGTTGTAGTACCCCGCCGCCGATTGTATATCACAAGCACCACCGCTCAACAATGACGCCATACGCCGCCGCACCCAAATCCCTTCATCTGGCACGTGGTTCTTCTTCGGCCACATCGCGCCCCTTCACCACTTCCAAGTTTAGTAGCAAGATTCCGCAGCAGTGGGCCTTACGGTGCCCCCTCCGTGACTTGGCGCTACTCGTGCTTTGTCAATCACCCGCTCTCTTCGTTCATTGATTCTTCATTGGCAAAACCATACTCATCTTGAAACGTTCTCAGCTAGTTTATGGCGTTACCTCCTTTTCTGACTTGTGCTTCTAAGCGGTACGAGCTACTAGTTCACCCGCTGATGCGCCCCTTCGTGTGCAACACGAGTCGACATAAAAGCAACAACTGAGCTTGCCGCCTTGCTTCTTCTTCCAGTTTCGCTATGCACAAACATCGCCCTCCCTAACTCCGTTTTCCCTTCACGCTTGCACTAAACCTCTTGTCCTCAACTTGAAACGCCGACCGTCGCCCTGAATTACTTTGCTATGCCATATGCTGAGCAATCAAGAGGCCATCTGGGTCGCGGCGGCGGCGTAGTGTTCGAGCGGCGCTCAGCACCAGCTCGCACGCAGCTCAGCACAGCACGGTACTGGTACTCGTAGCGTCGTAGTATACTCACACCTGCTGTATGGAGTACAGCAGAGCGACTTCATCTAGCTCAGCATAGTCGCTATATCATACCAATATCACCACACACGTCACCATGCGGGCAAAATACTACGGGCACCAGTACCTGTATCCCCGTAAATATTAGGACGACTTGTCAACCAGTTCTTCTCGTAGTATGCCACGCACCCACCGCCATCTGTCGCCTTCTGCTCGTTCTCCAAGAGAGATAGAAACCCGGCACAAAGAGTGCGAGTCCACTGCCGGCAAAGTTCCGGACAGGTGAAGCGGGCTGCTTGCCTGCTGCGAAGTCCCAGCAGGCTACTGCTGTAGTGGTGGCCCGCCAATAAATACGGGGTTTGCCGTACAACACAGGTTCCCACCTGTCCGCGCGAGGCGAACGAACCGGCTTGGGCAGCCCGCTCTACACCCCCGAGTTTTCTTGGACATGGACAACTACGTGACGATTTCCGTTCAACCTGGGCAGTCGGTGCAGCTCGCGGACGGCTCGCTGGTGACCGTGAGTGGCGGCGACGGGACTGGCGAGATGATACGGATGGAGCTGACGGGCGGGGCTGGGGTGTGTGCCGCTACTGTGCTGGCCCAGGCGGGGCTACCGCCGAGCGATACCCCGTACCCGTCTGCGGGGGCAGGCGCTCGCAGGTCCTCGTACCTTGAGAGCTATTCGCCACCTTCAGAATGAATACGGGATTAATTACTGTTTTACCGCAGTAACTGACCCTGCTCGGCTCCAGCGCCGGTCTGTTCCTGGTGTCGCGGCATGTCGCGATATATGTGAATGCTCCCTCACTGGGGCGGCGTTTGTCAATGACCCAGCAACAAAAGGTTTCACAATATATATGCATTGAGCCATTTTATCTGGGCGACTGTCATAGGTGTAGATAGCATATATCCCATAGGCATCATGAGCCAACTGGCGGACTGACTCAACGGCAGTGGGAGGTGAGGGGTGGAGAGCTCCCCAGGGCGGGGAAAGGAGGGGGCGGGGGTGTAATTCCTTGTGTGAGTACTGGTTTATCTCTACCCGGGATCACCTGGGATTATACTTGTAAAGGGTATCTCATACAAGCTCAGCCCTGCAGCATCGTCGCAATGGGGATGGGGCGCGAACTGGCTCCATCCCGCCAAGATGACACGTTATCTGTCCCGGGCGCGAAAAAATGGCACGTTATCACTAAACCCAGCGCCGCCACCTTCCATCACCGCCGGGCCTATCACGTGCTCGCAGCCGCGCCAACCGGGGCTGTCTTAAATCCCTCTCATCCTTACCCCCCCCCCCCCCCCCCCCCCCACCCCCCTCGATTCCTTTTTGTCCTCGCTGTCCAGGGGCTCGTACAATCGACCGTTTCAATCTCGGGAGGCAGTGGGGACCCCATATTACACTCCGTGGTGAGATTCCCGTCATGATGATATGTCTCACTGACCATGCAGCCCCTATAAACACAGTATAATTGCTTTCCAAAGCTGCACCGGCCGCTTGCTGACAACTTGTTGCCCTCGACGCTGTGGATGGGACTGCCACCCTCGCGCGCAGAATGTGAATGTCAACTCCAATGCCCCCCGGGGTGTGCACGCGGCGTACCGCCACGGCAGGCAGCAGCAGCAACAGCCTCAGTCTTCCACTTCCCCCGCCGCTCACTCATCGCGGACACGCCGCGTCGCCGCAGCGCCCCGGCGCTCCCAGCAGTCCGAGCAGCAGTCGCAGGCTCTCGGGATGTCGGCATCCCTGCCCGGCCGTTTCAGCGGACATTTGCACGAGCTGGCCTCGGACCTTCGTGCGGATGTCATGGAAATGCTGCAGCGGGAGCTGGGGGCAGTGTTAGCGGGCGCGGAGGAGACCATGGCTGCTGTTGACACCCAGGGGCAGGCTTTGTCGGAGAACGAGGCCGGGAGGCAGCGCCAGATGCAGGCGGCCGAGAGGCGGCGGCGAGAGGCGCAGCGAGAGGCGGAGGCTCGGCGGCGGACGCAGCAGGTAGCGGCAGAGCAGGCGCAGCGGCAGCAGCTGGAGCGCCTGCAGCGTGCGCTGGCGGAGAGGCAGAGGCAGGAGAGCGAGGCGGAAGAGATGCTCAGGCAGGTGGTCGCCTCGTTTCAGCACGTCGCGCAACGCCGGCGGCGGCAGGAGAGTGAGCGGTGGTCCCAGGCGCAGGCCGCCCTGGAGGAGCTGATGCAGAGCCTGTCCGGCCTGCGGATCGTCACCTCCCAGCTGGCCGATGATGAGCAGGGGGACGACGCCGAATTCGAAAGCGCTCTGAACGCAAGCATCGCTGAGTCCACTCCAGCGCCGCGCACGGTGGGTGCCGCCTGCGCCATGCTGATGTTTGCTGCAAGCCCTAAACCTCTTCACATCCTGGCTTTCATGAATACAATGTGCCCTTCCACAGCAATCCTCCTTACATTTCCGAGCATGTTCAAGGTGTCGCGGGAGTGCGACCGCAAAATAACGAATAATAGACGAATTTCATTTGTTTCATTACCAACTATTCATTTTGTCAACCAAAGCCTGACCTCCAAAACCTGGCCATGTTGCGCTCTTGGCCCGTCATCTCATGGTTCCCTCCCGACAGAATGTCACTTTGGAGTCGGCACCCTCAGAGAGCGATAGATTACATTCCCGGGATTGTCAAGTGTTTCGGTACTCGTTATTCCATCTGCCGCTGTGCGATACCCGCAGCGAAACGACCAAATCCCAGGAACATTGTTCCAGTACCTTCTGTATTGCTCGAATTTTTACTAGGATTGCTGTGTCAAATATCGTTTTCTTCCAGCCAAACCGCAGAATTGTCAGCTCATCCCGGTGCTGTAACTGGCTACTGCAGATCACTGTATAAATCCCGATCTGATATATATGCACTGTTTATAGCAAGGTACCACTTCTCTGCAATGATTTGAGATTGCTTTTTGCACGTATTCGCTGCAACCATGCGGCAAGGATGGGCGATACCAACAATGAGTTTGCCAAAGAGCCCAACTCAGTCACGGTCCACTTCATTTGATGATGCTGACAGTTGGTTGTCAGCTCTGCAGGGGCCGATGAGTAGCAAGCTGCTGGGCTTCCTCCCTACGTTCGTGGTTAGCAGCAGCGGCGGCGGGTCCTGCTCCTCTGCTGCGGGCGGCAGCGGCGGCGACCACGACACCGAGATGTGCTCAGTGTGCCTGTGCGACCACGCGGCGGGCGAGACGCTGCGCATGCTGCCCTGCTTCCACCGCTTCCACCAGCCCTGCATCGACGAGTGGCTGGGGCGAAGCGGATGCTGCCCTGTCTGCAAGCAGGACGTGCAGAGCCTGCTGTCCGTCGACATTCCGTCATGACGACGCAGCGCGCGATTGCTCGCCGCTGCATTCCATTAGATCAAGGATGCCACCATCCGAATGCGCTCCTGCCCACCGGTCCTGTGCTGGAATAACTCCATACCGTAGCTTGACATTTGATATCAATTCCGTAAACACTTTTACCTGCGTATATCTCTCGATGATGCGCCTTCCCACCGCCTGCTTGTGCGGGATACACTTGCATGCTGCAATCGAGCGTGTTCACGCTGCTGCTCGCAAGCATTGACGTCAAACACACAGGTGAACATGGACTGCAAAGAATGTATCCGGGAGCGCCCTCCTCACTGTGCGGGTTGATTCCCGGCGGCACCGCTTTGCCAATTCCCATCAGCGGTGGCCTGTTTATCCTGCATGAAGCGTGTCAAGTGCACGTGTTCAATGGGTTGCAGCCGCTCTGGAAGCGCAGCAGGTGCGCGCGCTCTGGCGCGCTACTCTGTGTACCGTACGTTTGCCAAAATCAGGGCGCTAGAACCTGAATCTATCTGATCGCATGTGCATGCTCAATTCTCAGGTCAACATCATTAACATCATCAAGCAGTCATATGTCTGGAACATCAGCAGGTTAATATTGTCAGAAGGTCGTTCCTTTGAGTCTCCCGTCTTACTCAGCTTGTGTCCATGCATGTTGTTTCAAGGGTATAGATATTTGGGGAGATGACCCCATTATACAGCACACCGCAAACGGCCAGGAAGTCTCAGGAGCCGCACAATGTTTGGGGGAACTTATTGTTGTGGCCGTCCTTATTGTTGGAGGCATGTTGCTTAATTGTTACGAGTTGATGCAGCCCAGTTTGCATACACACGCCAATACGTAGCGCGCATTTGACGGCCAACATATGAGCGGCCATTGACCAGAGAGGAGGTGGAGTCAGGTGTATTCTTCCACCGTGCTTTTCCACCGTGCTCTACTGTGTGATAAAAAGGCAAGCATATATTATCGGCAGTATCAAATGGTTGCAGTTAGCACCTCACTTTTCACCGTCACAGCACATCTCCACCAGCAAGCGCCATTATTATTGTGGGACTACGCGCATCCATTATAGAAAGGGTTAAATAATAATAATGAGGGGGCCGCGGCGCGTTCGGCTGTCGACGGGCGGGCGGGTGTCGATCCGTCCTGCGGTCGACCTCAACATAAAAGTAGAAAACGACGTGATGCTGCGCCAGCTTCGCCGTCAGCCACACCTGCGTCATGTCACCCCGACGCAGCTCCTCCGGGGTGAGCCCCGGGACCTGGCGTCCCTCGCCGCGGTGCAGAACCAGGTGCAGTTCATCCTGTGCCTCGTGAAGGCGATCGCCACGGAGAACAGCGCGGACACGCCGCTGCAGTACGTCGCCAGTCGCGGCTATACGCGGCGCGCTCGCGCGCCCGTGCTCGCAACTCGTACTCGTCCTACTGGTGTGAATTACAAAAAGGGCAGTTCCCCAGAATTAGAAAATCAACACAGCAAGCCGCCTAAAAGCGGCCCGCATCCCGCATAAGGCGGGATGGATGAGTGATGGACTCGTCCTACTGGTACTGGTACCTGTGCCGCTCTGCTGGGCACCCGTCGCCAACGTCGCCGTTCCTACTGGCCTACAGTTCCGGTTTGTGCCGCACGCCGCCACGGACATATAGCGACTACTGCAACGAAAACAAACATACCTTAGACCGTTTCAGGAGTGCTTGTGGAATCCGGAGCCCCGCAAGGATGAATCCTATATACCTTTCCACATAAGTATGGGGTTTGCGAATTTGATCCACATGCCCATGCGCGGCTACACTGAGACCGTTCGCGCGTGCATGCGTGTTACTCAGGGTCGCACGGCTGGTGGGGGGAAATGCCGCGATAGCGCGATACACCCCATATTGCCACGCGGTGGCCGTTGCCATCAACGCTTTCATTCAGGCAAAAGCAGGGCTTCTGGCGCTAGAGCTTCAAAACCACAAATTGCGCCACTCGCGTGCACAAATATGCATGGGACAGCACAGCCCCCGTACTCATACCACATCACCCTTGGTATGATCTCTATCCACCATACACGCAGGGCATTGAAATTAGGTCATTAATGACCTGCACCAAGCCCTGCATGTCGATGGTGATGGTTTATGGCCAAAATCATAAACAAAATGCGCCTGTGATCGTTGCACGCAAAGGCGGGAGAGGGTTCTCGCGGCCTCCTTGCCGTAGGCCAAAGCTTTTATATAGCAGTGTATGGCCGCATGCTCATAGTGAGTCCAGGGGCGGGAATGGCATGCACCTTAATGCGTTGATGCTGGTGGAAATAATTTTGTTAAAGGGGGGATCCGGCATGGCGGCCGTGGGCATCGCTCAAGGAGGGTATGTGCCAAGTATGAGTAGTCCGTGCAAAAGTACATACAACACATTGTCCCGCCACCGTGTATCAGGTTTTAAAATCACCTTGGCGCAAAGTGTCACGCCAACGCGTTGACCACACGCTAACAGTCATTGACGTCAGATTTTGACATATTATTTCAAAATAATCGAAAAAGTACCTAAATGGCCTCGGATGGCCGTGCTGCTGCTGTGGAATCTGTAGACATGCACGCGTAGTTTTATTAGTATTTATATGATGAAAATTTTCTGACGTTTCCTCGCAACGCACTGAGCGATGCCGCGAGTTTGAGAGCTGCACCACAAGGCGGCACTACAGTGGCGATGGCGGTATCACGCCACATTGTGCACGCCACTGACCAGAGAGGAGGTGGAGTCAGGTGTATTCTTCCACCGTGCTTTTCCACCGTGCTCTACTGTGTGATAAAAAGGCAAGCATATATTATCGGCAGTATCAAATGGTTGCAGTTAGCACCTCACTTTTCACCGTCACAGCACATCTCCACCAGCAAGCGCCATTATTATTGTGGGACTACGCGCATCCATTATAGAAAGGGTTAAATAATAATAATGAGGGGGCCGCGGCGCGTTCGGCTAGCGGGCGGGTGTTGATCCGTCCTGCGGTCGACCTCAACATAAAAGTAGAAAACGACGTGATGCTGCGCCAGCTTCGCCGTCAGCCACACCTGCGTCATGTCACCCCGACGCAGCTCCTCCGGGGTGAGCCCCGGGACCTGGCGTCCCTCGCCGCGGTGCAGAACCAGGTGCAGTTCATCCTGTGCCTCGTGAAGGCGATCGCCACGGAGAACAGCGCGGACACGCCGCTGCAGTACGTCGCCAGTCGCGGCTATACGCGGCGCGCTCGCGCGCCCGTGCTCGCAACTCGTACTCGTCCTACTGGTGTGAATTACAAAAAGGGCAGTTCCCCAGAATTAGAAAATCAACACAGCAAGCCGCCTAAAAGCGGCCCGCATCCCGCATAAGGCGGGATGGATGAGTGATGGACTCGTCCTACTGGTACTGGTACCTGTGCCGCTCTGCTGGGCACCCGTCGCCAACGTCGCCGTTCCTACTGGCCTACAGTTCCGGTTTGTGCCGCACGCCGCCACGGACATATAGCGACTACTGCAACGAAAACAAACATACCTTAGACCGTTTCAGGAGTGCTTGTGGAATCCGGAGCCCCGCAAGGATGAATCCTATATACCTTTCCACATAAGTATGGGGTTTGCGAATTTGATCCACATGCCCATGCGCGGCTACACTGAGACCGTTCGCGCGTGCATGCGTGTTACTCAGGGTCGCACGGCTGGTGGGGGGAAATGCCGCGATAGCGCGATACACCCCATATTGCCACGCGGTGGCCGTTGCCATCAACGCTTTCATTCAGGCAAAAGCAGGGCTTCTGGCGCTAGAGCTTCAAAACCACAAATTGCGCCACTCGCGTGCACAAATATGCATGGGACAGCACAGCCCCCGTACTCATACCACATCACCCTTGGTATGATCTCTATCCACCATACACGCAGGGCATTGAAATTAGGTCATTAATGACCTGCACCAAGCCCTGCATGTCGATGGTGATGGTTTATGGCCAAAATCATAAACAAAATGCGCCTGTGATCGTTGCACGCAAAGGCGGGAGAGGGTTCTCGCGGCCTCCTTGCCGTAGGCCAAAGCTTTTATATAGCAGTGTATGGCCGCATGCTCATAGTGAGTCCAGGGGCGGGAATGGCATGCACCTTAATGCGTTGATGCTGGTGGAAATAATTTTGTTAAAGGGGGGATCCGGCATGGCGGCCGTGGGCATCGCTCAAGGAGGGTATGTGCCAAGTATGAGTAGTCCGTGCAAAAGTACATACAACACATTGTCCCGCCACCGTGTATCAGGTTTTAAAATCCCCTTGGCGCAAAGTTTCACGCCAACGCGTTGACCACACGCTAACAGTCATTGACGTCAGATTTTGACATATTATTTCACAATAATCGAAAAAGTACCTAAATGGCCTCGGATGGCCGTGCTGCTGCTGTGGAATCTGTAGACATGCACGCGTAGTTTTATTAGTATTTATATGATGAAAATTTTCTGACGTTTCCTCGCAACGCACTGAGCGATGCCGCGAGTTTGAGAGCTGCACCACAAGGCGGCACTACAGTGGCGATGGCGGTATCACGCCACATTGTGCACGCCACTATGGCCCCACCCCAAGCAAGAATACCCTAGCCTCTTTGCTGACATGTTATCTCGCCCGCCCATGGCCGTCATACCATGCAATGGTCTATGCATATGCTCGGCGGGACGTGCGGGGCACCAATCCTTGTTGCTGCAGGGGTACTGGAAACGCTCAGTGTGGCGCAAGTGCCACTCGTGTAGGGCACTTGTTCACACCATATGGTGGTAACGGCTGAGCCTAAATGTGCAATATTCCAGGATTTCAGGTCATAAACCCATATTCAGCTGCCGCACTATTCGTAAGCTCGGATTCGGCGAGAAAGGGGCCTGGAGTTATGTGGAAAGGTGTAGTAGTCTACCACAGTCCACAGGTATATACTGGTACGACCTGCTGGAGTATATTGCTGTATTATAGCAGGATGAGGATTGCTGCATGTCCGAACGATAAAACGTCGTGAACTATCACGTTCGTTCGCCACATCCGCGAAGGATTGCTGCCAAGAGAATGATTCAGAATGTTTGAAACGAGAATAATTCTAGAATGATTCAGAATGATTCGACGTCCATTCCAGAATCTTTCAGGGGCGCGACGCGCGCTCCCCGCCCCGCAGCCACAGGCGCAGCCCGCAACATCGCGCCGCATTAGCGGCTGCTGGCATGTCTCAGCGAACAGCCGATCACACGGCCGCTACGCTCGGCAGGCCAGCCGCTACCTCATGGCTCATGCGGTCGCCTACTCGCGTCACAAGCGCTGCACAAGGGCTTTTGTTTTCCGTGCTACACTGCTAGATAGTGCGCAGTATGGACGCGCCTATGGGCTCGCTCGCGGAAGATGCAGGGTCATCTCTTTCCGCCGCGCCACGTATGCCCTCCTCGGCTTTTCCCCTTTTACTTCCTCGCTCATTTTTCTCCCTCTCTCTCTCTCTCTCTCTCGCCCTTTCTCTCCCTCTCTCCCTACCCCCCTTTTCTCATGTATTATATCAGTATCAGTATTCTAGCGTGAGGGCGCCCCGCCCCTCTTAGGCTCGGCCCGCACTGCAGCTTTCGGCACTTCTGTAGTCGATGCTCCCCTTAGCACCCCGTGCCCGGCTCACTGCCCCCTCTGCATGTAGCTCCGAGCACTTCCACCTCCCAGCGCATCATCGGTTGAGCCGCTTTGGGGATCCCCAAGCAGCTGCGCAGAGCGTCGACATCCTCGCCATGCTGCTGTCATCAGCTGCTTTGTAGCGCCACAACCTACGGTTTGGTGAGTCATCAAGCGTGCCAAGCTAAATCCATTAGCCACAATTGCGCGCCTTTCTATATTTTATTGCGCTTGTTTATATATCCGATTCCCAGGAGATGTGACCTATAAATGTATCGGTGGCCACCGGCTGCTACTCCGTGGTCAGACCCATCTGAGTAGCAGAGACCATATCATATGTCATCCAGAATTCAGAGCTGATATCCGAGAGTTGTCAAAGTTGTCATTCAGAATTCGGTGCGGACACAGTAACAAGGCATGCTTACGTCGTGGAGCAATGCAATAATACATCGCTGCGTTCACGGGACTGCCGCCAGATGGCATGTGACAATATCCCAATGTGATATAGTTACCATGGTTATTGGTGTGCTGTCCCAAATAAGCATGAGACACCATGTCGTGGGTCGGCTCGGACTCGCGCGCTGCCCTTGCGAGCCACACCTGGGACGTTGAAAATAAAAGCAGCGCGTCCGCGTCATCATTGATAATACCATCACTGGCTGTTTACAAATACGATTATACAATTTGTTCGTGGTGCCGAGGAAACGGGGAATCACGTTTCAAAGGTGGGCACCACAATGGACTACACGAAACTAGCCTATTCTGGATGACAGTTCTGGTGGATGACACCAGGACACCACGTATTGCTGCTATCCAAACATAGGTTCTAAAGAATGCGCTCTGGCAGGCCAGTGCGCGTCATGTCGAACGCTGCTTCCAGCCGAGTCTGCAACTCCACCACGTGCGGAGGCCACCCCCTGAGCCACTCGAAGCAGCCCCACCGCCTCCCACAGGCTTGCCGAGCCAGCCACATCCGCAGGGCCTTCCACCTTGTCCGGCGCCAGCGGCTGCCCCGCCACCGTCACGTGCGCCAGGACGGCTGCCAGGTGCGCGGCCGCCACCCGCGCCGCGGAGGGCGAGCCGAACTGGACGCGCTGCACGCCTATTGCCGGCTCCGCGTCACCGTCTGGCAAGAAGGGCGGCAGGGCCACCGCCACCATGGCCGTGGAGGCCCGGAGCTCCGCCTCGAGCCCGGGCTCGCACTGCCCCGCGCCAGCCAGCAGCAGCCTCGCCAGGGCTACGGTGGCAGGGAGGCAGCCCGGCAGCAGCTCCCCCCGCGCGGCGCCGTGCTGCTGCGCCATCATCAGGCCGCTGGCTACCTGGGCGGGGCCGTGAAGAAGCGCCGGCTGGGGTTTCTTCGCCCGCGCGCCCAGCAGGAGGTGTATCGGCTCGGGCGCGACTCGGCCGTACGCGCCGTCCCCCGCATGACGCAGCCACCATTGGAAGAGGTGCAGCATGGCCCTGCCCAGCATCATGGTGGACGGCAGGAAGGAGTGCCCGTAGACGTTGGACCCCCAGCGCGCCCACAGCTGCAGGCACGAGGACAGCTCCTCCGACACCCCCGCCAGGTGTCGCAGCGCCGTGGGCGTCGGCGGCGCCGGCGGCGCCGCTCCTCCCGGGAACAACACCCGGCAGCCCTCCGCCACGCACGCCATGACGACGCACGCCTGCGGCATCTGGGCGCCCGCCTCGACCGAGGCGCCGGCAGTCTTGACGGCCAGTCTCAGCGATGCGAGGGCGTCGGCAGCCGCCGCTGCGTTTCTGTCTTGAAAGGCGTCCGGGCCCAGAGTGGCTACGACTGCCGAGGCGGCATGCAGGTGACGTAGGCAGTTTGCCATGTGGTCCCACTGCGGGCAGCGTCGGGGGCACGGCGTCAGCGTTGTTGCACTATAATACAGCGGGGCGATCGATTGCCTCAGCGCATCCCGGAAAGACTACAATCTTTCATTGCTTTACCAATGACGGGGGTCTAATACCACAATCATCAGCAATCTCAGACCGTGCTCAACAAACATTCCGCAAAACAGTCAATTATGACATATCATTATGCATACAGTATACATCGTTTGGAAGCAGGACGCCGGCAATGGATTCTTCACCTGACTAATGCATAAACTACAGCAAACTCTTGACAGTGCCCTGGTTGGGCGTAAGTCGTGATCGTGGAGGCGAAACGTAGCGTAGTTGCGTTGCTAAACAACGTAACAAGGTCACTATATCACTTAAGTTGTTCTTTCTGGGGCAGGATGATGATGTGAGGGATGGGCCCGTACCGGCTTCCGTGGTGTGCCAGCCGCACGCCTCTGCCGGCGCTGAGACTGCACCCTTGGCGACGTCAGGGGCTCCCAGCTGGCCTCCACGCACTCGCGCAGAGTGATGAGGAAGCCCGCCTGCGACATGTCAACCTTGGCGGCCGTGTCCGTGGCGGCGTCCTCAGCCGCGTCGCCCAGCTGGCCCGACCAGAGCTGGCCAGAGAGCCACAGCGCCGTGATACTGATGGAGATGGGGTGGCCGGGGATGTCGCGGAGCTGATGCGGCTCCCCGGCGTCCCTAAATGCGGCATGCATCTCTTTGCCCATGGAGGCGCGCTCCCAGCAGGTGGCCTGGTTCATCAACGCCGTGCAGATATGGGCGCCAATGTAGGCCCTCCCCTGCGGCGTGCCCTCGTCTTGCAGCCTGCACGCAGTGCACACAGCATCATCAGCGGCACCGTCAGGAGGCGAAACAGCCTTCCTGCAACTACGCACAGCATGCCTCGGCGCCCAATGGGGCACCGGGCTGCCCATATCCTCCACAGAGTCATTCATCACCAATAACTCAACGGCGGCGGTGGTGGTGGTGTTGGTGGTGGCGGGTGTGTGTAGTTGCGCTTGCCGGGGGAGAAGTGCGGTGGCAAATATAGGGTTTTAGGGTTTGTGTTTTTAAAGTTTAGGCCAATAATAGGGTGGCCCACGAAGTGGTCAGCGGGGCGGGGGCGCACTCATCCATCAACGACCGCAGCGTGTCAGTCTTCACAAATCCCACGGCTGCCAAGGACTCCCACACCGCTCCGAATTTGGTGCTGATGGAGACCTGGCGCGCGAGCTTGAAGCTAGGGCTCGAGTCAGTAGGCCGTTTCTCCAGCAGCGCGAACGACGTCCTCCGCCGTTCGGTGACCTCGCGTGCCGGATCCTGAGCCCAGGTGTTGTTGACTTCCGCTATCTTGCCCAGAAGCTCGGTTTGCCTGGCCTCCATCTCCTGCAGCCTGGGCGGCGGGAGGCACACGAGACGCGCCGTGGAGGGTTTGCGACAGCATCAGCCGGTATTGAAGACGTTATTTATATCTGCACGCATGTATTGCGCGTTGTAGGAGATTTTCTTGGTTAAGTTTTCTTGGTTATGTGTTGCATTTTAGGTTAGGGGTCTCCAGGGTTCATGGTCACGGGCGGCGGGTTTCACACGGGAGTTTTGGGTACTAGTGGGTGCAGCGTCGGTCTGATTTTCATGGTGGGGGATTATGATGCGTAACCAGAGGGTTGGGATGTAGGGGAAGTGGGGATAATGGTTCAAGGGTAAACAGTTTAGCGCCTAGCTAGAGTGCATTGCTTTATTGCATACTATCCCGTATGGCGGCTCGAGTTAGTGTATGGGATTATTCAGTACAGGCTTCACAACCCATGCTAGTCGGTGTTTAGGGTAAATTAGGTTTAATGTTTGAGGGATCGGGGTTTACTTCCTTGGCTTCCTGAGTGCGCGTCGTTGATTAGAATTGTCTATCTATTCTCGTAGGTAGATGGTTCCAGATTTCACTGTGATGCGAGTTTGATATTGGGTTTTCAGGGTTTCAGATTTCGGAGAGCTGTATGCGTACAAGTGCTACGGCAGAATAGGAACCCTATAACGAATGTACCAATCGCACTAAGCAGCGCCGTACCTTTCCCGTGGGCTGATGACTCCGGCAACCTCCATGCTGTAGAGCGAGAGGGCCATGAAGCAGTTTTTGGCGCTGTCCAGTGCTCGGCTTTCGGCCTCGAGCAGCTCTACCACTGGATTCTCTGCCATAATGTTCTGTTCCTGAAGGATGCCGAGTAGCTCATCCTGTAGGGCGCGCGCACACACGGGTTCAGTCCGCGCCTCTGGGAGCATTCATTCAAAACGTCATGTACTTTAATATTGCTTCTGGCACCTCCTAGGCCGGCTAGTGTGTTGTCTTTGCCACCTTTGAGTAAGGATTTCAGTATATACATATATGAGGATTATACATTGTTGCCTTGCTATCTGCACCCATGATCTATTTAGCGTTACATAAAATGCGGACCCTCGTATTTTTATCAACACTCTGCGCTCGAGAGTAGCAGCAAACTAATTATTGCGTTAAAGTTTTTATTATGCTGAATACACCAGGCACGTACTACTTTGGGCAGCAACATTCAGAGCTCGCTTGGTATTCATTCGAAGCTGGGCTGGATTTGTCAGCAAGTTGAATGTATGTATGTATGATTTACGGCAACAATAATACAGTAGCAACCGTGACCGCCCTTCCTTGCTTCACCTACCCAGTACGCCACGGCCTCCTGGTAGTCGCCCACGACCAGGCTGTTTTTGGCGGCCTTGCCAATCGCGGACTCCAAGTCGCGCAGCTGGCGGCCCCCAATATGCTGGTACTGCTGGCCCTTGGTGGTGTCGCCTGCGGGAAGTGCGCGCAGCAGGTGGCTCGTGAGCGCCTTCAGGATGGGGCGCAGCTCCATGTACGTCCACTCCCTCTCCTGCATCTTCTGCCGCACGTACGCCGCCACCGCTGCATGGAGGCTGCGGCGGTGCTTGTGCGCCATGCTGTTGTAGAGCACCTCCTGGTGCAGCCTGTTGCGGAACTGCGGGGAATGCGCAGCACGGCGCACAGCTCAGACACGGATTCATCCTCATGCGCCTTAACAAATAAACCCGTAGTGACATCAATTAAAATTGGGCGCACCAGTCACACAAATATAAATTGAAATTGATTTACACCATCGGGTCAGAGATTCCGTTATATATCCGCTGTCTATTCTAACAGATGTCTGGATGAATAGTTGTTGACTTTCTTAGGGCGGAGAGGGTCGAAAATATTTATATGTAGTTAACCCAAAGCGTGTTATTGCTTAAAGCAGCACAAAACGTTATCGTTTACCGCCAACCAGTAAATCCTACAATCCGACAGCTAGACTGCCAATGTGCTGCGATGAGCCCATGACAAATGCCGATTGCACCTCAGCACAGAAGCCCACAGGTATATGCTGCATAGCAGAGTCTGTGAATCTGATATAGGTTAGGATATAAATGGCCATACTACAGTTCTGCCACTTAGGTACATCCCTTGTCCGCTCGGTAGAGCGGTCGTCTCGTATGCGAGAGACCCGGGTTCGATTCCTGGCTGATGTACTTCGGCAATATCGGCCCGGCGTGTCCCGGGTTTACCCGGTTGATGCATTAGCCCTTTGGGGTTCGAATGAGGCAATGGTCTTTGGGCTATGCCAGACCTACGACTGCAGTTGGCGCACGAGGTCAAGTGCTGGGGCGGCTTCGGCCGATGTCCCGGGGCGAACTTTACTTTACTTTTACAGTTCTGCCGTGTTGTGAATTCATGGAAAGGATGCCAGTGATGTCAAGCTTGATGTGGTATATTGCGCAGCAGTGTCTTTGCCTGCTCTAGCGCTGCCCACACGCGGCGTTGGATGCATGTAGAGGCACCATTATTTTGCTGCACATCATCACCCCCCCCCCCCCCCCCCAAAATACTCATCACTCCCCGATATGGGTAAGGATTACTGGGTGGGTCGGACTGCACCTTCCACGTCTCCTCAGCGTCAAACAGCTTGGGCGATGAGGCTCCAGGACGGACGTGCTCAATGAGGCGCGCCTCACACAGCACCTGCAGCTGCTCCTCCAGCTCACCCTCATCGGCCACAAGGCCCGGCGGGAGTATCGCCAGCAGCATTTGCGAGCTGAAACGCAGGCCGAGCGCGCTGGCATAGCGCAGCATCATGCCGGGCACCATGGCAACCTGGTCCACCTGCGCCTGGATGGTAGCTTGCATGTTGGGTGGCACGTAGTTCATGAGATCCAGGCCGGCGGCCTTGGCGGAGAGGCGCCCATCGATGACGAGCTGCTGGCTCTGCAGCCAGGCGCACAGCTCCGCCACTTGCAGCGGAATGCCGTTGGAACGCCCTGCCACAGGTCGCAAAGCATGTCAGCCTCACTTACCACATGTTGATGGTACAACGGCGAAACACATGGGGTCCACCGATGCAGCAATTGTGGCAGGCAGCGGGGGATGAGTTGAGAAGCTCTACTCAGGGGAACACTGCTGTGTATTGCGGAGGTCAATGTCAAACGGCAATGCCTGGTAGCCTATACACTACGAGAGTGTGGTATTTCATTTTGGTTGTACAGATTTGGTTACTACTACATGGATACACAATTCCTTTATTTCACTGTATACTGTCCCACAGAGTTCTTCCCATTTCTGTGTAGGAATCCTGGTAGTCGTAATTTTGACAGTTTGTGTAAAGTGCGCGGGTGGGTTTTAGGTACACATATTCATGATAGCAGCATCTGGGATATAAATGTGGAAATCACTAGCGGTGGTTACACAAGGGAGAAAAGATACACATGCATCACACAGCGGGCATGCTGCTATGTATAACTAGCGCCGACGGCCAGGGGGGGGGGGGGGGGGGGGTCGGATGATATATAGGCATTCGGACAAGAATATGGATATCTGCACATGTGGACCGCATGATAAGTTTTTTTGTCGACAAGCTTCAGCAAATCAGCCGACAATCAGCAAAGAAGTTCTTAAAAGGTTCCCACTACGTCTGGCCATGTCTGCCTGCTGCCCATGGGCGCACGAGTAGCTGCACCCATGCCGGCCTGCTGCTAGAGACTCTTAAAAAAACCTAAAGCCCTGGGTAACCCAAACGCAGGTTAAAACCCCAGAACAACCTGAACCGTACTCAGGCCCTGCCCCGGCTCTGGGGTACTTTTGTGTACGTGTCATCCGGTTTCGCGCACACTTTTGCCACCATTCATTCGAAGTAACCATTTCCACATACAAACAACACCTTAATATTATTCACCTGCAGTAACATTAAGGAAAATGTGCTGGTTTCTTGATTACTACCACTCCTATGGCTCATGCACTGGTCTCAAGTACGTGTGACAAAGGTGGGCCCTAGGTCAACCCCAAAGTGCTCAAAACCTGGTCGTTTTCCCAAACCAGAGGCTAACCTCAGGTTTTCCTGAACCCGGCGGGTTGTAACTCCCAGGTTAAACTTGCTACGGGTCTGCCTGCTGCTGCAGTACGCCGAGTACCGTAAACGTACACAAGATCCATCCCTTGTCAGCTCAGTTGAGCGGTCATCTCGTACGCGAGGGGTCCCGAGATCGATTCCTGGTCGATGTATTTCGGCAATATCGGCCCAGCGTGTCCCGGGTTTACCCGGTTGATGCATTAGCCCTTCGGGGTTCGAATGAGGCAATGGTCTACGGGCTATGACAGACCTACGACTGCGGTTGGCGCAAGAGGTCCAAGTGCTGGGGCTGCTTCGGCCGATGTCCCGGGACGAACTTTACTTTTACTTTTACCTTTATCCATGCACTTGGCGCGAGATATGTGTCAAGGCATCACATAGTTTTAGGACAGTAGAATAATATCACGTGATTATCGCAGGGGAGAACAATTGAGGTGATGGATACTGCGGCAGCCCCACTTGAAACTAAAGTAACGCTTTGGATAGTCGGAAAGTATTGGCGTGGCGGAATATATAGTGAAAGATAAACAATAACAAACCAGCAATAGCAGCTTTGTAGTGCCTAGCAGGACAGAGGGCCATCGCCACGCTCCAGGCACGCACCGGCAATCAAGTCGGCGGCAGACTCATCCAGCGTGCTGCCAAGGCAGTCACACGCCATTTCTTTGACCGAGTCACGGTCCAGCGGGGCAAGCTTGAGGCAGATAGAGTGACCGGCGTCCTCCGGCTGTTCATGGGTGGGCACTGCCTCGCCAATGCTCAGCATGTCGCCCAAGCGCGAGGTGCAAAAGAGAATGCTTGGTGGGCCCTGCTGGCGGCTGCGCTCCCGGCCAGGTGATGGAGCGTTCATGTGCATGGTCGCCACGCACTGCAGCACGTATTGAGAATGGCCGTCCAGCGCGTCTACGTCTTCCAGGAGCAGCGCAATGCCGCCCCGCTGCAGCGCGTCCCATATCAGCCGTGTATAAAGCACCTGCATCGAGAGCGAGTTATCATGATTGTCGTCGCGAAGGGCCTCCAGGTCCTCCGCGTAGGGTTGCATAAGGGCTGGCAGGCTCTTGTCATCCAGCTCGAAATCTCCCTGTTGCGAGCCGTAGCCAAAATTGGAAAAAAATGATGGTCAATTGCAAGTGTGACACCGCACGTATATGCTAGATGTAGGTATGTATATATAGAGTGCCCCACGTCAGTCGGAGAAAACAATGACATCACTTACCCCGCCCCTCCCTCAGTGAGTGCGTGGGGCAGATGAGCGCTTGGCTGGTGGGCGCACCATCAGCCACGACATGCTCTCCGCACATGGATCGCCCTGCAACTCAAGTAGCCAGCAGACGATCACGCGGCACGCCAGCAGCGGCGAGCTGTCGTCGTACTCCGTGCCGCGCACCAGCAGCCACTGCAACGTGCCGGTGGCCAGGCCCTGCTGCATGACAGTCTCCGCCAACGCCGACTTACCCACTCCGGCCTCGCCCTCCACGACTACAAGCACGACCCCAGTTGCGTCTGCCAGGCTGCTGAAATCCAATGCACGTTTCAGCAGCTTCATCTCCGCGTCGCGGCCTCTGAGGCAAACCGGCCTGATCTCCCCCTCAGGTAGGTCACCATCCTTGTGAGAAGCCAATGTTCTTGGGACGTATGTGCAGACCTCGCCCTGCTTGCCCTTGAGCAGCAGGCTCTCTGCAGCCTCAAGCGTCAGCGCATGCGCCGCCAGGTGCGCAGGATTGGTGGCATGGTACACGGCCTCGGTGCACATGACAGGGTGGCCCTGCTTGGCGCCTGCGCCGGCGAGCCTGGCCGCAGTGTTGACGTGGTCTGCAGGGCGCATGCACGACAATCACACAGCACATGCAAATCTCAGTGATGGAGGTGTATGCCACCCGGCTACACTACAGCAACAGTGGTGCACCCAACGTGACTAACGCATCCACAGCCGTGCAGTGCGGTCAGCGCAGGCAACCTCAACGATATCTCATTGTGTATACATATTTCTTGGGAACTGGTTCATAACCGGTCATATAGAACCTCCAGAGATAGCTTGCCAAACATCTGACAATATCATTTGTAGCAAGCATCGAACAAAATGCTGCCAAATCAATATTGAGATTGGCCGAGGCGGCGGTCTCAATGTTCATCAGATGTGCTTAGAGATGTTGTTCCATGACTGGGATTTACTCGTGATCTTGATTAACTGTTAGAAAGCGTGTTTCAAATAAGGCATCCCGTCAATGTTGCTATTCCACAACGTACGAGCGTATAATACATAAATCAGCGCACAAAGTCCCGCCGGCACAGTATACAGCGTCACAAGTTCAGCATCAAGCCGTGCGGTAGCCAGTGAAATGAAGACCCCCCCCCCCCCCCCCCCCCCCCCCCCCGCGCGCGCGCGGCGCGCACTTGGAGGCACACGGGTTGTCATGCAAAGCAACGAGGACCTTGCTTGAAGCGTCTGGCATACCTCCCATGACGGCATACTCGCAGCGGATGTTGGGATTGCCAACCAACCCACAGAAGCATGTGCCTGCGGAGATGCCTGCATATCCATGGATGCCGGCTCCGGACAGGTGCTGAAGTACCTTGCGAGCCGCAATAATGCCGGGGACGCTCTGCCGGTTGCTCTGGTAGCCCGGCAGGCCAAACACGAAGATCATGGCTAGCCCCTTGTCGTCCATGGTGATCTGAGGGATTTAGAAAAGATGACGTTGTGTGCGCGGGTGTGTGTGTGGGGGGGAGGGGGGGGGGGGGGGGGGAGGCACACAATCTCAAAAACATGCGCAGACCTGCTGCTGCTAGATTTGGAACAATGCAGGGCATGCTGCACGGGAACATCACACAAGCCAGAGATCATCAAGCGGCTTTGGGGTTCAGAGACTAAGAGACAGGTTGCACCTGGCGGGTGGCGCCCCCAAATTGTGCTTCCACTGTGTTAATGCTCTGCCCAAGCACGCTTTGGAGCTGCGAGATCCAGGCCAGGTCCTTGAACTTGTGCGCATGCCCCTACACCGGCACACACACACACACACACGTGTGCGCAAACAGTGGCACATTCAACTATCAGTCTGCAGCATTCGACGAGGGCATGGAGCGCAATCGCGCAACGACGTTTTGTGTGGACACGGCCAGGCCCCACCTTCATGTCCGCCACAATGAAGAGGATGGTGACGACGCGGTGCTCCATCATAGTAGTCAGATTCTGATCCAGCAAGCACTGGGAGCGCACACACTCAGGTATGAAGCGCAGCAGGGCACTTATGCCCATGTCCTCGTTGGAGACTCTGTTCTGCCCCCCCATAGCCGATCCGCTGCTGGAGCAGCGGCGCAGGCTGAGCTTGCCTCTTGAGCTTTTCTGCCTCGTAACGACCTGTCCTGGCGACAGCGGCCCCCGGAAGGACTTTCCTGTCGGGATCTGCCCAACGAAGGACCTCCGCCCCTGCGATAAAAAGGAAGACCCTGCGCGCTGTGCAGGAGTTGACTGGCGTAGATGTTGCGCGTTGTAGACACTATGCATTTGATCGACCACTTGATGAAGCAGAGCCAGCGGCGGGCCATCGTGGGATCCACTGCCCTTGCAGCTCGTAGCACAGTTGTCTAGTGAATCGAGGAGTGCCTTGCCGCCAGCGGGGAGCAATTTTGACTGCCGTGCATCCCTGCCGGGCTCATCAGTATTACTCATGAACATCACTCGGCCAGATGAGAGGACTGATCGCTCCCAGGTGCCTGAGGCCCTGGAGTGGGAACCTAACAGTCGCGACACGCTGGGGGCCAGCACAATCTGGCCCACAGAAGACTCCGCGAGGGCGGGTGCAATCTCCAGCAGGGGCAGCCCAAGCAGAAACGCTTCACTGCGCTGCGCCAGCTCGCCACCTGCAGGCATGATAACGCATTCAAGCCGGGTAGTGCAGCGCAAACACAGATGCGACCCATTATCAGCACCTGGCATATCCATTTATGGGGGGGCGCATCCTTACTGCATTCGATACACATCAGCTCCCCTGCATTAGCAAGAACAATGCTCAGTCAGCCAAATCAAATTCCCCCTATGTGCTCAGATATGTGCGTGTAGCTGTACATGTGCCGGCGCGGCAAAAAAAGAAATTTATAAAAGCGCGCCCTGCCCGTATCGGTGTCAATGTACATGAATATATCATGCTATCATTACATTGAGATTTTTTGCCGACACCGAATTCTGAGAGCAAAACTATATGTTCTCATTGTCGAGTTGGCCCTGTAGGTGCGCCCGGCAAACTTTGAGGGGGTTCATCCATCCTGCCTCCATTAGAGTTTGCCATTTACTTCGCAGATTTCCATATCAGCAATGCCCATGCCTTATTCTGCAATACTTTGAGTCCGGAGTAGTGCGTATGTATTATTGCGGTGGGTGAACCCGCGCTGCATCGCGTATGCCCCGGAGTTATTATAATTAAGAAGGAAAGGGCACCCGCCACCAGGCAGCGGCCTGCCAGGAGCGGAGGATCCTGGGTGCGGCAAGCCTAGCGGCACCACCCTCACCTCCACGTGGTGGGCACTAGTAACCCCCAAGACCCGTGCCCGGCTGGGTGCGGCAGGGGGGCTGAGCGGGGTGGCCGGTTGTGGCGGGTCCTTGGATCTCGCGATGACCGAGGAACCCCGCGGGGGGATTTTCAAATAGTACTTTTCAAACCAGTACTCTTAAACGCCCGCCTCGTTTCAAATAGTACTAATAGTACGCCGGGCAGCAGCCCTGTACGATCCTTAAAAAATAATTCATGTACCCGTACGACCTCGGCTTTGCGTCGGCCTCTTCCAGATCCGCCTACGGGTGGGGAGGGGGTTGTGTACGGCTCGGACGGGGGCAGCCTACTCGCGAGGGCTGTTCGAAACAAAATCGTGTTCTCGTACCTCGGTACGACCCGCCACCGACCTGCTGAAGATCAGGGGTTCCCCCCCCTCCCCCCCACTGAATATGTTCCACCTGCAGTCTTAGTACAACGGAGTGTTTGGCGGCGCCCCGCGACCGACCCATTTGGAAACCCCGGCAAACCCTTTGTCGCCCGTGAGAACGGGCGAGGGCGGCGAGCGCGAGGAGACGGGAGTCCGGAACTCAAAGACGAGGCGGGCGTTCGGGGCGGAGAGGCCGGGCATGGCGGAGACACCGGGACCAGGAGACAGTGCCCTGAGAGTGTCGCAGCTGCAGCGGGAGGAGTCAGCTGGCAGCAGCCTGGTCTGGCCCTGGATGGGTGGCTACAACGGCGAGGCGCAAACTATAAACAGCAGGCGGCACAAAGGCGAGCATGATTGGCTACGAGCCACAGAGCAACGACACTCAGACGGGGAGGGGGGGGGGGGGGCGCTTTTCCCCTCTAATCCCCTTATGCCCCCTGCCGAGGACAGCTCAGGCGGGCGAGATGGCGGCAGCAGCGGGGGGACCGCGGCCGAAGCCAGCGGACCACCACAGCCGGCGCGGTGGGGCGATCAGCGCAGCGACCTGCGTGATATTTTCAGCGATGGCGGCAGGTGGAGCCAAGACGCACGCCGTACGTAGCATTATGCGGTGCGATTAGATTACTATTGTGCAGGAAAGCCTTTACATGGGGTGGGTCGAGTACGGCATTAGTGATCCCCGTCCTACCAGTTAGCGGTAGTCGCTCGTATTTGCGATTCCCCGTAATTATCTAGAAAATGAAAAAGCAACTGATTACGTGGTGGAAGGAGGAGGGGCTTGGAAATGAAAAACATTGGCCGTAGCTTGAGCTGTGATTACACTACGTTTCCCACAGAGGTTAAACGATCTGATTCATCCATAATATAGTCCCACCATTTCCACACACCACCCCACAGCCCCGCGCAGCGGCCACTCTGCCACGACTAGTCCCACCATCACTATCCACAAACCCACAGCCCCGTTGTGTGGTCGGCATGTCCACCGCCATTTCCAAACAAACCTTTACAGCCCTGAAAAAAAACTCGGTCTGAGCCGTGGGGAGCGGCAGACTAGCACATTGTAACCAATTCCAATTTCAATGAGAGGGAACGGGATTGGAGAGTTATTCAGTTTCACATGAAGACATATTCTACTCGAAGAAAATTATACTACCAAAATGATAGCAAACACGACAAAAGACAATTTTCTGCGGCCAGCACGTGGAGTGCATCATACCAAAAACCCCAGGCACCGATGAATAACTGCCACAAGTATTTGTGACACTGCCTGTCATTCTCAAACAGGCAGTCTGCTCTCAATAAAAGTCACGTTATGAGGCGAATATTATCCCGGCCTGTTGAAACGAGTCTGACAACACTACCAGGAAAAAAACAAGAATGCCAATACAATCAATAGTCTACCCGTAGATATACATGCACCCATAACTTTAGTTACGTAATACGAGCGGCTGCCTCATGCCTGGCTCTAAGACTCTTGACTACGATTATTTCAGTATTTTATTGACGCGTTGGATAGCTAGGAGCAAAGGAATAAGATGGAAGCGCCACGGAAAATTCGAAAAATGACTTAACGCTACAGTCCTCTTCTCGTTTTAGTCTAGAAGGCTACATTTTGGCAAGTGCTGGCGGATTTGTTTTCGGACGAGGAGTGGGGGGGGGGGGGGGGGGGGGGGGATGAACGCACCAGCTGCTAATGCCGAGTGTACCCGCAGTGGCGGGTCCTCGGGCTCGTGCTGGAAGCCGTCAAGCCGTGCGTGGAGGGCCTGCGTGCACATCAGCGCTCGGCACGCTGCCTCCGACAAGCCGCACTCGGCAGTCCGCCCAGCCTCCGATTCGAAGACGACAAGAACCGCGTCGCCCGCGAAGCAGTCGACGTCCCCTCGGAACTTTACTATCAGCGGCAGCATAACAGAGAAAAATGCCGAGATAGCTAGGCTAAAGCGCTCCACGCCCTCGCTACCGAGCCGCCTCTGCGAATCCTGGCTCAGCCTGGTGAAGCCTGAGATGTCCAGGATGAGCAGAACGCCGGTGACGCCCTTCGACTGCACGGATGACGCGCGATGTCGCACCTCGTCCTCGCTGTCGCGCCGAGAGCCGACCGGTCCCGCCAGGCGGCCCTCCGCAAAGGCCGCCGCCACGCGCTCGGGGACGAACGGCAGCACGGTCCGCGCTAGTGCAGAGGCCGCCGACTTCCAGGTAGTCAGAGCAACGATATTGACCCCGACAGAATCTTCAGTTGGCGATAGGGCCTTATTAGGTCCGCTAATGAGCTGGCTGTTGGGCGGTAGATCGAGACTCGAAAGGCGGCCGAGCAACCCTGGCTTCTGGCGGTCGGGGCGCGCCTCCAGACCGGCCCCCGAGGCGGTGGTGTCGAAGCGGGGCGCCACCGCCGCGACAGAGGACGTGCAGCCCATCCCGAACTAGGAAGCGCGCCGTTTATGGGCCACCTTCGAAGCCCTCTCAAGTATGCATCACTTGGTATGGCACTGTCGTGGAAGGGCCGTCTCGCCTGCTGCGAGGTACTTTTGCGGAGGTCGTTTCCACGTTTGGACTGTATGTGTATGTTGGACACAGGTATGTTACTTATTATTGGCAAGTAACTGACAATGACTGACAGCCTTCCTTTCCGCCTACAATCGCTAGCAATTGCGCGCCGCCAGGGGCAACTGGGCTGGGAGCCCCTCTGCGCAGCAAGGCGCGCCCACATGTACTGTTGTCCGTCCACATGTACTGCTTTTTCTGTCTGAAAAATAGACCAGGCTGCGGCACACAGTCGATATTGGTGTCAGCTTGTGAGATGGACAGGGTGATGATTAGCGACTACCTGTAGCGTTGCCAGTTGCCGCAGCCCATCCACCTTGCAGTTATATTTGCCGTGGTGGGCGTTTCCTATAGTCGCTAGTGCCTTTTTCGGTGAATTTCCCGATCTTTTTTCCCCCGATCGCCTTAGCGCAATATTAAAGGCAATGTGCTGAATATACTATAGCGACTACAGTGCGTTCTTTGTTTGTAGTGCGCTTTTGTGAAAACCCTTATGTAATTGATAAGAAAGTGCGTTCTTTGGGCTGCCGCGCAGGATAGGAGACTTCCGAGACTGAGGATAGGCGACAGGTGGTCGGTGCCGGGTATTTTGATTGCAATATTCTAGACGGTGATCCAACGGTGTTGGAAATTTCGTCACTGATGATCAGTTAGTTACTCATTAGGATAGTTATTACAATGATTACAATAGTTACCATATATAACTATTAGGCTGCAGTTACATGAGCTAGCTGCAAAAGGCGATCAGGAAACCACCCGAATAGGCATCAATAGAAAACGTCCACTACAGCAGTCTTCAGAATATGCTCCGGCAATTTTGCTGATTATTATTACATCAGGTCTAAGGATTACCTTTAGCACAATTTGCTCCTTGACCATGACGGAGCGTCGCCTGCCCAGGGCTTTCCGTATTAGCTGGATCGCTGCCAAAATAACGACGGCCGTTGTAGCGATGCTGCAAGGGTATCACTGTTGCCAGTCCTGTCCCGGGGGTCATTTTTCGAAAAAAAACAAAAATGATACTACAGGATCGCTACAGGAACTGGTGTGAATTACAAGATGCTTGTAATAAATCCACGTAAAAACCAGAAGATCAAAACTTCGTTCAAGCGGCACTTTGTTTTTTTAAAGCGGCCGCCCTCGCAAGGAGACTACGTATCAACGTATCAGTATCTGTACCGTACAGCACAGGGTGACTCGATGTACTATTTTCACCCGTACTCTTGTGACACGACCCTTTTGTAGCTGTAAATAAGTAAGCAAGTACTGGTACAGGACGAGCCAGTACCGGTACGAGGACAGGTAGGCTTAATCCTTAGCGACTGTGTAGATGTAGACAAATACATCACGCATGGTGTAGATAAATCCACGCGAAAAAAAGCAGTACCGGTACCAGGTACGAAGGGTGCCCAATACAGAGGTATCAGGTAACAGAAATATTTGATACTGTGCTGTGTGCATAAGCGGCGCTTCGCGCCGGGGATTTTTGGAGGTGCCCCTACCTCTTGGGTTGAGCCTGGTGCGGGATGATGCGGGCCGCTTTTAGCCGGCTTGTAGTGTTGATCTTGTAATACTGTTGTTTCCGGGTAATAATCAGTAATTTATTTTTCAAAAGAGACGTATTATTTTGTACCTGCTCGACCTTGGTTTCAGGCTTATGTCTCTCTTTTGCTGGCAACCTTTCATAGTTGCTGGTGCTACGCCGCTTATTGCTTATTCGTACGAGGATTTTTTCGTTAATGGATAAGCGGAAACCGGTTACAGTGCTATGCCGGATTTGGAGGCTTTTGCTTATTGCTCTCACTTATTCACCAACGGTCGTTGTAACGGTCGCGGCTACCTGTAAAAGCTTACGGCGTGGCAATGCGCATTGCATTCTCGCCCTGCCGGCCAGACTAACACCGCCGCGGCACGCTCCAATGGCGCGCGGGAAGGACGAACGAGGAGGTGGAGGTCGGGTCCGCGGTACCTCAGCTAGAGGCCGGGGGAGGGGGAAAGGTACTAGTGTTGCTTCCGCGCAATTCCGCGCCCCCGCGCCCGCGCGGGCGGCCGCAACCCCACCTGCTGAACCGACTCCACTCGCGCCCCAGCCGACCCCACCCATCCCCCCGCGCGCTTCTGGCGAGGCCACGACGCCTGCTGAAACAATAGACCACCCCTCGGCAGTTGCCAATTCCTCCAGCAAGCCGGACTCAGACGACGATCGTGGCCCCTTCGACTATGGTGGGTCTAAAGATTTGCAACCGGCGGGCGGGCACGAGTTCCAAATGCCTAGGAGCGACGGCGATGAGGAAGCTGAAGAGGAAGAGCACGGATCGCTGCGCGATGATGACGAGGATGAAGACGAGGAGCCGGAGACGGGTGCCTTCCCTGGCGCCGAGTCGTCCCCGGCGAAAACTTCATGCCCTGCTGGAGAATCGGCGAAGACATCTGAGGTGGAGGCGACGCAGGTGGTGCAGGATCCGAACAAGATGGTGCTAGAGCTCCCTGAGAAATGCCCATTTCAGCTGCCTCCTCTTGAGAAAAGGACGGGCCCGCCGATACCAGTGGCAACCGGCACGTCCAAGAATCGCTGGAGCAAGACGAACTGGGAGCGCCTGGTTCACGCTGTCACCGCCATCGGCGGGGTGTGGAAAATGATAACAAATTCTCACAGCCCCCAGGAACTCACCCTCAAGGTGAACCCTTGGGACGTCATTGCGTATCTATACAACCATCCATCCTTCAAGCCTTGCGTACCAAACTGCCTTGTCGAACAGAGCAAGGCGGAGCAGCACCCAAGCTTTAAGATCACCCTGGCTGATGCTGTCCGGACTGCTAGCCCCGCCGTGCTTGACGCTATGCGATCAGCCAGCATGCTCAAGAAGAAGTGGGATCTCGTCAAGAAGGAGATCACTCGATGGGACGCTAACTACAAGCAATCCGGGTCCTACAATCCGGACAAGGGAGACTACTGCATGTCGTCAGCAAGCAAGAGCAAGCGCAGGGACAAAGGCATGTTGTACGTCTGGCTGTTGCTGAGCGCCGAGAACCTTGCGGATGCCGTGGCCAGGAATCTAACGGATGAGGTGGCTGCAGAAGTCGGCATGCCATGGGCGACGCCTGCAGGTATGCTTGGCAGCAAGAACACGATATTGTAATGTTATCTGAATGACGCGTTCCTAACTAATCATAGTGTGTGTGCGCGCCAGATCGTGCCACAAGTACCGTCAACGTGTTGGAGGACGCAAGGGAGGTCACCGCTAAGAAGAGGAGACATGTTGAGCAGCAACCGCAGCCGCAGTTAACATCTGGCAGAAGCAATGAGGCAAATGAAGAGGAGCGACAAATGGTAAGTGTTGTCACCAAGGCAGCGGCCTCTTTCCATCGCTCTATCCAGCACACACAGGGCCCCGACAGCAATCATGATGTCCAGCGCGCCTACATAGAATCCCAAACCAATGAAGTGAATTTACGTTCACTGAACATGCTGTCCAAGAATGACAACCCTGAAATCAGAGCATTGCCGATGACTGTTTGCTGAAGGCACTTAAAAATATGCAGAAGCAATATGATGGTGCTGGTAGCTCAGATGCCCTCTGAATCATGTAATACATTTATGTTTGCTGATGTTGTTTGTTGGTGATGACGTGCCTTGATGTTGCTGCTGCCTGCTATACGGCTACTGATAGTTGTTGCTGTTGTGTATTTGTATAGGTTAAACACTGCATTGCACTGCCACATAATTATATTACACACCATCACGATAGGAACTTTGATGAGACACCGATCCTGGCGATGCCCCTTGCACGCAAGCTATCTAGCAACCACTGTCTCTGTAACGGTGGCCAGCATGCAACATCCTTCAGCTCGGCTTCGGTCATGTCGTTAAACATGACTTCGGGCGCGTCGCCTGGCTGCTCATCTGACATCTCACCGGCTGTGCCACGAAAGCGATTGGAGCTGCCATCCAAGAATCTCTGATGACGACGCATATTCTCCCCCACTGTGCTGGCATCGGACTCATTCTGATCATCTATGATCATGTTGTGCATGATCATGGTAGCCAACACCATTTTAGTGAAGAGCGAGAGCGCCATACCAGATGGGCGGTGGAACACTCCCCAGCGCTTCTTCCAGACTCCAAAGGCGCGCTCAATGGTGATGCGGCAGCGGCTCAAGTAGAAATTGAACGCGGCTTCAGACTCAGAAAGATTCACACCAGGGAGTGGAGTCACAATCTGCCCGCTGGCCTTGTACGCATCATCACCTGCCAGCCAGTGCTGCTGGGACAAAGGGTGAGTGTGCAAATACCGCGACAGGCCAGAAGTCTCCCATGCCAAGGCATCATTAGTGTTGCCGGTTGTCTTTGCTGCCGCCCATCGAAACCGCAGGCGTGCATCACACATGGCTTGAAATACCACAGCAAAGCAGCACTTGCGGTTTCTCATGTCATTGGTGTTTTCAACCTCACCGTAACGAGGCAACTCGATGGGTAAAACTATGCCATCAACACAGCCTATGCACCCGGACATCGTCTCTCCGCTGAGCTCCCAAAACTCCCTGGCCATGGCGTCCAGCTTGTCCGAGTCGTTGAGTGGGATGGTGATCCACTTGTCTTGGTAATGCTTCAGCAACGCCTTGATGACAAGGGCGACGGAGAGATGCACCGCCCCAGGAGCCACTCCGTGCAAGTCCGCTATGTCCAGGTAGTGCCCACCAGCGAAATAGCGCAGCGCCATTGATAGCCGCAACTCTGCGGAAATCACTCCACCGCTGCCACGCCCGCCTTGCTTCTTGTCACCTGCCTCGACGTCGTCACGAACGGTGGCGACGATCTCGGCGAAGCGGTCTTTAGAGATCTTGTAGCGCCTCTGCCAATCCGCGTCGTCCATGTCCCAACGGTCATGCCAGTCCATCCGCCGCCGCTTCTTGTTTGCCTTGCGGCCGACCACCTTGAAGCCACTGGGCCATAACACGCGCTCAATCAGCCTCACTCTCGCGTGCTCCAGGTTAAGCACGGACGCAAGTCTGCGTTGGTGGCGGCGACTGGCGAGGACAGCAACGGGCGCCAGGACGTTCACGAAAAAAGCCCGCCGCTCGGCGACAGCGGCGGCTTCCGTGCGACTGAACGCCACCATTGCAGCCCCGGACCGAGTCGGGGTGTTCTTTGCTGGGTGAAAATGGAGGTGCTGCCGTCCTTGGGTTTGCTTACGCGAGGTTGCGGGTGTGGCTGACGGGAGGTAACGCCGCCGCTGCGCAGAAGGGATGGGCGGCCGCCGGCGGGAGCTGGCGTTCGCAAGATCCCCACGCGAGTGGTGGCGGGAGGCCGGTACACCACCCCGCAGTAGATCCAGATGAGCCGTCCGATGGAGTGGGCGCCCTCTGAAACGCGTTGACCGCCGTCCATTTCGCCCACCGGAAATGTACGTTCCCGCGCAGGGAATAAGGAAAGAATAAGCCCTTATTCCTTATTGCGTGTCACGGGGGGCCCGCGGACCCCCCTGCGTGACACCCAATAAGGAATAAGGGCTTATTCATCCTTATTCATTCCTTATTCATTTAGCGACTACCGGCCGTACGATATACCGTTACAGTGCTCGCACGGTCGCGATGAAAATTTCATAACGCGAAGGCAATAAGCAATAAGCGCCGTAGCACCAGTGCTGGTTCTGTTCTGTTCTGTTGTAGTGCGCTTTTGTGAAAGCCCTGATGTAATATGTAGTCGTATTTATTTTGTAAAACAGATTAAGTCTGCAAGCCGCGTAAAAGCGGGCCGCTGACTACTGGTGTGCATTACAAAAAGGCCAGTTCCCAACCCACCGCTAAAAGTTGTATTACCCCAAAAAAAAACAAAGCAGCACTACAAGATCAGCAATACAGTACAAGCCGCCTACAGGCGGCCCGCATCCCGCACGAGGCCGCGCAGGTCGGGCCGGTCGTCAGGTCTACGGGGCGGGCACGCCGCGAATCGCCACGCCCGCCGCCTGTACCGGCACCGGACGCCGGACGCCGTCGTTCGACCGTCGCCCGTCCGTCGACGGACGCCGGGCCCCGGGTCGGCGGACTGCCCCCGCACCGCGGCGACCCCTTTTTACAGCATCATTTTACAGCATATACTCGGACCACCGTATCTATAGTCGCTGTATAAATAAAGAGGGCGAGTCTCGCTTGCTGATTCAGCAGTAAAAACGCGCTGCGGTACCGCGTTATTTTGGCGTTTCAGACGAATATATGACGTGCCTGGGCTAGAGTACACGCGCATCCATTCAGAACCTTACCGTCCTCGTTCCTGTACCGTGAAATCAAACGACCGAACACCGAACGTATGACGGTTCATACACGAAGCGCGTATGACGGAGGACGGACGGGGACATTCGTGATTTTTGAAGTATGTTTCCGGTATAATTCACGATAGATTCGTCTTAGTCGCAGGATTTTAACGGACTGTGGTAGGAGTGCCTAGAAATCAAACGAGCAAAGATCGAACGTATGACGGTTCATTCACGAAGACGCAGCACACGAGGACGGAGGACGGACGGAGGACGGACGCCTAAAAATCCGTGATAAAACCGTATTGCAACCGGTATCAATTCTCTCGTATTCCAGGCGATTTCGGACGCGGCTCTCCTTTTCCTCCGCTCAACCCAAGAGGTAGGGGAATGATGACCGCATAAGAGTCGCAAAGTGCAAATGCTAATTTGGGGGGCTTCGTGACTTTTGATCAAGCATTGGACCAAACTTTGGTACAACATACTAGCGTGCCACGTCGCGTGCGGGCCTAGTCAGCATGTAATCATTGCAGCATTGCCTGCCATATGGAGTATATGGCGGCTGGCTGGTGGCGATGCCTGGTCGGTGGCTACCATGGCGGTTCCCGCCTCTGTTGGCCCGTAGCTGGATTTCCTTCTGGATTTCCTTCTGGATTTCTGTGTGGATTTCTTGAATGTTGCGTCTAGCACATGTAATCAACAGTATATATTTACATGAGCTAGCAGCAGAAGGCGATATCAGGAAATCACCAAAAAAAGGGACAGTCACAAAGGTCCTCTGCAGCGACTGCGAGGTGGAAGCAGTAACAGGAGAAGACGCAGAATGGGCACGAGCCCACGCATCAGACTTGCGCACCGGCAGAGAGAATGCCGCCCAGGGTACCATGCACGCAAGCCGAGACCCGCTGCAACAGCCCCCGCCGTGTGCGCGAAAGGTGACGGCGGAACTCAGCAGGTTGGCTGGCGACAAAGTTCCGAAGTGCCTGAACGGATTGACCACGAAGGAAGCATGAGGTCGGGGCGGAAGGACTGCAAGGGAAGTTGCGCACAGCCAACAGCACCGCGAAGATGTAGATCACCGTCGAAGCAGACTTCCCGAGACGGCCGCGGTCCTCAACCACAAAAGGGTAGTACCGGTGAACACCCTGCACTGGGGCGGAAGACGCCCGGTCCGCTGCCAACTTACCATGCTCCGCCCCGGTCGCCGCGATTCCCGGGGTGCACCAGCGGGGGTCGTTGCTCCAAGTGGGGGTCGTGGAGGACACGCACGCGAAATTGATCATGTAATCGCACGCCGCCCCCCCCCCCCCCCACCCACACACACCCTGCCAGCGTCAAGTCCGACGGCCGCGAGCGGTCCGCTGGGCGCAGCCCACTTGTCTCAAGGGTCAAGTC
The DNA here is from genome assembly GCA_006384855.1 of Tetraselmis striata. NCBI lineage: Eukaryota > Viridiplantae > Chlorophyta > Chlorodendrophyceae > Chlorodendrales > Chlorodendraceae > Tetraselmis > Tetraselmis striata. Next base: position 5,542 of record VCJN01002897.1, on the reverse strand, counting down.
GCCGGCTCCCGAACGGTCCCGTTCAAGCACCGCCCCCGCATCAATTGCCACAGATGCCCACAGATTCTTCAAAGCGGTATGCATGCAGTGCTTGTAGTTCGCTACGGGGCATATGGGTAGATGATCCACGATGAAATCCGTGGCGCTCCATATGGAGTCATCGCTAACGCCGCTGCGGTTTTTTACGTGCCTCGTCTGCCGCCCACGCCGTCTTGATCGCGCCCGTCCGCTCTTGCAGCACCCGCCCCTCAGGAAGCTTCTCGACCTAGACCGGGGCGAGTTTCCGCAGTTTCCTCTCCAACTTCTTCCTCAGGCTATTTTCGGGTGATTTCCCGATCCTTTTTTCCCGATCGCCGTTTGCAGCAATATTTCAGCCAATAAGGGGGCTTCGCGTCATATTGGGCGTCATATTGGGCGGTGGCGTCTACATTGGCGCGACACGTCAGCGCGTACACCCCCGCGTACGACCAAATTGCGCAGACCGGTCCGCCCAATATGAGCTCATATTGGGCGGACCGGGCATACTGGCGTGATATTGGGGAGGCAGATCTAGACCGAGATTTTCATATTGGGCACAACTGAATTGTATTGCTACGGGCTTACCCCCCCCCCCCCCCTACGACCATTAGTCATAGCCGGGCGGCCCGCTCGCTATTTCAAACAGCCCACCCAGCGCCGGCTCGCAGCGCACCCGCAGTCCCATCCGCAACGGCACGCTACTACTGCCGCCATGTCCGCTACCGCTACAGCCCTGGTGTGGCCGGAAAGCCCGCGAAAGCCTCAGCCAAGGAGTGGGGGAGGTGGTGGGAGTAGGCCGTGCCCTGGATCTATGCGTCAATTAGTACACGCTGCGGAGATCGAGCGGCAATGCCTACCCCCGTAGTCCCCCTTAGCTTCGCACCACGGTTCGGGTAGCGCATGACGTCGGGCACCTGCAACCCCGCGAGTATCTATTCGAATTCGCGAGGGTTTACCCGGTATATATCCTGAAACAGCCGCTCGTTCTGACGCTCGTCAACTAGGGGGTAGGTTGAGCTTGCTAAGGTGGGCCGGCCACGCTGTGGATGTGTTGTGTTGCGCATGTGTTGTAAGCGCCGGATGTGCTTAATAACATGGGGCTCGGCCAGTGGTGCGTGCTTGCTTGCCGCAGACGGGGGAGGGTCCGGGTGAAGTGGTGTCGGGGAGATGCCGCTGTGCCACAAATGTAGACGGCGGGCCGCAGGGTGCTTAGATTGATTGTGACGAATGATTACATGCTGACTAGACCGGCACGCGACGTGGCGGGGTGTGCGGACAACGCAATTTAACGCCCAATATGACGCAAAGCCCCCCCCCCCCCCCCCCCTAAGGCAGTTAGGATTAAATAGTTCGTTATGGGTGCACATCGCACTAACGGTTACCGGTACTGCAAAAAATATACTTATTTCGCAAAGGGTTGTTTTTACAGTTCCGCGCGTCGTAACCCAACACCCGCTCACAACGCATTCACCACCCGGGGTCCCCGACCGGAGCACCGCCACTAGACAGCACACCCGCGGTCACCACTTTGGCAAGGCGCTCATAGGGTTCAAAATCGACGTTTGACCGGAGGGCTTGGCTTCTGCTGGCCCATTGGCTTCGCGACTCGTGTCGGACTATGCGATTGGAAGGAGAGATAACGCCGAATCCGCCTCACCCTGGTAAGCTACGCACCTGCTCATGACCCGAGCACATCAGATTCGACGACCGATTTTGCTGTGCGGAATCTCGGCGTACCACGTAGCTACTGACCATACGGAATTTTTGACCGAAGCGAATGTGTTGTTTCGACCTGTGCGCTCTAGGATTGGTGTGTGCCCATGTGCCTCCCCAACCGCTGTGCCGCGGCCCTGTATGTGTCGCAGCGCGCAACGGCGGCCATTCTCGGATTAGCTTCCATAATAACTGCGCTCGCCCGTTCCACCCCGCTAAAGCATCCCCGCGGTCACGCTTTGGCAAGGCGTTGACATGGGCCATACTCGACGTTTGACCGGAGAGTTTGGTTTCTGCTGGCCCTTTGACTTCCCAGTCTATGTCGTCCTGCGAGATTGAGGGGTGAGACGAGTGCACCGACTCACCATAGTAAGCTACCCACCCGCCCATGGGCCGAGCACGTCAGATTCGGCCGATTTTGCCATGCGGACTTTCGGCGTACCGCGTAGCTACTGACCATACGGAACTTTTGACCGAAGTGAATGTGATGTTTTGACGTGTGCGCTCTATGATGAGTGTGAGGCCGGATGCCCCCTTAACCGTTTTGTGGCGGCCCTTTGTCGTGCTGTTCCGGCATGTACAAAGATTAACTCAAGCTGAGCCGGATGCGCTCGATGAGGGCTATGCCACCACGGACGTCTGCCTACCCTGTCAATTTGCCTTCGACCGTCTCCAGAGACGATTACGCGTCCCATGAGCTCGTGTTGGCGTGCTGTGAGGCTCTTGTGGACGCAACACCGTCGGAGCGAACCGACAGTGGTTCACAGGGTCGACAATGAGCTACCTGCCCCGGATTCGTCGGACCGCCGGTCTTAACCTCATCAAGAAGATGGTAGCCCGCAACCATGTAACCGTGTCCGTGGAAAACGTGCCGCGCAAGGTGGCGGTAGAGCGTTCCAACTTGGCGATGCTTGGCCTACCTGCGGATCAAACCATGTTCAATGTGCGCATGGTCTGCAAGCCAAGAAGCGGCAACTTCTTGGTCAAGCGCAAGAAAAAAATTCATACATGGCGCAGCGTGGAATCATGGTGCTTCACTAGCTTCCCACCCGTCGGCAACATGCTCAGGCTGGAGGAGGTATGGACGGGCCAAAAAGGAGCGGCGTACATGAGCGTGGTGCGGACTCTTGGTGGATATGTCCAACAGCTCACGCACCACGCTCACGCATAGCGCCAAGCCATGTGGAGCAGGCGGTGGTGAGCTGTTGGACATGGAGATGGAGTTCCCCAGACTAATGGTCCCCAACAGTAGGTTCGAAGTAGGTTCGATTCCCGTCTTCCCCCCTTGCATGGAAGTAGAGGATGTGTTTGCCAATCAGAGCATATGGCCGTTGCTGCCCGAATTCACTGCTGGTAGCCATAAGATATATATCCTCGCGAGCCTCAAGGCGTTACTGCACAGCGATGGCGCACATGTGCTAGGTGTGTCAAATGACATCATGAACAACATGTCTACTTGGGATACAGATATCTCTAACACTCAGTTTGATCCCAACCGCACTGGAATCGATCACGTTGCCCATCCGAACATGCGTCGCGTGATCACTGGGTATGCTGGGCGGTGAGACACATAATGGATTCACGCCCCATATTAGTTACATGTAATGACATTATATTCTATTCCTGCTCCAACACCCTGCTAAGTGTGGCACGACGCTTCTCTTGCTTCACCTTAGAGGCATGCTGCCACTTCACGGGGGGGTTCTTGTGGGCGCGCCTACCCGTCACAAGTTTGGCGTGCACATCGTTATGCCGCTTGATGGCAACGTGGCTTGCTATGTGCACAACTCGGGATCTGCGTAGCTTTCCCGCAACTTGCTCCCCCCCCCTTTATTGGTTGGCGCTCTCTTAACCCACTGGTGCAGGAGCTCTACGCCCTCAGCGGCGTACGGGATCAGCCAGCCCAACATCTCGATAAACTCGGGATATGCACATGCAAATGGTGGAGGTAGACCACCTGACAATTGCTCACGCATGCCACCTGAATTAGCGCATGCACAAACTCCTTGGCGGCAGCTCTGACCTTTTCTGCATAGTGCTTCCACGCCCCATCGACATTGGGGCCGGGATCCTCCTTCGTCAGCATCCTGAGTGTGATGTAGCGCTCCCACACCTTGCATGCATGCTTGAAGACCACCGCCTCATGCTCCTTGTCGTATACCAGCTCCAGCATCTCCATGGGGGGTCTTGCAATGGGAGGTCTTGCATCAGGTCTCGAAGCGCAGACGTCTCGTGATCCAGCGTTCGGTGGTGGATAACGAACCCACGTACATCAGGCAGCGCAAGCAGTACCATAGCAGATAGATCGGACCGAGGGAGCATGTGCGCATGTTTCTCGAGCACTTCTTGTGATGGTAATTGTCCACCATCACCTTGCATTCATCTCTATCCTAGGTCTCCACAGATAGGCTAAGCTTGTTGCCCTTCTTCTGAATGACATTGTAGCCGATGACTTTTCCCTTGCTCCGGATGAAGTCGATAACCTTTTGCATCTGCATGGAGAACCACGCCGGATCTCAGCGACACATAGCAGGAGCATCAATTGTGATAGCCAGCAAGTAGATAGGTCGATTGTTGGTGTTTGTGTTAGGCAGCTTACCTTTTCCTTGTTGCATCGCACAGTCACGGTGTACAAGTAGATTCTTGGCACAGTTCTGAGGTCACCGTGCAAAAGATCTGTAACCATGTCCCGCCATGATGTGCCCCGGACGGCTCGCCTCAAGCCAGGCCTGGCACCGAAATGGGCTTGCTGGAAGGCAATCCGCTGGCTCTCGTTGCCCTCCTCCGGTAGCCACGGATCAGCCTCTGTGATGAGGGTGCCCCCCCCCCCCCCCCCCCCCTTCCAGTCTTCTTGTTGCGCTTTTGGCTCGGGAAATAGGGGCTGGGGCAGGGAAAGGGCGTCTTGTTGTCGGGGTCGATGAATCGGTGCCCAAGCTGACAGGAGATCTCCTCTTTCCTCCTGCCATGCATCATTAGCCGTCTCTTCTCGCCGTCTTTGTGCTCTATTTAGGGGCTTCAGCATGTCGGCATCAAGCGCCTTCTTGAGCTCCACGGCACCAAGGTGTAGGAAGTTCTTGTGGATGAAGCAGTAAATACAGGGGTAGAGGCTTGAGCAGCCGCACAAGGCTGAGATGGCGTTTAACATTTTCATGTCTCCACCAAGCTTGATCTCCACCTTCATATGCATGCCATCAGACATAGCCATGCCCTGCTCTTTTAGAGCTAAAAGCTGGTCAACCACCTCCCCCTCTCGTTGAATGAAGCCCTCGTAGCTATCGTCCCCCCTTGTAGAGTAGCACCTAGGAGTTCTCCATCGGGTTGTTGTGCTCGAGGTCCTTGCAGCCAGGAATGATGCCTCCTAGAGCAATCACAGTGCCGTTCACCTTTGTCGATTTCCAGAGGTTGCATGCATCCGCTAGAAGCTGCTGGATGATGGCCTCCACCTCCTCCCCGATGTGATGCTCATGTGCCCGCAGCCAATCATTGGCTACTAGGAACACATCAAACCTTACTGCCTTTCCGTCCTCAGATACCGATATGCCGAGCTTGCGGACGATCTCCACCCGGCGCGCTAGCATGTCGACCTTCGGCACGAGACGTGGGGGGGTGCGTGCCGTAACGCAGCGTCCACATAGCAGGCCGTGAGTCCTTTTCGTCCCACTCGCAAGTCATGATGTTGATGGCCTTTTGGTACCCGCGCTGTGAGCTGGTCGACTCGTAAAAAAGCCGCACGCATGTGTCCACGTCCCAATGCGACTGAATCTCTGCCACGATCTCGCGGTCGGCACGCTTGCACACATACACCATTGTC
>VCJN01002896.1:0-201214 GCA_006384855.1 Tetraselmis striata | reverse complement strand
ACATGTGTATCGGCACATCACCAAAATCAGGCACAACCTGTATTGTGTTTCCCCGCCGCCCACTCGCTCGCTCACTGGGCAGTCGGCACTCGCCCACTTTGCCAGCACTCTACTACTATAACGGTCCGTCGAGGCGCAGAGGCGTCGACTGTCCTTCCGTGCCCCCCCCTCCCGTCAACGCCGTAGGCGCCCCCCGCATACACCACCCCCAAATATCCACTTTTTCTAGGTAGGCCTCAGTAGCGCATGCGCTACGCTACAGGGTAAGATTAGTCACGCTGCTACTGCGCCTGCCACCGCCATGCGCTGGGCCACTTCCTCCTGCGCTGCTCCTGCTTACAGCTTCTAAGAGAACCGAGTCTCTTCCGGTACGTACGACGAGAAGTAGTGCTACACCGCTACATAGCTACCTCAGGCGACGACCTTTATATGCCTCAGCGTCGCGACGTATAGGTTTTCAGTGTTGTCGAGATAACGGGAACTGGGCAGGTCTAATTCGACTGCGCCATCGTCCGCCTTTCAACAGCAGCCACGCACGAGGATGGGGGGGCGCCGGTGTCCGGCCTCCCGAGGCGATGCCAAGAAGGAGCGGAACGCACCTTCGTGGTGAGAGAGCACAACAAGCCGTACAAGCTCAAGGCCCGAGTGGCTGGCAGCAGCGGTTGGGACGGCGCAGACTGCGAGCTGCGGCTGGTGGACATCACCCGGCATGACGACCCCGCGGAGGAGCTGCCGGAGCAGGTGAAAGGAGACCTACGGGCGCGGGGCCACGTGATAAGGCGGGACAGCCAGCTGGACAGGGAGTTGAAGAAGCTGCCGTTGAGCCATGCCGAGGAGGTGGAAGCGTGGCTGAGGCAGATGCTGGCGCGGCTGGGCGCCCGCGACGCGGGCTACGAGGCCAGGTACGTCATCATCAACGAGGCGGCCAACTGGATGGACAAGAAGCTCCTGGCGCCGCTGCTGGAGGCCAACGGCCGCGATCCTGGACACAGCGGGCCGGCGGGGCACCTCCGCAGCCTGCTCTTTGATGCCAAGGTGGACGGCGAGCTGCTGCGCCCGGAGCGCCTGGCGCTCTACCAGGAGTACGCCCAAGACAGAAACGACATCAAGCACAACCCCGGCTGTGAGGCCAGCACGGCAGTTGCCCTTGGATGGCTGGGCATGATCGGAAACCGCCTGGTGCACGATTGCTGCGACACCGATGAGGCCATGCGCGAGCGGGTGCGTGCGTGCCTGGAGAGCGGGACGGCGAGCGTGGTGGAGCCGACGGCGCCCGTGAGGATCGACCCGTGCAAACACTTTGTGGGCCGACGCTGGCTGTTCGGCCACCTTGGGTCTCTGCTCTCCCCGGATGCCGATACTCTGGCCCCACCGGCGGCGCTTCTGCTGGCGCCGGGAGGGTGGGGCAAGAGCGCCTTCATGGATGAGTTGTGCGTCACAGGAGGGCTACGCCTGGGCGCAGTATTCCGTGGTCGCCTGGCACGCCATCAAGCACGACGAGCTTAGCAGCACCTGCACCCCTGCGGCACTTGTGCAGCACCTCGCCAGCGTGCTAGAGGACCGCCTCGTGCCCTACGCGAAGCTCCGCAGCCGTCAAGACATCCGGGACCTTTTCGACAAGAAGCAGCTTGGGAACGACGGCGGTTGGACATCCCTTCTCAAGGGCGTGCTGGCTCCGCTGGCAGATCTCAAGTTGGAGGGAGAGGCCCTGGAGAGAGCTCTGGGCGGCCAGGGGCGGTGTGTCGGCGTCATCATTGTGGAGGCCTGGATGAGGCTGTGGCGTCTCACTACGGAAGCAGTGGCGTCTTGCAGCTTGTGGCCAAGATGGGACTGTACCTTCAGGATGACCACATTCCCTGGCTGCGGCTGGTGTGCTCCTCCCGGCCCGGCATAAACTCTGTGGAGCGCTACTTCAGCCCAGGCGTGTTCCATTGCATTGAGATCGCGGACATCGTGTCTGAGGACTCAGCAAAGCAGGACCTCGTGGACTACGTGGAGGAGGAGTGCAGCTTCGCCATCCTTCCCAGCCGGCAGGCTCGACACCGATGAGAGGGCAGCGCTGGTGGAGCGCGCGGCATTCAGCTTTCAGATGGCTGCGCCATGCTCTGCTGCACATCAAGCGACAGCGCAGCTGGGAGGCCGGCGGCGTTGCGACACTGCCTGCAGGGGAGTGGGAGGGATCCCCAACATGTACCTGGCAAGATTCGAGTCCGAGTTTCCTCGTGCCGACGACTGCTTTGCTTCTTTGAGGCCCACCTTTGAGGTCATTCTCGCAGCCATGCGCCCGCTGACCGTCTCCACCCTTCACCAGGTGGTGAGGCTCAGCAGAGAGACCTCACTGGTGGAGGACAGCCCCGACGGGTTTCCGTTGCCGAGGTGCTGGACAAAATCACCGGCTTTCTGTCACTAAGCGGCCCAGCCGACAATCCAGTGGTGGCCATCCAGCACGAGTCGCTCGCGAGCTGGCTGCAGGGAGACACCTTGCGCCGCTCTGCGGGAGGCTATGGCTGCCGCAAGGCAAACGGGCACACCCTGCTTGGGGCCTGGATGCTATGCGGGATGGAGGCCACCCCAGAGGTTGTCGCCGGGGACAAGGAGACGCTTGACCTCTCCCGCACAGTGACTCCGTGGTACTGTCCCGGGGATGACTACATCAGCCATGACCCAGTCCAGCGCCTTCACGAAACCTTCGTCCACCTCGTGGGCAGCCACATCCATGGTGGCAGCCCGGCTAGGATACAAAGTTTGTTTTCGATCCCTGGGCGGAATGTGGCGCTGAATACGACCGGTAAGCATGGCAGGACAGCCCTGCACATTGCAGCTCGGGAAGGCCATGCGGGGGTGGTGGAGCTGCTTGCTGCGGGGCGTGGAGGGCGGCCCTGCGGCAGACATCTCCTGCGCAAGACGAGGAGGGCTGGACAGCCCTGCACTACGCAGCTTATGGAGGTCGTACAGAGGTGGTGGCGCTGCTGCTGCGGGGCGTGGAGGGCGGCCCTGCGGCAGACATCCCCTGCGCAAGACGAGGGGGGTTGGACAGCCCTGCACTACGCAGCTTATGGAGGTCATACAGAGGTGGTGGCGCTGCTGCTGCGGGGCGTGGAGGGCGGCCCTGCGGCAAGACATCTCCTGCGCAACCAAGGATGGCAGGACAGCCCTGCACTGCGCAGCTGAGGGCGGGCCATGCGGAGGTGGTGAAGCTGCTGCTGCAGGGCGTGGAGGGAGGCCCTGCGGCAGACATCTCCTGCACAGACTGGGAGGGCAGCACTGCCCTGCACTACGCAGCTCTTGAGGGCCGTACGGAGGTGGTGAAGCTACTGCTTCGGGGCATGGAGGGCGGCCCTGCTGTAGACATCTCCTTTGAGGAGCAGCAGGGGCAGCAGAGCCCTGCACTGCGCAGCTTCTGGAGGACATATGGAGGTGGTGGAGCTGCTGCTGCGGGCGTGGAGGGCGGCCCTGCGGCAGACATCTCCTGCTCAGACTCTCGTGGCATGACAGCCCTGCACACCGCAGCTGAGACGGGCGGTGCAGACTTGGTGAAGCTGCTGCTGCGGGGCGTGGAAGGCGGCCCTGCGGCAGACATCTCCTGCAAGGACGAGTCTGGCATGACAGCCCTGCACTGGGCAGCTCAGAATGAGCAATGTGGAGGTTGTGGAGCTGCTGCTGCGGGGCGTGGACGGCGGTCCTGCCGTAGACATCTCCTGCAATGACGAGGAGGGGCGTGACAGCCCTGCACTTGGCAGCTCTGGGGGGCCATGCGGCGGTGGTGGAGCTTGCTGCTGCGGGGCGTGGAGGGCGGTCCTGCGGCAGACATCTCCTGTGCAGACAAGGATGGCATGACAGCCCTACACTACGCATTTCAGGAGGGCAATATGGAGGTGGTGAAGCTGCTGGTGCGGGGCGTGGAGGGCGGTCCTACGGCAGACATCTTCTGGAAAGACAAGAATGGCATGACAGCCCTGCACTGCGCAGCTCAGGAGGGCCATGCGGCGGTGGTGGCGCTGCTGCTGCGGGGCGTGGAGGGCGGTCCTGCGGCAGACATCTCCTGCGCAGCCAAGGATGGCATGACAGCCCTGCACTACGCATTTCAGGGGGGCGATATGGAGGTGGTGAAGCTGCTGCTGCGGGGCGTGAGGGCGGCCCTGCAGTAGACATCTCCTGCAAAGACAACAATGGCATGACAGCCCTGCACTGCGCAGCTCAGGAGGCGATATGGAGGTGGTGGAGCTGCTGCTGCGGGGCGTGGGAGGGCGGCCCTGCGGCAGACATCTCCTGTGCAGACAAGGGATGGCAGGACAGCCCTGCACCGGGCAGCTTCTGGAGGCCGTGTGGCGGTGGTGGAGCAGCTGCTGAAGGGCGTGGAGGGCGGCCCTGCGGCGGACCATCTCCTGCGCAGACAGGATGGCAGGACAGCCCTACACTACGCATTTCAGGGGGGCAATATGGAGGTGGTGGAGCTGCTGCTTGCGGGGCGTGGAGGGCGGCCCTGCGGCGGACATCCTCCCCTGCGCAGACAAGGATGGCAGGACAGCCCTGCACTGCGCAGCTTCTGGAGGCCGTGTGGCGGTGGTGCAGCTGCTGATGCGGGGCGCAAAGGGCGGCCCTGCGGCAGACATCTCCTGTGCAGGACAAGAAATGGCATGACAGCCCTGCACTGGGCAGCTTCAGGAGGCCATTGCGGCGGTGGTGGAGCAGCTGCTGAAGGGCGTGGAGGGCGGCCCTGCGGCGGACATCTCCTGCGCAGGACGAGGATGCCATGACAGCTCTGCACTACGCAGCCCTGAATGGCCATGCAGAGGTGGTGGAGCTCCTGCTGCGCGGCGTGGAGGGCGGCCTGCGGCAGACATCTCCTGCGCAGATAAGGAATGGCAGGACAGCCCTGCACTGGGCAGCCCATGGTGGCAGCCCGGTCAGGACACAAATGTTGTTTTCGACCCCTGGACAGTTATGCCGCTGATCCGCAAGCGGGGCATGACAGCCCTGCACTTGCTTGGTTCGTAAGGGCCGTGCCGGGGTGGTGGAGCTGCTGTCTGCGGGGCGTGGAGGGCGGCCCTGCGGCAGACCTATCTTGCAGGGACAAGCAAGGCAGGACAGCCCTGCACTGGGCAGCCCTGAACGGCTTGTGCCGGGGTGGTGAAGCTGCTGCTGCGGGGTGTGGAGGGAGGCCCTGCGGCAGACATCTCCTGCGCAGATGAGGTGGGCTGGACAGCTCTGCACTGCGCAGCTCAGTGGGGCCATGCAGCGGTAGTGGAGCTGCTGCTGCGGGGCGTGGAGGGCGGCCCTGTGGCAGATATGTCCTGCAAAGACAAGGATTGGCAGGACAGCCCTGCACTGGGCAGCCATGGTGGCAGCCCGGTCAGGACACAAATGTTGTTTTCGGCCCCTGGGCGGAATATGGCGCTGAAGACGATCCGCGAGCGGGACATGCACCGCGCAGCTTGGGAGGGCCGTGCGGAGGTGGTGGCGCTGCTGCTGCGGGGGCGTGGAGGGCGGCCTGTGCGGCAGACATCTCTGCAAGGACAAGGATGGCATGACAAGCCCTGCACTGCGCAGCTCAGTGGGGCCATGCGGGGGTCGTGGAGCTGCTGCTGGGGGGCGCGGAGGGCGGCCCTGCGGCAGACATATGCTGCGCAGACGAGTATGGCAGGACAGCCCTGCACTGGGCAGCTCTGAAGGGCCATACGAAGGTGGTGGCACTGCTGCTGCGGGGCGCGGAGGGCGGCCCTGCGGCAGACCTATCTTGCAGGGACAAGCAAGGCAGGACAGCCCTGCACTGCGCAGCCCTGAACGGGCCGTGCCGGGGTGGCGGAGCTGCTGCTGCGGGGCGTGGAGGGCTGTCCTGCGGCAGACATCTCCTGCAAACCAAGCGTGACATGACAGCCCTGCACTACGCAGCTCAAGGGGGCCATGCGGCGGTGGTGGAGCTGCTGCTGCGGGGCGTGGAGGGCGGTCCTGCGGCAGACATCTCCTGCACAAACGAGTCTGGCATGACAGCCCTGCACTGCGCAGCTCTGAGAGGCCATACGGGGGTGGTGGAGCTGCTGCTGCGGGGCGTGGAGGGCAGTCCTGCGGCAGACATCTCCTGCAAAGACAAGCTTGGCAGGCCAGCCCTGCACTGCGCAGCTTTCTGGAGGCCATACGGGGGGTCGTGGAGCTGCTGCTGCGGGGCGTGGAGGGCGGCCCTGCGACAGACATCTCCTGCAAAGGACGAGTCTGGCGGGACAGCCCTGCACTGGGCAGCTTCTGGAGGCCATATGGAGGGTGGCGGAGCTGCTGCTGCGGGGCGTCGAGGGCGGCCCTGAGGCAGAACATCTCCTGCAAAAGACAACAATGGCAATGACAGCCCTGCAACTGGGCAGCTGAGGGGGGACACTGTGGAGGTGGTGGAGCTGCTGCTGCGGGGCGTGGAGGGCGGCCCTGCGACAGACATCTTGTGCCAAGGACAAGGAGGGCAGGACAGCCCTGCACGTGGCAGCTCATGAGGGCCAAGCGGGTGTTGGTGGAGCTGCTTCTGCGGGGCGCGGAGGGCGGCCCTGCGGAGACATCTCGTGCAAGGACGGAGGAGGGCATGACAGCCCTGCACTGGGCAGCTCTGGGGGGCAATGTGGCGGTGGTGGAGCTGCTGCTGCGGGGCGTGGAGGGCGGCCCTGCGGCAGACATCTCCTGCAAGGACGAGGAGGGCATGACAGCCCTGCACTGGGCAGCTCAGTGGGGCCATGCGGGGATGGTGGAGCTGCTGCTGAAGGGCGTGGCGGGCGGCCCTGCGGCAGACATCTCCTGCGCAGACAAGAATGGCTTGACAGCCCTGCACTGGGCAGCTCATGACGGCCATGCGGCGGTGGTGGAGCTGCTGCTGCGGGGCGTGGAGGGCGGCCCTGCGGCAGACATATTGCGCAAGGACCACAATGGCATGACAGCTCTGCAACTGGCTGAGACGGGGCAGCACCAGGCGGCGGCCAATCTTCTCTCACAGCACCGGGCAGTGTTAGCTGGCAGCGCTGACAACGGGGAGGTGACTCCATCCCCAATTGTCGTCGATGGCGCCGCCACCAGAACGGACAGCCGAGTCAACGACATCGCCACCTGGTGGGATGGCTCCGCTCTGGCGCCCACCTCGCCTGGTGGATGGATTCTTGTGGCGAGCCTTGCCGGTGTCGGGCTGTTGGCCGTACTGTGGCTTGCCGTCCAGCAACCTCGCAGCAGAAGGTGAACGCTTCCAGGTGCATGAGCCAGGAATACCAACAGTAACTTCATGGCTGTCGTTTGTTTTTGATTGTGTAGTACATGCCGAGCTGCAGTTGGAGGTGGAGAGTTGCCGATTAGAGCAAGCAGTCCGCAGGGCTGATGCAACAGATTGCAACAAAACTAAGACAGTTGACCGTTTGCCGCTGATATTCAAGGCTTTTCTGAAACAATTTCGGCAACATACAGACCGAAATGGGAAATCCCAGCGTTCAACCGGCGGTAAACGGCGCTTGCTACAAAGCGGGGACAAGGCTCACAGAGTACAATACACCATGCTACGGGACTTAATGTTGCATATGATGCAAAAGATTGCAACGCACGTGCCTGAACGGGGGCTCTGATCTTGCCGTCTAATGATTTCGGAGGTCCGACCGGGTTCTCATACGCATGCTACGAACGAGTCAGTGCCAGTACGCCATCCGGAAAGAGGCGCCCACACATAAATGAAAGGAAACCATTATATACCATCATATAGAGCCAGTTGCGGACCTATAAATCAAGCGCTCGGCGGTTGTGCAGCGTTCCTGGTCGTCGTCATGTTCGACGCCCCCCCCCCCCCCCCCCCCCCCCCCCAAAAAAAAAAAAACAAAAATTGTCGCGGCCCAGACTGAAGTTCCATCAGCTTGAACGCCGATACACCTCATCACAGTGGCGAAAGGGGCGAGGCAGAGGTAGGGCAAGGGATGAAGTTGGGATGCAGGCCCCCGGGACGGGTGGGGGTCTTTCCCCCCAGCGCCTACCTGCCGCGTCCTTCCCTAGAGTAGGACATATAGCAGTGGAGAGGATGTCCAAACGAACGGACAGTGTTGGATTGTGTGAAGGGTCGCCACCGCTGCGGCCGCCTTTGGCCCTCTCCGGCAACCCTGCCCGACTGCGTGGCACACAGGGCGTGAGCACCCTCACCTGCTCTCCGTTGCCGTTCCTGGATCGCTCTGCGCCTCCGGCAGATAATACTTTGGGCAAAGCGAAGATGGTCAGGGGAAGGAGGGGGGATACCCGAGACGTCGGGGCGGGGATGGGGGTGGGAATGCATCTCGCGCTGTACCCTGCATTTCGCAGCAGGGGGCACTCCCCTTGCAGGCGGGAAGCCCAGCACTACCTCAGGTGGCCGCTGTCCGCAGGCCTGATGCTGACTGACGGTTACTGGATGAACTGCGGGAGTGTCACCGTGCGAAGCCATGGTGAACATGGGCATTCCGCGCTGGGCAGCTTATGGGTAGTATAGCTGGAGTCACGGCTGGTGCCGTGCTGACTTGTACGCAGGCGCTTGAGAGACGTATGAAGGCGCCCTGCGCACCCCCGGAACTCAGCCAGGAGACACCAGCCCCAGTATTAGATCAGCCTCCAAGGTAGCAGGGTGTGGACCGGGTATGACTCGGGGTCATGGCATGAGGAGCAGCGGCACAACTGCCTTCTGGCAGCCTTTCACCAGCAAAATCTCCAGGGGAAGGGGATGTGGGAGCTGGGTGGGTGGGGGTAACGTGGGTCGGGGATACGGGCAAGAGCGGGGGCAGGAGGTGGGTAGGTTGCGGATGGAGTGGGGGGAAGGGGGGGGGGAGGGGGTCTATGGACATGGTAGTTGAGAGCGACAACCTCAGGCTGCCCGTCGCTACCCATGACGGCAATGGGTGCGTGGTTCTCACAGCAAAGTTATGTTGCCTCATCTCCGAGGACCTCGCAGCCGGCTCCATTGGGGCACGGGTACCACCACAGCAAGGGGTGCGGGTGTTGAAGCCAACATGCTTTGCCCAGGGGGTAACATCCATATGTGAGTGCAAGGCGTGTAGAGAACGGGTAGCATGATGAGTGGAATGACGGGTGGTGGCGGAGAAGCATTCGGGGTTGCCAGTGGGGCTGAAGCATGGGGCGACTCTCTCGCGGACGAGAGCAGCGCCAAAGCGGAGAGCATGGCGTTCCGGCCAAGTCCATCGCGCTTCTTCCTCACCAACCGGAAGCAACCACAGGGCGCCCGGTGCCATGTGCCCCAAAGCACCACAGCACGGAGGCCATGCCCAAACCTGTCGGGGCTGTGTCCTGCAGCTAACACCCGTCGACGCCCTCATGCCGCACTTGCGTTCTGAAGTTGACGCATGGGATCGGCCTGTGCGCTGATCTTGCCATGGCGCCATCCGAACCTGTAACGTGGCTTTCGGCAATGTTGCAGGTGCCATGTGCGCATGGGCCTTGATGCTCTCTCGGAGAAGCGCGCCTCCTGGGGCTGGAGCCTGGGGAGCATGTTTTCGCAGTGCGCCTCTCTACCGGAACTCATGACGGGCCTAATGAAATCCGACCCAGCCATCCCATTCATTCTCCGCTTCCAGGGCCGGGTGAGCCCGCAGAAACCCATCCCAGCGCCCAGGCACCGCCCCGCTATCCCTTTATCACAGGGACGGCAGCTCTGCGGTCGGCCTGTGGCGCGTCGGACCTCCCGCAGGGATGGGACGCAGCGCCGCCTTTCTCCCGCAGGGCAGGGGCAACCGCTCACCCGCCACCATCAGAGCGCGCTAAAGTATACATCGTTACAGCATGCGTTCTCTAGCCATTCTCTGGTAGCTATGCGTTCTCTGCCATGGCTGCCCCCCGCCCCCATCCCCTCCCGTATTGCTGAACGCCGTGCTAAACTCCCCATGTGCCCCCCCCCCCCCCCCCCCCCCCCCCCCGCTTCCCACACACACACCTGAGCGCAGGTACCACAGCATGCCCGCCCAGACGATGTTCACGAGCCCGACGCACATGGAGAAGTTGGGCCTCCAGATTGAAAGACCTCATCGCGATGGCCCAGGCCGCGGGCAGCAACTGGGCGTACAAGGTGTGTGCCATCCACCCTCCCGCCCCACCGCGTCCGTTACTTCCCACCATCTTTACATCATCCACATGTGTGTGTGTGTGTGTGTGTGTGTGTGTGCGTGTGTTTGCAATGGTCGGCTCCAAGGATCTGGTTCTGTTTTGTTTTGGGTTTTGGCTACTGGCCATTCGACGACATGAATGAATACACGTATGCATGTATAGCTTTATATGCCGCATCGGGCAGGCTCTGCAGGCATATGTAACATGGATGAAAACTAATAGATACAGAACGCGGCAACATGCCGCGTCCTTGGCAACTGGCGTCACAAGTGGTGACGCCAGATGGTGGATGAGCACGTGCAATACATACCCAAACTGCCGTTGATGTCGTCATGTAGGATGAAGAGCGCCGGTGCCCTCTCTCTTGTGATCATTCGCGTTTAGGGTTTAGCCCGGAAGGAGGGCCATGTCTGTGAGAATTAGCAGCTGTCTGGTCGTGGAGTCTGAGCTGAGCTGCGGCGCGATTGTGGCTGCGTGGCAGGCCTTTGCGGAGCCCAAGCGCCGGCTGGGCATGAAGACCTTCTCGGAGCTGTGCCCGGCGGTGCAGCGCTACACCTGATGCGCGCCTGCTCCGTCGACACGCTGGAGAACGCTGCCAAGTGGTACCGGTTTAACACATACAGCGTCTTCCTAGCCAGCCAGGACCGCATCAGGTGCCCCCTTTTATCCCTTTTAGCGATGAGGGCAATAAGTGAAATATTCGATAGTATCATAGTGCGCCACGGAAATGTGGATGTGAGGTGATGTTGCAGCACAACTGATGTCGGAACCGCAGTTCACTGGCATGACATACAGCATGTATACACTGTATTTGTTGCGGTGCTATGCAAGTAGAGAACGTCCACCGCATGAGGATGTCAGCCAGACAAGCGAATCACACTAGATATCGTGACTGGACAGCCTTTCACATAGGCGTATGGCCAAGGGCATGCACCCATCATTTCGTCCCGCTTCCCTCCACCCTGACATGACTGCCCCCACTCCACCCCACCCGCCTGCCCAGGTCGCTGCTGCGGGACGAGTACAAGTGGCTGAGCCTCTACGCGACCCGGGCCGCGCGCACGGGGGAGGAGCAGCGCCGGCCGGAGCTGCGCAACGTGATGGAGCCGCTCTGGGGCATTCCGCTCGGCTGTCCGCAAGACTCGGGCAGCGCCACCCCCACCGCCTGCTCCGCCTCCCAGCGCTCTGGCGCTGGTGGGCACGCCCCCGCTTGCAGCTGCTGCGCCTTGAACTCATCATGTCCTTGTACAGCGCCACTGACAGCAGCAGCCTCCCCCCCCCCCCCCCCCCCCCACCGGGCCGCCCTTTTGGCAGGCTCCAGCCGGCAGCCCATGCTGGCCACCGCGCTGTGGATCCCCGACTCGCGCAAGGTGCTGGAGCAGGAGGTGGTGGCGCGCCAGACCCAGGGTGGCGCGCCCACGCTGCTCCCAGGCAGCCCGCGCATCGGCGTGGCGCTCGTGTTTTGCGAGGAGCCCATCTCCTTCATCGACGAGGTGCGTTTGGGCCGCTGCTCACACCCATCTGCAGTGGTGCGGCTGGTATTTACCTGCGGGGCGAAGGAAGGAGGGTATCCCGGTGTGCCTATCACAGTGTTGCCGCATTTTTGTGAGCTCGCATTCTGGTAAGTTTG
Organism: Tetraselmis striata; assembly: GCA_006384855.1. NCBI lineage: Eukaryota > Viridiplantae > Chlorophyta > Chlorodendrophyceae > Chlorodendrales > Chlorodendraceae > Tetraselmis > Tetraselmis striata. Next base: position 189,495 of record VCJN01002896.1, on the reverse strand, counting down.
CTACAACAATCCTATATATCATATGATTCCCAAAGCCCATTGGTTTGACGAAAGCCTTGCATGATGTTGAAAACCCGTAAGTTAGTTGTCAAAGAGTATAGCAGCACACACACCTCTTGCTGATTGTTGCCGCCCTCCTGCTGCGTGGCCGCAGGTGGGCTGCAACGGCGTGGTGTACCACCTGTACTCCAAGTGCGGCGTGACACGGGCGCGCGCGGAAGCGATGGCCCCCAAGCCCGCCGCGTGCTTTGCCTCCTTCTCCGAGGTGCCGGTCACGCTAGAGACGGAGCTGGCATGGCCCAAGCACCACGCGCAGTACCTGCAGCACATCATCACACGGTGCGGCTTGCTCGAGGCGTGGCGACTCAACCACCACCACTGTGGAAGGATGGCAGATGCTGACTGATGGTGGTCTTGTTGGCGGTGGCGCAGGTACGACAGGCTGGAGCCCTACACCATCTTCGTGAAGGCCAACCTGGAGAAGCGCCGCCTCAGCCTGGGCGAGATGGTGAACATCATCGACGACAAGCACTGGGGCTTCATCTCCTTTGGCAACCCCAAGGTACATGCCGCCAGGGTGGCTGACACCCCCGCCCCATGCCCCCATCCCTGCTGGCGCTTTCCTTCCTGTCCGCCGAGCTGATCCCCGGCCATCGCCGCACCCTCCTCCCCCAGATCAAAGTCAACATGACATCGTTCCCAGAGACTGGGCACGTGGGGGTGTGGCAGCGCGAGATCTGCGCGCTGTACCGGCGCTACACCGGTGCCGACCCCTGCCAGATGGACGAGGCCTACGTGAAGGAGATCGGCTTCAAGCCTTACTTCTACAACACGCGCTCCATGTGGGCCGCATCAGCGCCGCGCCTCAGGCAGGCCGCCCTGCCAGCCACTCGCAACCCGCCCCCCTTTGCCTCTTGTGGCCCGAGCTGCTGGATCATGCCCCTTCGTCCACCTCCCTCACTGCCCAGCCTCCCTTCAGTACTGGAACCCCCCTCCCCCTTGCGCTTGCAGGTCTCTCCCAGTGACGGAGTACCAGTGGTTCCGCGAGTACATTATGTCGATCACGTTTGAGAAGCGGGTGAAGCGGCGCTATGTGCCGGAGCGCATCTGGCAGGCAATGCTCGGCTGCCCCAGCGAGCTCAAGACGCGCGATATTATCGGTTGCAGCCCTACAGAGTGGCACCCCTCGGGGCTGGCGGTGGAGCCGCCGGGCGTGATGCTGGCGGACGGTCTCGTCACGTGGCCGCAGATCCCGGTGCAGGAGTTTGACCCAGATATGCCTTACCCCTCCTTCTTCCGCAAGCACAACACGCCCCGCGTCACCTTTGTCGGTAAGCCCCCAACCAACCTGCCTGCCGGACTGCCTTGACGAGAGCCTCTCAGGCAAGCTTATGGTCTGATCTTCGCGGTGGCGACCCGCCGCCCGCAGGCAGCTATGTTGGCGGCTACGATGAGGACGCACGCACTGTGATGGTGTCGGTGCTGGTGGCGGCCGCCAAGCTGCACCCCGACTGCACCTTTGTGATGCTCACCGATATGACGACGCCCCGCGAGATGTTCAGCCCGGACATGTGGCTCGGCCGCCTGGAGGTGCGCCCTCCACCCAGCGTGCGCTGTGTGCTATGTGCCTGATGACACCCACTCACATCTTTAGGTCTCTGTGTCCCCCTCTCTATGTTGATTGTACTGTTTGTGGCGTTCCAAGCAACTTCGCAGTCGCTGCCAACACGTGCTGCCGCCCTGACATGTGCGCCCCCACCAGGTGCGCCGGTATGACCTCGACTACCAGCAGCGCGCGCAGGATCTGCAGTACACTCCCACAATGAGCTCCGCCGCAGACTTTTTCCAGGTGAGACCGCCGCAGCTCGCTCTCAAATCCCCCAGCCCCTGGTCGCAATTTGCCTTTGGTTCTGACTGCCCCTGTGGTGTGCGCAGGCTCACGGCGTGGAGGCAGGCAGCGCGCCTGACTGGCAGGGAGACGTGAAGCTGCAGAAGCTCATTGCCGCCTTCACCTGGGCGCGCCTTCACCTGGAGGCCTGCTTCCTGCGCGATGCCATGGTGGCGGTGCAGACAGGTAAGTTCGCTTGTTCTGCCACAGTTTCTCACGCCCCCCCCCCCCCCCCCCCCCCAAGAAAAAAAAACTTATGGCACTTTCCGCTGACGCCCATCCTGCTTCCCTTCCCTTTCGTGCGGCAGGCTACTTTGGGCACCTGGCGCTGATGGACTTCTCGGCCTTCTTCACCAACTCCATTGCTGACATCTTTGAGCCCCCTGGAAACTCTGGCGTCGTCGGCTGGCAGGCTGGCATCGTGTATCGCCCCGTCAAGGGCGCCGTGGCCGCCACCTCCGTCTGGTCCGCCCGCTGCCCTCCCTGTCCCCTGGGCCCCCCGACCCCCAAATTGTCTCATCTATGCACTCACTCGGCAGCAACTGACGCAGTCCTGTCCTGCGCAGGTATGTGCCCCAGAATCATGCGGCGGAGGCCTTTGCCCTGGTCACCGTGGCGCTGCAGATGGCCCGGCCTGTTGACACCGGCCCGGCCTTCAAAGGTGAGCTGCCACATGGAGACGCTGTGGGCCAGAGGCTGCATGTTCACACGGAACAGGTTACTTCCAAACTATCTGCTGGAATGACAATATTCTGTCCTTGTTGTTCATGGTGGTTTTTTAGCGTTGGTAGCTTAAGGATAGCATTGCGAGATAGTACCGGGGTGCCATGCCAACACTCTGCTATATGGTCTCCGAGCGTCTTGGATCTGGGGGGTTGCCACCGTTGTCAAACATGGGGTTTCCTGTCATTTACTCTTATATGACAACAGCATGCGACCCGTGTTATGCCGAGTAGTTTCGGAGCAGAGTCTCCAAGTGGCTGGCTTAACACGATCCAGTGCCGCACCCTTGCAATGGCCTGTCGCACGTCATGGTTTCGGAGCATTTCTGGGCCGCAAATGGTGGCCGATGCTCATGCTTTCCTTCGCCCCCCCCCCCCCCCCCCTTCCCCTCGGCACAGGCGAGGGCTACCTGGATGTCCACTCCCAGGCCATGACCGCCGCGCTGCACTGCTGCCTCAGCAGTACGGACGACGAGCAGTGGTGGCGGTCCGGCGGGCAGCAGTCGGCGCTGTGCGACCTCGGCGCGTGCGGCCTGAAGCGCGGCAACGCGCCCCCCAGCATTACCCTCAACCTGCTGCCCTGCGCCAGCAACCTCGCGCACGTTGGCGGCAGCTTTGTGCGCCAATGCGCCATGCCAAACAGTCCGGCTGACGCCCTGGTGGGACCCCCCCCCCCCCCCCCCCCGCCCCACATGTCTGGTGGCTACTCATTGTACATGTATACACTGGAAATGTGTGCAGTGTTGCACATGTATAAGTGCATTTATGCATACATGTCCGTCAAGTTAATATTCGCTCATTACCCACCTATTATACGAGTGAAAGTCACTTTCTCTGTATCATTATACATTTTGCTGACGATTGAAATGTGGATGACGTTCGCCCTGCCTCTCCCTGATTCATTGGGAACTGCATCCCTCTCATGCATGTCCATGGTCTATGTTCCAGGCGACCAAGGCCGTGAAGTGGGGCCAGCGCGAGTTCCTGTCCGAGGTGTATGGCCTCTTCAAGGTGAAGGACAAGTCCACGGGGTACCTCTCCACCAAGAGCGCGATAAGGGACTTCATCACCGTGTACGGGGACGCCGAGCCGGCGCTCGCGCAGCGCTACACCGACCTTGTGCAGGCGCTGGTTGACCCCTGAGGGGGCCTGCCGGGAGGGCGTTGGCGACATTGCGTGATGGAGTGACGTGACTAATGCATGGCAACAAGTGCATTCCCGCCCCCCACCACGGGCAGGGAATCCAGCGCCCCTGAGAAAGCGCCTGCACAGTGGCTATAGAGCCAATTCCCCCCCTCTTTTGCCCCCAGAATATGGGCACACTGTGGGCCCGCTAGATGAATAATACATATATGGCGCATGGCGCTGTTCATTTCCTTGCAACCTTGCGTCACCCCCCCCCCCCTCGGTGTACGAGTGCCGTCTCCTGCTCTGCGCCGTCTTGTTTGTGCTTCATCTGGCTGTAGCACTGCGACATAACCTGCAGGTGCCGGCGATATTTCTCGTTGAATTCATGGTCGAAGCTTGTAATTAACGGCATCAGATCAGCGCTGTTATATACGCGCCGTACCCGTTGTCGCTGCGATATAAATACATTGGTCATACATTGGTCAGCATGCATGACGAAATTATTTACGGATACCGGTCGGTACATGTACAGACTACAGAGCCGGCTCTGGACCGCGAAGTTATCAGTCAAATACCGGCGAGTTAGTGATATAGTGTTTCAAACCCTAACTCGTAAGACTCTTGGATATACTGCCATATATTTACATGAGCTAGCAGCAGAAGGCGATATCGGATACAGTATATAGGCGATATATACTGTCATATCACCAATGCAGGTACTACCGGCGGGCGGCATACAAACCGCTCGCGCAGGCACTGCACGAACAGCGGCCGGGATGCGAGGTGCACATCATCCCGCTCCTCATGAGCCGCAATCGCACCCCGCACCAGCCCTATTGCCCAGGGTCTGCTACAGGTCATTCGCCCTAGTCGCTCCAACCCATCCGAGCAAATCCGGCAGACGTCACTGCCTTTCTCAAATGCATGCATATCCATGCGGTGCAATGGCTACACGGACTGTTACAAGTGTACAAAATCAGGCACCGCCTACAGGTCCGCGGCACACACATACACAAAGCCAAACGAGCCAGCAAACGGAAAACGCCATGATAGCCAGCCACACGCGCTCAAAAGACGACAACACTTCTGATACGCCTCCCCCAGAAGTAGGGGCAGGGGGGGGGGGCGAGGGCGACACCGCTCTCTCTTAGGATATTAGTAGCGACCTGGCCTTCAGAGGTCTGCCCTCTACGCGCTTTCATTAGTGGGCCTTGTACGGCTTCGTGCAGCGTAAGACAGCTGTAATGTTGAGCATCTAACATTCGATTACATAGTGAATTTCAAACCTATAACAATTCATTTATAGAGCCGGAAAGTAACCATAGCGCCCACTGTGTATACGAGTTATATCCAAGGAGGCCTAGAACACTACGGTCATACTAAATGCATTTGATTTTCTAACTAACCCTGTAGATAATTAAGATCTTCACACACAGTAAGCAAGCCACACAATAATCTAGAAAGTGCCCCCCTGAAAACAAGGTTTCTGAGGCGAATATTGCTAAACACCGCAACCATGCATCTGGTGACCAATCTAACAGTTGTTTTGAACATCTGTTGGTCCTCCCTTCACTTGGCGCGTGGTTTGTCGTCTGTCACATCGCACCCCTTAGCGACTTCCAAGCTCAACAAGACTCCGCAGCGGTGGCCTTCCCGGTGACCTTTTCGTGACCTGGCGCTACCCCTTCTTCGCCAATCTTCCGCTCTCTCCATTCGCTCATCACCGGCAAAACCAGACTCAAGTTGAAATGATCTACACTAGTTTATGGGGTTTCCTCCTTTCCTGACCACTTTTCCGGCTACTGTTGCTGCTAAGTGGTACGGGTTCCTAGTTCACCCGTCGCTGCGCCCGTTCGTGTGCAGCACGAGTAGACATACAAGCAGCCGTAATAGCAGAGCCTGCCATCTTCCAGTTTCACTGTGTTTCACACAGCGTACCCCCTGACTGCGTTTTCCCTCCACGCTTTCACTAAACCTTTCTCCCAATTTCGGCTCTTGTCCCTGTAAGACTGCCTGCGCGACCTTTATGGCAGAACCATACTCAACTTGAAATGCTGATGATGAGTAGCAGTTCATTTCAGGTAGCGACTAATCCTTAGTTAGACGATATATCAACATACTAGCGAGTAAAGGCGGTATCCTGGACCATTTAGTGGTCAGGTGCCCATGGATCAGGCCAAAAGGTGGCGCATGCCCTCCAAACTCACATCAGGACTAGAGCAGGACCTAATCTAGGTCTGGCCAGATGGGCTGGTCAATTCGGTTATTCAGTGCGAGCCGGTTCGGGCCGACGTACAGGTGGGTCAAAAAAATCCAAAGTGAGTGCGCTGCACTATCGTGGACCATTTCGCATGCACTACCCAGCGTCGACCATCCCCAATTCTCAAGGCGCTTGCTGGCCACCTGCGACCCAAACCCATTTTTGTTACAGCTCAGTAAGCTTCACGGGTCCCCCCTCAAGGCGGCGGGAGGCCTCCAGTTGCGCTGCCATCGCCGTTTTTTTGCGAGATTTGTTCCGTGCGCGCGCGCCACCACTTCCTGAGCTTGCCGGCAGCAGCATTCTCTTCGTCTTTCAGCCAACGCATGAACGTGCCCCACGGAATGTCTGCAGGGCGTGCAGTGACTTGCCATGGATATTTGTCTTGCCTTTCCTCTTCGTTTCTAGAGCCTCCTCAAACATATCTCGGCACTCGGTGCGGTCGCGATACTGCTGCTTCCTGAGTCACTTGGTGCGCGTCATCTTGCCGCATATCTCACTCGTTCGATACCGCGCTGCGAGCGTCCCACACCCTGCCCCCCCGCTGTCGGACCCTCCTAAGGCCTCCCTGGGCCTGCGGAACGTTCTGTGGGGGTTCGGAACAGTCGACGCCGCTCCCAAGCCTGAACAGTGGGCAGGGGTGCTTACGCGATCGCGCCGAATTTCTGAAAATTTTCCGACCGCCCAATGTCACATCGCTGACCCCGCACTCACAGTGCAGTCAAATTAGCCGCCTAAGTCGTCACAGACAGCCTAGGTCTAGGGCCTCTAGGGCCCACCAGCGGGGCTTCAAATGGGGTCTCCTATGCTCTGGGAGAGGCCGTCTTCGGCAAATGGTCCACGATACGGAATGGTCCACGATATGGTTTTTACTCGCTAGTCGCTGAACAGTTAGCGACTACATCTCTAGGGATCGAAATATTCCGTGTGTAAGCAGTAGGTAGGCGGATTATTTATTATAGCAACTATAGGCGGTCGCTAGCGCGACTGGAGCAGTACATGTACAGTACAGGTTACTTGTACTTGTAACGGATGGTATCCGGGTACCCTCGCCGAAGCAGCAGCGGGACCGTAAGGCGGCGGGGCGGTGCTCGCACCTCAATAGCGCATGATATAAAGCACGCACGTGCATTGTAACACTTGCCAAATCAAGATAAAAGTGGCGTAACAATCCCCACTGGTCAAAGCGTGACATAGCGTACACGCCGTGGAAGGTTAAACGTCGCCGGGCCAAATAAATTCATGTATTTGAAAAAGCAACAGAGAGACGACGGGAGCTGTCGGGGGACAGCGCTCGGAGCGTTGCGCATGAACAAGGCACGGGGACGAGAGGAGCAGACAGGGGGTCGCAGGGCGACGCACCGCTAAGCATAAGTGCGACGTCAAACCCAGCTCCAGATCCACCTTGCTACCACGGCACGCTACGCCACACCTCTCCCCCCTTTTCTGTGTTTTTTCCGCTATACCAACTACCATGGCCGGAAAGGAGAACAACATGCCGGAGGGGGAGCACGCACCTGCCGGAGATGGGGCCCCGCTCAAATCAAAGAGAGGGGCAGCAGCAGGTATGCCGACCTGACCACCGACTCCGACGGGGGCGGGCACCTGTACAGATAAGAAAGGCAGTACCGCGCCGTAGGGGTCCACCAGGGGCAGGCCCATTTCGGCCACCAAGATCCCCGCAGGCGTAGACCAGGCGTACAGGTAGTGGGCCATAGCCCCGCAGAACCAACCCTCCGTCACGGCTCGTGCTCCCAACGCTCCGCACTGACGAACAGCACTGCGTACCGACCGACAGACGGGCGTAGTTAGCACTCGGAAACGGCCAATGGGGCCGTCCTGTCACAGCTCAGGCTACCCACACCCGCCAGGATCCGGCAACCAGCTCACCTCACCTAAAGGGCCCGTATCACCGCGGTACCGAGGACTAACTTAGGGAGGTCATGAAGGAAACCCACACGCGACAACGGTGCAGTTTTCGTAAAGGGGGCGATGTCCGCCGAGCGTTGCCGCAGAGATGGCACTATGCGTTAACGCCCGCCGCCCGCGCCGCTATTTTCTATAAAGTGTCCAGCCAGTAACGACGGCACACCACACCGGGCCCGACGGGCCACGACATGACAGGCCGTCTATGCAACCAGTACAGCCAATAACTTAACCCAGTTCGGACGAAAACTCGCACGCGACGCGCGGGGTTTTCTATATATGTGTATATGTGCAGTTATAGTATATACATATATAGATATGTGTATGTATATGTATATACTGTGTATATGCATAATATATATATATATAGCGTAAGCAAATGGGGTAGTCCTTACAGTGGAAGACGAGTCAAGGCCCGCCAGTTTCCCCACTGTAGGTCAAAAGGCTACACAATAAGAAGAAAACAAAGGTTCCCTCGAAAAAACAGTTTCCACAAGCTCAGGGTCTCACAGGTCGTGAGGCACCATGGGACATACATAATACGCTCCCAGGTTCAAATGGACCAAAAGGTCAAAACAAGGATCAAAAGGTTACCACTCAGACGGATACATAGAATAGACTTAGGCAGTCCAATGGTTCCCGGACTCGCGGACTGCAGTGTAACTGGGTTCTCTGGATCACACGATCCGGAGGACCACAGAAATCAGCAAGGTTACACAAGAACAAAATCAAAGGTTCCCTCTAAAAAACAGTTTCCACAATCTCAGGGTCTCACAGGTCGTGAGGCACCATGGGACATACATAATACGCTCCCAGGTTCAAACGGATCAAAGAATCAAAACAAGGATCATTAGGTTCCCTCGAAAAAACAGTTCCACAAGCTCGGGGTCTCACAGGTCGGGAGGCACCGTGGGACATACATAATACGCTCCCAGGCTCAAACGGATCAAAGGATCAAAACAAGGATCAATAGGTTCCCTCGAAAAAACAGTTCCACAAGCTCGGGGTCTCACAGGTCGTGAGGCACCATGGGACATACATAATACGCTCCCAGGTTCAAACGGATCAAAGGATCAAAACAAGGATCAAAAGGTTCCCTCGAAAAAACAGTTCCACAAGCTCAGGGTCTCACAGGTCGTGAGGCACCGTGGGACATACATAATACGCTCCCAGGTTCAAACGGATCACAGGATCAAAACAAAGATCAATAGGTTACCACTCAGACGGATACACATAACAGACTCAAGCAGTCCAATGGCTCCCGGACTCGCGGATTGCAGTGCAACTGGGTTCTCTGGATTATACGATCCGGAGGACCACATAACTGGCAGTCAGCAAGGCTCGAAAAGTCGAGGAGGCTATAGGGCTCACACGGTTCACAGTTCAAAGCACAGACAGCACGTAGCTACGCGCCCATACGCATCGGCAGGTTCCACAGCGGGGCTCACCGGAGAGATCGCGGCATCCATCCAGCAAAACGCCGCAGCATAACAATACTAATGCGAATCCGCTATATCATTCACCCTCGCCTACACGTCCACCTGCACATACATGTTTCTACATATATCAACATATATACATATACATACGCAGCACCATCCAAATGTCAATAAACATCAACATGCATGAACACAACGACACCCGCCCGCACAAACGCGCATATCATATCCCGACATACATACGCACACACATATACATAGAAATATACACACACACGCAGGCACGCCTATCACGGTCTCTCTCAAAAAAAAAAAAAAAAAAATCCAGATCGGGACATCATATCCAGTTTCCACCACGCCGCGGATCGCGGCTAATGATCAGCAAGCGCCATCCAGGGGCGACGTTACCCGGCACCAGCAAGGATATGCGGGCGGACAAAACGCACCGTGTTAAGGTGTTTCTCACACATCAGGACTCAGGAGCCAGGGCAAAAATTGTCCTCCACCTCCTTAATATCCAAAGATTGCGGGATATTCATGCTATACATGCAGCATCAATCCGGGATCCGGTGGCTCACACATGTGTTCCATGTTCACTGCTCCAGGCCAACGGAAGGCAGGCGGCAAGCCCAAGAGAGGCTAGACCGCACTGCTCAACCGGCCGGAGGACAGTGACAGCAAGGAAGTCACCGGAGATACCGATGACGAGATCGATGGGATCGAGGAGATCGAGGGCACCGGGGATCCAGCAATCAGGACCACAGACGGCATGCCCGAGGTCCAAGAAGCCGAGGTCGAGGCTCAGCAGCGTCAGGACAGGCTCCAACAAGCCAGAGATCAACGCGCTACAGATCAACTCGCCGGATCGGCGGCGGACCGTGACGAATCAACCGCATGGGAAGCCAAGCATCTCGTCCAGCGCGCTCTCGCCCGGATGGAGCCCATGGACCCGCGCATCGCAGGTATCCAGATAAACGCCCCGCCAGGGCCAAGCACTGGATCCTCAGACTCGCAGTCACAGATCTGACAAATAGGCTCCCCCCCCCACATCTGCGCCAGGTGATCACCAATGTAGGCAGACCAGCACCGGCTGACAATTTGACATCGCACCACTGAGCAAGTCAGAGTCGGATCAATTCTAGGACTCGCAGCTCTACCAGCTCCTTTTTCAGTGGAACCCAGATCGGGCGCAAGGATCCCCATTGTAATCAGGCTCACAAGCCCCTTTTGCCAACATCGATTACAAATTGCGAACGCGCCCAGCTCCCGCGGTACAGGGGGCAATATCGAGTCAAAATGGGCACATTTACGGACTCGAAAATGTACCCCCCACGTGATCACTTAGACTCGTATATGTACCCACTTTTTGGGTACATTTCAGGTGCAATTTATGACTATACGAGAGTACTAACAATGACAATTCGCCGTGTACCCTTCGCGCCCTGTTCAGCGTAAAGTACTACCCGCCTCAACCTAGGTGGCGGCGCTCTTTTGCGCCCCGTGGTGACTCACCCCGTTGGAGATTTCACTCCTCGCCCCACTCTCGAGTCCACACCACTGTGTTGCACTCCACTCTCTTTAACGTACTTCTGTTGCCGTCATGGCCGACCGTTCTTCTGCCCCGCAAGCCAGCGAAGCCTTTCGCCAGGCCCAAGAGCAAATTCAGCCTTACATCTCCTTCCTAGACAGTTTGCCCCTTCAACCGGATCACAGAGACAAGCTTTTCAAAGAGGGTGTGAATGCCGTTGCTGGACAGTTGCTACATGGGCTCGCCCCTTCTCCGTGTCTGCCTTCGGAGGTAGGTGGACCGTTCTACACCGCGCCTCCATGCGGTACGGGTCCGGAACGGGCCGGTACCGGCCCGCAAAGCCAGCAAAGCAAGCGCCCAACACCCTCGCCAAGCTCCCGCGGGCGGGGGAGCGCTTCTTGTCAAGGGGCGGAAAAGCGTGTGAGATTCGATTGGAGGAAGGTTGGCGATGCAACCTTTCTCACAAGGCAAGCCGCAGTGAAGGAGTTGACCTGGATGATGGACGAATGGAGGCACCAATACACCAGCAAGGGCGCGTATGTGAGCGCTCCTCAGTCGTGTTGTCTGAAGCATAGGCATATTGTACCAGCATCTTCGCATGTTCCACGATTGTATTCACTAACAAGGCGTGGCTATCGGCAGGTGTATAACTGCGCCTCCCACGTTAATTGCCCCGCGCATCTCCGCATCTGTCATGATTCGGCGAGCAAGCGTTGGCAAATGCAGCGCGACCACCGCCTCCACTCGCAGCAGGAGGTCGACGTCGTCGTGGACGGCAAAGTTCGCATTCCCCAGCGAGTTAAAGCCCAGATGAAGGAGCACATCGACGACGCGCCAATGCGACTTGTGGAGAAACTTAACAAGGAAGACAGGAAGATTGCGGACGCGAGGGCGTGGCGAGTGGCGTTTAAAGCCTGGAAAAAGAGCCTCACCCGCGCAGAGAAGGGGCCCCGGGCTTACGAGTCTATTGCCGATCTCAGATATTGGGCTCGTCGCAACGAGATGCCACCTCCGAACTCCGGTGACAGCGACGCGCCGTTGGAAGACGACAAGTTGGTTGTCCTTCGGTTCAGCGAGGAGGCTAAAGGAGTGGTGTTCACAACGATGGGCCTTTTCAGGACCTTGCGCCTCGCCGAAACGGGAAGTCTCCCACTCTGCCTCGCCACGGACGGCACGCACAAGATTCACTACGGTAAGTGGGTCCTGTTGACCCTGGGCACCCACTCGATCGAGTATGACATGGAGAAGTACGCCCTCGTTCACAGCTTCCGCCCAATCTCGTTCTGCTTCGCGCAAGAGGAGGATGGGGCAGCGATGACCCTCTTGTTCCAGGCGACGATGGACACGCACAAGATGTTGTATGGCAGTTCGCCCAATGTGCGCGGGCTCTTGAGCGACAAAGGGGGCGGAATTCGCGTCGCCAAAAGAAACGTTTTCCCTACTGCGAGGGTGCGCCCCCCCCCCCTCCCCCCCCGCCTCCCGCCCCTCCCCCCGTTTGACGCATCTCGGTGGAATCTCGTGACAATAGGTACGAATCTCCCCCGCTGAGGCGGTCACGCTGTGCATCTCTTGCAGACCATAGGGTGTTGGATACATGTCCTTCACAAGTTCCAGTTCAAGAAGGGCACGACGAGCGTCAACGGTCGACGTGTCCAGGTATGCCGAGGGGAGCACGAGTGGAAGGTGTGCGAATTGTGTGTGAAGGTGATTCACTCTTGCCGCTCCGAGGAACAGGCACAGGCAGTCGGGACCAAGTTGTTGCAAGTGATGGCCAGGTCAGCTCCCGGGCCAGTCGCCCGGTGGTTCGAGGACAATTATTTGGGCGCCAACCTGGACTGGTGGTCGAGCGCCTCCACCTTCGTGGGAGTTCCCGCCAGGAATAACAGCATGGAAGGGTGGCACAATGCTGCCAAGAACGCCTTTCCCAAGGGATTGCGCAACCCCACCGACTCCCTAATGGAGAAGCACTTCCCAAAGTGGCTGGAGGACGAGACGTACAAGCGCGGCACCAAGTCTATCAACCCTGCCTTCCGCATGGAGCTCTCGACGGACGTCCACTTCGCGGTTGACTATCTGCAGGCAGAGGGAAGCCATATGGAGGTCGACGAGGCGTTGTATGTCGTGGGCGACCCCTTCAAGATTGGCACTCGTAGCGTCACTAGAGCAGCGGTGCTGAAGTACCGCAACAGCTTGGCCGGAAATGTGGGAAGCAGGCCGCGTTGGACGATTCAGGCGATTGAGCGGGACTTCCTCTTCCTTAATCGAGTGACCCTTCAAAACGGCCAGCCAAGATGCGACTGCGAGCGCTTTTGGCTGTACGGCATCTGCTCCCACCAGCTTCTGTGGGGTGCACTACGAGACCCTACGGAGAAGATGCGACTCGAGAGGCTGGCAGGCGACATGAGCGACCGTCCAGGCAGGCATCGGCCTCGCGGTCCTACTGGGGCTCTAGTGCGGCAGCCCCAAGACGGCGGGAACGCGTCGCAGCGCCGTCGCGGAAACGCGGTGCCGCAGCGCGGGAATCTCCGGGCGGCAACGGGTACGGGGGGTCCATCTCCTTCCGCCTCCCCTGCCGCGGGCGGCAGTGGACGCAGGGCGAGGCGTAAATTAAGGAAAACTGCCCGCAGATCGTAGCAGTATGGCTTATGTAAAAGGCGTAATTTGTAATGGCACTCCGCGATCCGACGTACGAGTCTCACTTCTGCGAGGAGAATTCGCAGACGGTACAACGTATAAACTCTCTTGACACTATGTGACAATAACGCATCACTTTGAAGATGGTTATACCACAGAGGCTATTTTCTGTTTGCCTCCCCAGTGTCTCCAGTAACTGCGATGTCATATTATGCGTATTCATAGGTCAAAGAATTATCCGGATATGCACTACTGGGCTGATGGAACCATGCACGAGAGACAGCCAGATGCAACACTGTTTGGCTGTGAGATCGAACCCATACCAGCAGTGGTGAGCATCTTCTCTGCAAACCAGATGGCTAAGCTGCTACATATCTCTGCTGGACCAGTTGAAATTGCAGAGGCAGCATCATTCTTTATAGCCACTATGAAAGAAGACTATTAGTACCCAGACAACACAACAAAAGTCAGATGATCTGCAGGTACATACTGATTTTGGCGAACAATATGATGCGCCCCGCTGCCCCGGGCCGCGGCGCGTTGGCGCCCCGCTGCCCCGGGCCGCGGCGCGTTGGCGCCCCGCTGCCCCGGGCCGCGGCGCGTTGGCGCCCCGCTGCCCCGGGCCGCGCCGCGTTGGCGCCCCGCTGCCCCGGGCCGCGGCGCGTTGGCGCCCCGCTGCCCCGGGCCGCGCCGCGTTGGCGCCCCGCTGCCCCGGGCCGCGCCGCGTTGGCGCCCCGCTGCCCCGGGCCGCGCCGCGTTGGCGCCCCGCTGCCCCGGGCCGCGCCGCGTTGGCGCCCCGCTGCCCCGGGCCGCGCCGCGTTGGCGCCCCGCTGCCCCGGGCCGCGCCGCGTTGGCGCCCCGCTGCCCCGGGCCGCGGCTCGTTGGCGCCCCGCTGCCCCGGGCCGCGGCTCGTTGGCGCCCCGCTGCCCCGGGCCGCGCCGCGTTGGCGCCCCGCTGCCCCGGGCCGCGGCTCGTTGGCGCCCCGCTGCCCCGGGCCGCGGCTCGTTGGCGCCCCGCTGCCCCGGGCCGCGGCTCGTTGGCGCCCCGCTGCCCCGGGCGCAATAATAAAGGAAATGCGGTTTGTGAAATCGACGGACGAGAGACGATTAAACTCTAATCTGCTGTCGAAAACAGTTTCTAATGATCGTCGATTATGACGAATGTTGATTCCCCTGTCACGGACCATACACGAACCCACGTTGCTTGGCGAGGTGCTCCGAGAGATGCGCCGTTAAAGTCGCCGAATCTCTTCCGACGACCAACCACAAGGCGCGTTTGTTGGTGTCGGGGTTTCTTGGGTGCTTCGACGCGATGATAAGTACACGACCCGCTGTCAACAGACTGTCGAGGTAGTCCATTCGCGGGAGGGGGCCTTGCGTCAAGTAGGTGCTCGGAATCTGCACGCAGCTGATATCCGCATTGGAGGCCGCCAGCAACGGTAGGAGAAAGTCCAAGTGACTGAACCAAGGCGACGTCACGACGACAAAGGGCTCGTTGCACAGGGCAGTGGCCTTGTCGTGTGTTTCCGGCGACAAAGCGTCGGCGACGAAGTGGGACACGCGAGACGGGTTGATGTCGCTCAATATAACCCTCCTGGCCCTCCCGAACAGAGCGTGTGCCGTGCCGGCGAAGCCGCTGCAGGGATCCCACACGCAGACCTGTCGCCAAGTCTTAACGCAGGCCGTCAAGCAGTGATACTCCCACGGAGATGTGTAGATGCACGGTGGGTTATTGCCCAACATCTTGCGGTAAAGAGCGTGCCCGCGTTTCAACGTGTGCTCCGACCACGCGCCAGGCATCCCCGCAGTGAAGCGAGCTGCGTACGTTGACAGCGTATCACCAATCTCCGGTAAAATCCGGCGCAACAGCCTGTTTCAACGGTTCCACCACGCAGGGAAGTCGGGTACGGAAAGCGACTCGTGGTTACAAGAGGTCGGAGCGATAGTAGACGGGTTTGTACGCGAGAGATGCGGGCGTTCACCTGCCCCCACTGCGGAGATGCGGGTAATCCCATCCCTCTCGGTTAATTCTCTCCACCCTCCGCATCTCTTGCTCGTCAGTCTTGCCTGCGGTGGCCTCACCCACCGCTGCTTTGACGTCCTCCAGGATGTAGTCGTCGTCCCCAATGTGGGCCTCCGGGCTCCAGTGCCGCATCTCTTTCGCCGCCGCCATGGTTCTCGCTGTCTCGTGCATGCGACGGTAGGCCTCGTCCTTGTGGTCGACTTCAGGCAGGAAGGCAGCCATGCCGGGGACGTGGTAGGACAGAATTTGCCACTCCGGTCCTGGCATCATGGCGCCTGTGTTGGGGTGCAAGCTCAGGAAGATGCGGAAGCAAGGGCTGACACCCGCAACTTCCTTGCATCTCGGGCATCTTGTTGCGAACGCAGGGTTGACGCCTCCCTTGGGTGGGCTGGCGTGGACATCTTGTGCAGGCACGATAAAAGCAAGACCAGGGCGCGAGTATGTCGCAGCGTCCTCGTTTCCAGCGCAGACGTCCATGCGGTACCGGTCGTCCACGACGCCGAGGGGAACGAGAGATTTGCTCTGAGCGAGGCGCCCAGTGCAGAGATTCCGAACCTTCCGGAGCTCAGCAAGGACCTCCGGCCGATTCTGCTCCAGCCACGGCACGACGCCAAGCGACGAGGCTGCAGCCACTTCCCACTAAGCGAAGATGTAGTGAGAGTCACACGCGAGGGTGAGATTCCACCCTACTGGTGTCTAAAACACAATGGCACTGTGGAAGGCGAAAAGGGGTGTTGGGGAAGGGGGGGAGGCTCACGATTCCAGGTGCAGCCCACTTCAAGGCGTCGACGATAGTCACATCTCTCCCCCTCCGGACGGCAGTCAGTGGCGCACAGCAATTGAGAAAGATGATGAGGAGGAGCCCCCCCGCCACGCCATCTACATGGGCAGGACCCGAGCCGCAGTCCGGGTCTGCCATGATGAGGGCCTTGTGCCGGGCAATGTAACCAGGGGACGAGATTCGTAGCTGCCGGTGAGCTTCTTGGACATACTCGTTGCAAATCCCCCGCAACTCGTTGTACACAAGCCGGTGTTCATCGGAGGCCAGGAAGGCTCGCATGTTCACCGTGCTGTCGTCCCCGCCCCTCCCCCGCAGTCTCAGGTCATCAAAGCCTGCGGGTCGAGGGGTGTTAGAGGTCGTTGGTGAACAAGGACGTAAATAAGGAATGGGAAAGGGGGCTGGTGTCACCACTCATGTCGAGATGCAGCTGCTTCCTGCCGCCTCCAATGAAGGTCCACGCCTTTTCCTCACCAAGGGAACCGGCAAGACGTGCAGCGACCAGCCTGTCCCCTAGGTCAGCGACGCGGTCGCAAAGGTCTTGGGACCCAAAAAACGAGCGGACGCGTGTTTGAAGGAAGTCTTGGTTGCCGACAAGAGTGGCGACGGTGGGGTCGGTGATTGCCGGAGATTCCCCGACAAGGCGAGGCGCGACAAGTCGCTCAGCGAGGGGCGTGGGTGCAGGCTGCCCACGAAGGGGAGGGAGAGGAGCATACCGCTGGAAGCCGAGCCTGGGTGCACTTGGAGTGCTCCCTGTCCTAGGCCTGCGGAAGACTGTTGGTGCGAGAGTAGGAGGCCGAGATGTCCGTGCAAGCGGCGTTACGGGCTTTGCGTCCCGAGATGAGGCCTTTTTGGGCGGAGATGTGGGTCGGGGACGCAGGGATGGGGCACCGCCTTGGGAAGATGTGGCAAGGCGACTTCCAGCAGCGGCACCCGAAGGCGCCTGACGGCTTGACCGGGTTTCGCGTTTCGGCTTAGGCGCCTGGAAGGGGTCGTCGTCCTCCAGTTCTGTCGCCATCTTCAAAGGAGGACTCGGCCCGCGCTTCTCGGAATGCTTCCTACGCAGCTTCATGGGCGACAAGGTGGTCTTGCCTCCTGTGCTCAACGCACCGTGCGAGCGCTTCGTCGCTACCGAAGGCTGAGACTCACTCGGCGGCTTGGCAGTCACCGAGGGACCAAGCCTGCTGGGGGGAGGCGGCGGAGCTGCTCGAAGCTCGAGGAGACCTGCTGCAGCGCCTTTTTGGGAACCATCTCCACCGGACCCCGCTGGCGGTGGTTGAGATGCGGGCTTGGAGGACCCGCCAACTTGACGAGGCGCCGCTACGACCTGGTAGTAGCGATTGTCGACCAAGACGGTGCGGGGTGCCGAGCTCCCTCGGCAGGGCTGGCAGGTGTTGGTGGACTTCGTGAAGCGTTTGTTCTTGATATGTTGAATGCCGCGCCGCATCTCGTAGTCGTTGTGCCATTCGCGCACGCTGCGAATCGAGTAGCCACCGTGTTTCACAGTTCTACTCTGGCACTCAACGAAGAGGACAGACTCCACGGCATCTTGCCAAGATGTCTCCGGCCATGCTCCCTGGCTGCCATTGGTTTCTTGGAGTGCCCTCTTGCGGTCGGCGTAGGCGTGCTCGTTATGAGGCTCAGGGAGCGCACGCACCCACAGCTTCCGTACACCACTTGCAGCAGTGCTCGTGAACACTTTGGTCGGTACAATGTCGAGAGTCAGCGCAATCTTGTTCGCGGCTGTGTTGGAGAAGCCAAAGTGCCTGACAGTTTGCGGCAAGTTGCCCACCGAGAAGCAGGGTGAATTTGTGGCCAAGGGGAAGAACTCGATGGGGAATCTCGTGAGCTTGCCGTGGAGATGCGGGTAAACAACATCCAGACGGTCCTTGGTGTTGAAGGAGGGGTTCTCGGAGATGTGCGCACACTCGAAGAAGGGTGCCCAAACCTTGGCCAATGTGTCGACATCGTCGTCGCCAATGAGGAGCTGGGGGGGTTCGGTCACACCGCTGTGGCCTGGAACATGCATCTTCACGAAGAACCTCCACAAGAAGAACGTGGCGATGGCTCTGGCTGCAAGCACGCATCTCGCCCAGCAGGTGCTGGCGTCTCTTTGTTGCGTGACGACCCCGTGGAAGAAGCCGTGGCCAGGGGGTGGGGGGTTCCACCCCCCCAGGGAGGGAGGCCTAGAAATCTCCAGCCAAACAGCTTGCCAACCGGAGTAGGGGATGGCGCGGGTGGGTACCTTGACTGAGACGCAGGAGTCGTAGATGAAGACAGGGGCGACCAAGGCACCATCTCGCGACTGCCAGACAGCAAACGCGAAGTGCCCTGGAGTCGTGACGATGTCTAGCCACACGACGAGCTTGCCCTTCTCGGGAACGCGGTATGTCTTTCTTTGAAACCTGACGAAGATGAACTCCCACGTCTTCGCGGCGTCTTGGCCAAGGTGGCGCTTGTCAAAGACCGAGATGGGCACCCGGAGCTCCATACCTTCAGGGCAAGGGAAGAGGTCCACGATGGCGTGGAGGCAAGGCATGAAGAAGAAGTTCGAGTTGGGCGACACGTTAACCACGTTGCGAATGACTCTTGTCAAGAGCTTGTGATGCTCCTTGTAGTCGTCGGGATGCCCGTCCTGTGGTTCGGGCCAGGTGGCGAAGTACGCAGGGAAGTCCCGCTCGTAGCAGTTCCACTCGCCAAGCATTGGGTCGACAAGTGGCGATTCTTGTTGAAGGGGAGTCGTGGAGATGGTCTATGTAGGGAAAGGGGGGGGGGGACGTGTGAGAATCTTTCCCCTCACGCGCGAAGATGCGCACATGTTTGAGGTTCTGTTGACAAGGGGCGAGGGGTTACCATTTTGCTCCCACTTGTGGCGCTTGTGGCGGGGCTCGTTTGTCCAGGCGGACACCCTCCGACAGTATTGGGCCCCTCCCCCTCCTCCTCCTCCTCCTCCTCCTCCTCCTCCTCCTCCTCCTCTTCCTGTCCGAGCTTGTCCTCATGAATCGTGGCCAAAGGTTGACCTTGGCCGGCTCCAGACTCTTCGACATCGGTCTGGGTGAGTTGAGATCCCTGAGATGCGCGATGGCGAGATGCGCTTAACGCAGCCCACGGCGCCGAGATGAGTGACGCTAACGAAGATGCGAGTCCGCGTACCGTTGGAGTCGCTCCGGGGAGTGGGTCCAAAGGTGGCACGCCTTGAGGCTGGGGGTTAGGCTGAGGCCCCGGCTCAGCCAAAGGCTGCGAATCTCCGTACCAAGGCCATGGCGGTCCGCTTCGCTGTTGCCCACCGCTCGGTTGCAGGGGCCTTATGGGCTGAGTCGTGGGTATTGGAGCCTGAGACGCCCTCCTGCCCGAACGCAAGTGCATCTGCGGAGAATCTTGCGCCATGGGGGTCACTAGCAGTGTGTCGAGAGGCCTGCTCGTTGGGTCAAAGCCAAGCGCAGCTGCAGATGCCCCCGCCACCGGAGTCTTCAACCGGGCAGAGGTGCGTTTTCCTTTGCGAGGACGGTCTGCCATGCTTTTGTGAACCAAGATGCGTGAACATGCCTCCCTGAACAAAAGCGCGAGGGTGCTTGCGAGTGATAGAGGAGTGAAAAGAACAGCGGCGGAGTAGCATTCGAGGCAAAAACGGTTACCATGGACTGGTAGCGACGCATCTCGTCAAGGGGCGGTGGACTGTTGTGTAGTACATAGTGCAGTACAGATGAAGGGTACCTCGTACAGTGCTGGCAAGAATGTGTGAAAGGCCAGTTTTGCCGTACATTCGTACGGTATTGGGCGGGACTCAGTTTTTGCACCCCCCTTGGGGGGTGCAAAACCGAGTTAAGGGGGGTACATTTTCGAGTCCGTAAATGTGCCCATTTTGACTCGATATTTGCCCTTTTTCCCAGCTCCCGCGCACGCACAGAATATTCGAAAATATTGATGCGATCTCTTCTTGATCTTTACATCTTATTGTGTCTCGACCGGCATGCTCGTGGATCGGGTCAACATCAAAGGGTCATATGTCTCTCTGGATTTCAACACGATCTCCATCACCACCGCTGCGCTGGGGCTCATGTGCAAGCGCGCTATCAATCCGGTCTCCCACATGTACACCAGCGGCGGGGCAACGAATATGCAGGCCACCCAAGTGGTCGCCAAAAAAAAAATGACCTATTCTCCGGATCACATGGAGGAGTACAAGGGCCTCACGCAGGCATCGGCCAAGGATCTGGCCCAGACCTTCATGGTCGGGTTCGCGTTCATTATGGGAAAGCGCCTCACGCGCCATCTCAAGATCCAGTCTCAGGCCAAGACCGCAGCTCCCCATTACGAGGAAGGCGAAGCGTCCCGGGGGCCCAAACCCACAGTCCCCCCCCAAGCTTACAGATCATGCCCGCGGATCGCTGAAGGGCAAACGTGACAATCTCTGGCCAACCGTGAAATCGGCCACGGTGGAGAGGAAAACCGCGTGGTGCGCCAAAAACATGTGCGAAGGCGCCATGACGGGCACATGCACCCGACCCCTCGCAAGGTGCAACTTTCTCCACCACGTCTCCCCGCTGGGGTTAGACACGGACCAAGTGCTGACCATGATCAACAGCGGACGCGCCGCCAGGTCCAAGCACTAGATCCCCAGACTCGCAGGCACAGATCTGACAAATAGGTTCCACTCCCCATCTGCGCCACGTGATCACCAATGCAGGCAGACTAGCACCGGCTCACAATTTGACATTGCGCCCCTGAGCAAGTCAAAGCCGGAGCAACCACAGGCCTCACAGATCCACCAGTTTCATTGTTCACCGGACCCCCGATCGGACGCACGGATCCCCACTGTAATCAGGCTCGTAAGCTTCTCTTGGCAACATCAATTACAATCTGCAAACGCGCCCAGCTTCCGCGCTCGCACAGAATATTCAAAACTAGATTCAAATTCACCCGCAAGCGCGTGATCTGCGCACAGCCTCCAGCGTCAATAAATGCACCACAATCAATAAGGAACTAATAAAGGCGCCATCTGGCTAACCTAGATCCCCAAAACCACACAGAGAGGATCGCTCATTGATAAGATCCCATGTTACGGTGTTTGACTAGCACTGGCTCACAATTTGACATTGCGCCACTGAGCAAGTCAGAGTCGGATCAATTATAGGCCTCGCAAATCCACCAGCCCCCCCCCTTTTTCTTTTCACTGGACCCCAGATCGGGCGCACGGATCCCCGTTGTAATCAGGCTCATAAGTTTCTCTTGCCAACATCGATTACAAATTCCAAACGCGCCCAGCTCCCGCGCACGCACAGAATAATTATTCGAAAATATTGATGCGATCCCTTCTTGATCTTTACATCCTATTGTGTCTTGACCGGGATGTTAGTGGATCGGTTCAACATCAAAGGGTCATATGTCTTTGGATTTCGACACGCTCTCCATCATCACCGCTGCGCGGGGGCTCATGTGCAAGCGCGCTATCGATCTGGTCTCCCACATGGACACCAGCGGCGTGGCAACGAATATGCAGGCCACCCAAGTGGTCGCCAAAAAATGACCTACCCTCCGGATCATGCGGAGGAGTACAAGGGCCTCACGTGGGCATCGGCCAAGGATCTGGCCCAGACCTTCATGGTCAGGTTCGCGTTCATTATGGGAATGCCCCTCACACGCAATCTCAAGATCCAGTCTCATGGCCAAGGCCGCAGCTCCCCACTACGAGGTAGGCGAAAGGTCAGGCGGACCCAAGCCCACATTCCCTCCCAAGTCAACGGATCATGCCCTGCGGATCGCTGAAAGACAAACGTGACAATCTCTGGCCAAACCGGGAAATCGGCCACGGTGGAGAGGAAAACCGCGTGGTGCGCCAAAAACATGTGCGAAGGCGCCATGATGGGCACATGCACCCGACCCCTCGCAAGGTGCAGTTTCCTCTACCCTATGTCCCCGCTGGTGCTGGACAAGGGCCAAGTGCTGACTGTGATCAAGAACGGACGCGCCGCAAGGGCCAAGCACTGTATCCCCAGACTCGCAGGCACAGATCTGACAACTAGGCTCCCCTCCACATCTGCGCCACGTGATCACCAATGTAAGCAGACTAGCACCGGCTCACAATTTGACATTGCGCCCCTGAGCAAGTCAAGGCCGGAGCAACCACAGGCCTCACAGCTCCACCCGTTCATTTCGTCGCAGCCACAGATCAAGCGCACGGATCGTCGTTGTGAACATGCTCATAAGCTCCTTTCCCCAAAATCAAGTACAAAATTGCAAAGGCGTCCAGCATCTACGCATGCACAAAGCGTTCAGGGGAAATACAAATCTCTCCACAGACACAAAGTCTGCGCGCAGCGTTCTATCATATGATCACGCCGCAAATTAAAAGAGAACACAAAGCGTGCACTGGCCATCTACATCCAGACCACGGAATCAAGCAGCAAGAATTGATCGCTAAAGATCGCATGTTCGCTGTGCCGGCTACGCACAGCTCTAAACATGGGCAAATGGATTCAGTCATGCAGCGCATTCTCAGTCAACATGGATGCCCGCTAGAAACAGCTACCGGGCATCCATGGGGCCGCGTTCAGAGGCCCAACAAGTTCATGCATGAGGCAGGAGGATTTTCTGTGCTCGATGTATGCGCTGGCCAGATCGTGCCATTTTATGCCTCTCCACATAGCAGAAGGGCAGTTCAAAAAAAAAAAAACAGATACAATGCCATCAACGACATGAGCCAGGGATCTCACGTCCTGACGGCTCCAGCAACTCATGCAAGATGCACCATCGCAATGGGATGCCAACTCGCTCAGCGATTGGGAGCGAGCTATCTCTAAGGATCTCAAGGAGTTCGCTGCCTAGGCGGAGTACGTGTTCAGCCAGATCAAGGACTCATTGCCGAGCCTGGTGATCGCAACTATATTGTGCGTGGAAACGTCGCTGGCCGGCGACGGTTTGGGTCTCAGAGGCCACGGATTGGGTTTGGTGTTTAAACTCATGGTGGTCATGCGGGCCCTCCGCAGCGCCTACACGGCGGCATGATGGAAGCCCACATCACTTGGCGACCCGCCGTTCACGGGGACACTGGGAACATCATCCATCTTCGAGACGGATACTCGACCGCTCATCTCGGGGGCCAAGCAAGTATTCACCCACCTGCTCGAAAACCCGGTGCAACCGGACGCGGCAAGGGCGGGACTGAGCGCCTATCGCAAAACCATGCTATTCTCCAACATGGAGAAGGAGGACCAGTTGGACTCCATCCAGGGCTGGACCCCAGTCCCAATCAATGATCCCTCCAAGCTTGTCTGCAGCCCAACTATAAGCTGCAGACAGTGGAATCATGGCACATCACGCCGCGCTACCCGCACAACACCTTGTGTAGCCCTGTGAAAATGTCACCCAAATATATGCGCTCCAAGGACTAATACGCTTTCAAACGCCACCGGCACGGACGGGGCAGACATGGCGTGGGAGTAGTTCTCACCCGCCATCAACTAAGCGGCGCATGGATACCAGCAGAGCCGCCAGTCCAACAGATCGAGCTTTCAATGGGGTTTTCCAGAAATTACTATCTGCAAGCCAGATGCCGCAGCAGCCCAGCTCAACCAGGAGAGCTAACCGCCGATAACACCGACCTCCTCACAACGCGGGAGCGGTGCAAATTCTACGGAGACGGATGGGACGCAAATATGTCCACCAGACTATGGACAGCCATACTAAATTGGGACTCCCCACGGTCGGATCGGCCGGGCCCAAATCAACCTACAGAGACCACAAGCGCCACGCGCCTGGTCCAGATCATGATGCAGACTCCCCGGTTAACAAGCGCCCAACTCCCACAGATCCGGGGCCGCCACGCGCGGCCCCGGGGGGCGCACCCAGCCAGGTCGCAACCCCCAGCAGGAGTCCAGGGACCAAAACAACCTGCCCCAACCAGTCGTCAGCCGCAAAGCTCACTGCGACGGGCCCGATAGGCAAGGCAGTTCCAGCCCTGGCGGGGCGGTCGGAGATGGCAAGCGCATCTGGCAGCGCCAGCAGGGACTCATCGTATGCGGGGACGCATCAGCCATCAGATTCGGCGCAAGGGAGGCTAACCCATACGGGAACTTCGAGGGCGACCCCGACACATGGGCAGTCCCGTCACACGAACAGCTCCAGCGATGGGGCACACCGGTATTCCAAAACGCGATCACAGAGGCGCTACGAAAAGCCGCCGAGGATCAGTCTCATTCCAGCACCGAGCGGGAGCTCGATTGCTGAATGGCATTTCTCCGCATCGCACTGATCTGGATGCCGCATTTGCTACGCCACTCCGCCATGCTCTACCTGACGGACTCCCAGAATACAGAGACAGACATCAGGCGCATGCGAGGCGGACCACGGGTGTTTCACATCGTGTGCGAGATATGGCAGGTCTGCCTCTTGCGCGACATCGATCTTCATATCAAGTGGCTGCCACGCGAGCACGCCCTCAGGCAATGCGCAGACGACAAGTCCAAAGAGGAGGACCCATCGCAAGGGGCGCTCAGCCCAGGGCACACCGAGCTCATCCAGCAACGTTGGGCGGTGGCGAACATCGCATTCCAACAGAAACAGATATTGGACGTTTTTGGCGACGAGGTCACCGCCAAATATGAGAATTTCTCCTCTTGAGCTCTCTGACCCGGCAGGTCAGGCATCGACGGGTTCACACAGGCGTGGTTCACATCAGCGGTCCCCAAGCCGCTCTGCTGGGTGAACGGGCCGGTTACCCACATGACACGCGTCATCCAAAAACTAGTTGATGAACGCGCCGACGCAGTGCTCATCTTCCCATATTGGGTGGCAGGCTGGCGGGCAATGCTCAGCGCGCTCCCAGTCCGCGACGCATTTACGTTGCCAGAGCAAGACGCCGGAGGCACGAACCAATTGCTGTTCAAGCCGGGCTCACGGGTCCCGCGCAAGGCGCGCGAGGCGGGATTAAAGTCCCAGCCAAACTATGAGGTTGTCGCGATGTTGATCATTTGGGACAACAGCGATTGGATTACAACATGGCGCGAGGCGCGCTAAGCATCACGGGGTTAGATCTAAGGACTCAAAGGCGTCGAAAAACTCATCCTCGGCATCAGAGTTCGCCTCATCATCAGACCCCAGTTCCATTTGCACTAGCCGATTCCGATGACGGGCGGGGTGCACATAGCCCAATGTTGTCCTCACATGGCGATGGCGCCCATGGGAAGCCTGCGTAACACTCTCACCCTCCACAACAACGTCATGCTGCAAACGGCCACGTTTCACGCCGTGCAAAGTGTGGCCTTTATACAAACCAGCGGCACGCAAGTGCCCCTTGAATCGGAAGTTCATAGCGGCACTGCTCATGCCATGGGCCCGAAATCCAGTCGGACGCCCGGCGGCTAGGGGACGAAACAGAAAGTCCGCCAAGGGCCACCCGGCATCAGCCATGGCGGTCGCATACCGGCCTAGCCGACGGAGCAAACAAAGCGACTCACTGCCGGAGGGCAGCAGCTCCAACTCCATGACGCCGCTGTGAGCGGTAAGGTTCCCCTTGGTCCCGTAACGGGGCTCTGCCAAAACACGGTCATCCGGGGTCAAACGACCGGCAACGATCGCGTCCCACACAGGGCGCAGATCCACACCGCGCACCAGGAAATCTGTTAGTTCCATGGTGCCGGCCTCAAAACCACGGGCGGCGGTCTCCCACAAATACAACACGATGCAAACATCGCGATGCACCGCGGCAGTGACCACCAAGTCCGCGGTAGTCCGCAAGATCAGGCCATCCATGAACTGGACCAGCTCCGCCAGGGTCGCGTAGTCCAACGGCACGGCGCCACTCTCCACGTACCCCAGCTCAACCAGGGCACGCTTATAACCACCCATGTATTTGACGACGCTCACGGCATACACGGGGTTGGCGTGCTTAGGCACGCCCAGTTCACGTAGGGCCGTCGCCAGTTGCGACACAGCATGCCGCAGATATCCTGGGGAAGCAGGTCGGCTCCCGTCACGCATCAGCTTGCGCCCATGATGATGGCGATGCCAATATTCCGCGAAGAATATTAGCACGTCCCACTCGGTGCATGTCTCCGGGGTAGGAGTCAAGGGCGGAGGCACGGTGCTCGCCCAGGCCTCGAACTCTCGCAGAATCCCGCGACGGCGCTGCGTAGTCACAGGCCTCTCGCAATGGGAGGCCACCCACGCAGCGGAAGTTAGAGCAGCAGCCGAGCGAAGGGCATACTGCTGCACGGAAACCGGGGC
Organism: Tetraselmis striata; assembly: GCA_006384855.1. NCBI lineage: Eukaryota > Viridiplantae > Chlorophyta > Chlorodendrophyceae > Chlorodendrales > Chlorodendraceae > Tetraselmis > Tetraselmis striata. The sequence continues at coordinate 162,949 of VCJN01002896.1, read as the reverse complement.
AGCCGCCACCGCAGAGAGCGGAGAACTGCCGCCAGCGCCGCGTCCCCAGTCGCTCACGCCTTGAGGCGCCAGAAAGGCGCTGCGCTGCATCACTCGTAGGGACTGCACCCAGTCTTGACCGCCCTATGGGGCAGAGATCAGAAGGCGGCAACGCCAGTTAGTCAGCTCCGTTCGCCCCCGTGTTATATATTCCGGCAAGTCCAGCCACAAGGCGACTGGGAATATAGGGAAGGTTACTGCAGACAGCATCAACGCCGAAATACACACCAAAAGGGCTAAGAAACCCAAATTGGGGCATAAATTGGGAAGGTCAACGTGTATTTCAGCAAGATCACCAGCAGCAGCAAAGAGGCCAGATAACTGCATCATGCCCTAGGGGCTGTAGCAGTGGCCTAGGCGGACAAGAGGCGGAAGTTGAGGGCAGAGTATGATGACCCTAGGAAGGGTACCACACCACCCCAACTAAGTCGGGAGACAAAAGCACATTCAAGTTCGGCATTTAAAGGGAATAAATAAATGCAGACACCGCAGGCTGCGATCGGGAATCCCGGAAGGATCACCACCACATGCGGATGGGGGATGAAAAGATCAGGACTTGTCACACCGCGCAGGGGCACCGGAGAAAAGTAGATCCAAAGTCGGGTTACGGGAATTCACATTGGTTAAATGAGGACAAATCATGGCAAACGAGGCACCTGCCATAATTATCAGGAAAAGAGGAAAATGTACTAATTTTCGGAGTTGCGGAGTTCTCCGGGTTCGGCAAAAAGGGGATTGCACGGGGTCATTCAGACGTTGGCTCCATCAGGAGAAAATTGTCCGAAAAAACGCCTGCATATACCCTGTCACCGGACTACGGGGGGCACCCAATCTGAAATTTAGAAAAGTTAACCTGGGCTACGGTGGATACCGGGTTCTAGTGCAAAGATTTCGGGCACTACATGAGCCGGCGAAGGAAGGCCAGGGGCATGCCAAAAGGGGGCAAGCCCAGATTACAAGAGGTACCACCGCATGGCGGGAACGGAAACCGCAAAGTACAATGACCACGACATGCTATGGGACTTCATATCGCATATGCGCTACGCTACAGGGCAAGAATAGTCGCTCTGCTACTGCGCCTGCCACCGCCATGCGCTGGGCCACTTCCTCCTGCGCTGCTCCCGCTTACTGCTTCTACGAGATCCGAGTCTCGTCCGGTACGTACGACGAGAAGTAGTGCTACTCTGCTGTGTCGCTACCTAAGGAAGAGCACCTCAGTAGCGCATGCGCTACGCTGCAGGGTAAAATTAGTCACGCTGCTACTGCGCCTGCCACCGCCATGCGCTGGGCCACTTCCTCCTGCGCTGCTCCTGCTTACTGCTTCTGAGAGAACCGAGTCTCTTCCGGTACGTACGACGAGAAGTAGTGCTACACCGCTATATAGCTACCTAAGGCGATGACCTTATATGCCTCAGCGTCGCGACGTCTTGGTTTTCAGTGTTGTCGAGATAACGGGAACTGGGCAGGTCTAACTCGACTGCGCCATTGTTTGCCTTTCAACAGCAGCCACGCACGAGGATGGAGGGGGCGCCGGTGTCCGGCCTCCCGCGGCGATGCGAAGAAGGAGCGGAACGCACCTTCGTGGTGAGAGAGCACAACAAGCCGTACAAGCTCAAGGCCCGAGTGGCTGGCAGCAGCGGTTGGGACGGCGCAGACTGCGAGCTGCGGCTGGTGTACGTCACCCGGCATGACGACCCCGCGGAGGAGCTGCCGGAGCAGGTGAAAGGAGACCTACGGGCGCGGGGCCACGTGATAAGGCGGGACAGCCAGCTGGACAGGGAGCTGAAGAAGCTGCCGTTGAGCCATGCCGAGGAGGTGGAGGCATGGCTGAGGCAGATGCTGGCGCGGCTGGGCGCCCGCGACGCGGGCTACGAGGCCAGGTACGTCGTCATCAACGAGGCGGCCAACTGGATGGACAAGAAGCTCCTGGCGCCGCTGCTGGAGGCCAACGGCCGCGATCCTGGACACAGCGGGCCGGCGGGGCACCTTCGCAGCCTGCTGTTCGATGCCAAGGTGGACGGCGACCTGCTGCACCCGGAGCGCATGGCGCTCTACCAGGAGTACGCCGAAGACAGAAACAACATCAAGCACAACCCCGGCTGTGAGGCCAGCACGGCAGTTGCCCTTGGATGGCTGGGCATGATCGGCAACCGCCTGGTGCACGACTGCTGCGGCACCGATGAGGCCATGCGTGAGCGGGTGCGTGCGTGCCTGGAGAGCGGAACGGCGAGCGCGGTGGAGCCGTCGGCGCCGGTGAGGATCGACCCGTGCAAACACTTTGTGGGCCGACGCTGGCTGTTCGGCCACCTTGGGTCTCTGCTCTCCCCGGATGCCGATACTCTGCCCCCACCGGCGACGCTTCTGCTTGCGCCGGGAGGGTGGGGCAAGAGCGCCTTCATGGATGAGTTGTGCGTCACAGGAGGGCTACGCCTGGGCGCGCAGTACTCCATGGTCGCCTGGCACGCCATCAAGCACGACGAGCTGAGCAGCACCTGCACCCCTGCGGCACTTGTGCAGCACCTCGCCAGCGTGCTAGAGGACCGCCTCGTGCCCTACGCGAAGCTCCGCAGCCGTCAAGACATCCGGGACCTTTTCGACGAGAAGCAGCTAGGCAACGACGGCGGTTGGACATCCCTTCTCAAGGGCGTGCTGGCTCCGCTGGCAGATCTCAAGCTGGAGGGCGAGGCCCTGGAGAGAGCTCTGGGCGGCCAGGGGCGGTGTGTCGGCGTCATTGTTGTGGACGGCCTGGATGAGGCTGTGTCGTCTCACTACGGCAGCAGTGGCGTCTTGCAGCTTGTGGCCAAGATGGGGCTGTACCTTCAGGATGACCACATCCCCTGGCTGCGGCTGGTGTGCTCCTCCAGGCCCGGCATAAACTCTGTGGAGCGCTACATCAGCCCAGGCGTGTTCCATTGCATTGAGATTGCGGACATCGTGTCTGAGGACTCAGCAAAGCAGGACCTCGTGGACTACGTGGAGGAGGAGTGCAGCTCGCCATCTTTCCCTGCCGGCAGGCTCGATATCGATGAGAGAGCAGCGCTGGTGGAGCGCGCGGCGTTCAGCTTCCAGTGGCTGCGCCATGCTCTGCTGCACATCAAGCGACAGCGCAGCTGGGAGGCCGGCGGCGTTGCGACACTGCCTGCAGGGGGGGTGGGAGGAATCCCCGACATGTACCTGGCAAGATTCGAGTCCGAGTTTCCTCGTGCAGACGGTCGCTTTGCTTCCTTGAGACCCACCTTTGAAGTCATTCTTGCAGCCACGCGCTTGTTGACCGTCTCCACCCTTCACCAGGTGGCCAGGCTCAGCAGGGAGACTTCACTGGTGGACGACAGCCCCGGCGGGTTCCGTGCCGAGGTGCTGGACAAAATCACCGGCTTTCTGTCAGTAAGCGGCCCAGGCGACAATCAGGTGGTGGCCATCCAGCACGAGTCGCTCGCAAGCTGGCTGCAGGGAGACACCTTGCGCCGCTCTGCGGGTGACTATGGCTGTCGCAAGGCAAACGGGCACACCCTGCTTGGGGCCTGGATGCTATGCGGGATGGAGGCCACCCCGGAGGTTGTCGCCGGGGACAGGGAGGCGCTTGAGCTGTCCCGCACAGTGACTCCACGGTACTGTCCCGGGGAGGAATACATCGGCGATGACCCAACCCGGCACCTTCATGAAACTTTGGTTCACCTCATCGGCAGCCACATTCATGCTGGCAACCCGGCTAGGATACAAAGTTTGTTTTCGGTCCCTGGTCGGAATGTGCCGCTGAATACGACGGGTGAGTATCGCTGGACAGCCCTGCATTTGGCAGCTAAGAAGGGCCATGCAGAGGTGGTGCAGCTGCTGCTGCGGGGCGTGGAGGGAGGCCCTACGGCAGACATCTCCTGCGCGGCCAAGGATGGCAGCACAGCCCTGCACTGCGCAGCTCTGGGGGGCTATGCGGAGGTGGTGGAGCTGCTGCTGCGGGGCGTGGAGGGCGGCCCTGCAGCAGACATCTCCTGCAAGGACATGATTGACAGGACAGCCCTGCACTGGGCAGCTGAGGGGGGTCATGAGGAGGTGGTGCAGCTGCTCCTGCAAGGCGTGGAGGGCGGCCCTGCAGCAGACATCTCTTGCAAGGACGACGGTGGTATGACAGCCCTGCACTGGGCAGCTGGGCTGCGGAATATGGAGGTGGTGGAGCTGCTGCTGCGGGGTGTGGAGGGCGGCCCTGCGGCAGACATCTCTTGCAAGGACATGAATGACAGGACAGCCCTGCACTGGGCAGCTGAGGGGGGCCATATGGAGGTGGTGGAGCTGCTGCTGCGGGACATGGAGGGCGGCCCTGCGGCAGACATCTCCTGTGCTGACAAGGATGGCAAGACAGCCCTACACTACGCAGCTCAGGACGGCGATGTGGCGGTGGTGAAGCTGCTGCTGCGGGGCGTGGAGGGCGGTCCTGCAGCAGACATCTCCTGCAAAGACAAAGATTGCAGGACAGCCCTGCACTGGGCAGCTTCTGGAGGCCATGCGGAGGTAGTGGAGCTGCTGCTGAAGGGCGTGGAGGGCGGCCCTGCGGCAGACATCTCCTACGCGGCCAAGGATGGCATGACAGCCCTGCACTGGGCAGCTTCTGGAGGCCATGCGGGGGTAGTGGAGCTGCTGCTGAAGAGCGTGGAGGGCGGCCCTGCGGCAGACATCTCCTGCAAAGACAAAGATGGCATGACAGCCCTGCACTTTGCAGCTCTGAGGGGCGATGCAGACATGGTGGAGCTGCTGCTGAAGGGCGTTGAGGGCGGCCCTGCGGCAGACATCTCCTGCACAGACGACTATGGCAAGACAGCCCTGCACTACGCAGCTTATGGAGGTCATACAGAGGTGGTGGCGCTGCTGCTGCGGGGCGTGGAGGGCGGTCCTGCAGCAGACATCTCATGCAAAGACAAAGATTGCAGGACAGCCCTGCACTGGGCAGCTCATGACGGCCATGCGGGGGTGGTGGAGCTGCTGCTGCGGGGCGTTGAGGGCGGCCCTGCGGCAGACATCTCCTGCACAGACAAAGATGGCATGACAGCCCTGCACTTTGCAGCTCTGAGGGGCGATGCAGACATGGTGGAGCTGCTGCTGCGGGTCGTAGAGGGCGGCCCTGCGGCACAAATCTCCTGCAAAACCAAGCCGGGTGGGACAGCCCTGCACTGCGCAGCTCATCAAGGCCATGCGGGGGTGGTGGAGCTGCTGCTGCGGGGCGTGGAGGGCGGCCCTGCGGCAGACATCTCCTGCAAGGACGAGGAGGGCGGGACAGCCCTGCACTGCGCAGCTCAGGGCGGCCATGCGGGGGTGGTCCAGCTGCTGCTGCGGGGCGTGGAGGGCGGCCCTGCGGCACAAATCTCCTGCAAAACCAAGCAGGGCGGGACAGCCCTGCACTGCGCAGCTTCTGGAGGCCATGCGGGGGTGGTGGAGCTGCTGCTGCGGGGCGTGGAGGGCGGCCCTGCGGCAGACATCTCCTCCAAAGACAAGGATGGCAGCACACCCCTGCACGTGGCAGCCCTGATTGGCCACGCGGAGGTGGTGGAGCTGCTGCTGCGGGGCACGGAGGGCGGCCCTGCGGCAGACATCTCCTGCGCAGACGAGGAGGACAGGACAGCCCTGCACTGCGCAGCTCAGGAGGGCCATGCGGAGGTGGTGGAGCTGCTGCTGCGGGGCGTGGAGGGCGGCCCTGCGGCAGACATCTCCTGTGCAGACAAGGAGGACAGGACAGCTCTGCACCTCGCAGCTCATTGGGGCCATGCGGTGGTGGTGGAGCTGTTGCTGCGGGGCGTGGAGGGCGGCCCTGCGGCAGACATCCCCTGCACAGACGACTATGGCAAGACAGCCCTGCACTACGCAGCTCAGGGGGGCCATATGGAGGTGGTGGAGCTGCTGCTGCGGGGTGTGGAGGGCGGCCCTGCGGCAGACATCTCCTGTGCCGACAAGGAGGGCAGGACAGCCCTGCACTGCGCAGCTTCTGGAGGCCATGCGGGGATGGTGGAGCTGCTGCTGCGGGGCGTGGAGGGCGGTCCTGCGGCAGACATCTCCTGCGCAGATGAGTATGGCGGGACAGCCCTGCACTGGGCAGCTTTTGGAGGCCATGCGGAGGTGGTGGAGCTGCTGCTGCGGGGCGTGGAAGGCGGCCCTGCGGCAGACATCTCCTGGAAGGACAAGGTTGGCATGACAGCCCTGCACTACGCAGCTTCTGCAGGCCATGCGGGGATGGTGGAGCTGCTGCTGCGGGGCGTGGAGGGCGGCCCTGCGGCAGACATCTCCTGCGCAGACAAGAAGGGTTGGACAGCCCTGCACTACGCAGCTGAGAAGGGCCATGCGGAGGTGGTGGAGCTGCTGCTGAAGGGCGTTGAGGGCGGCCCTGCGGCAGACATCTCCTGTGCCGACAAGGAGGGCAGGACAGCCCTGCACCAAGCAGCTCAGAGGGGTCATGCGGGGGTGGTGGAGCTGCTGCTGCGGGCCGTGGAGGGCGGCCCTGCGGCAGACATCTCCTGCGCAGACGAGGGGGGCGGGATAGCCCTGCACCGGGCAGCTCAGGATGGACATGCGGCGGTGGTGGAGCTGCTGCTACGGGGCGTGGAGGGCGGCCCTGCGGCAGACATCTCCTGCAAGGACGAGGAGGGCGGGACAGCCCTGCACTGGGCAGCTCAGGGCGGCCATGCGGGGGTGGTTGAGCTGCTGCTGCGGGGCGTGGAGGGCGGCCCTGCGGCAGACATCTCCTGCGCAGACAAGAATGGCATGACAGCCCTGCACTACGCAGCTTCTGGAGGCCAGGTGGTCCAGCTGCTGCTGCGGGGCGTGGAGGGCGGCCCTGCGGCAGACATCTCCTTCGCAGTTGAGTATGGCTGGTCAGCCTTGCACTTGAGAGCTTCTGGAGGCCATGCGGAGGTGGTTGAGCTGCTGCTGCGGGGCACGGAGGGCAGCCCTGCGGCAGACATCTCCTGCCCAGCCAAGGATGGCAGGACAGCCTTGCACTGGGCAGCTCAGTGGGGCAATATGGAGGTGGTGAAGCTGCTGCTGCGGGGCGTGGAGGGCGGCCCTGCGGCAGACATCTCTTGCGCAGACGAGGAGGGCTGGACAGCCCTGCACTACGCAGCTCATCAAGGCCATGCGGAGGTGGTGGAGCTGCTGCTGCGGGGCGCGGAGGGCAGCCCTGCTGCAGACATCTCCTGTGCCGACAAGGAGGGCAGGACAGCCCTGCACCAAGCAGCTCAGAGGGGTCATGCGGGGGTGGTGGCGCTGCTGCTGCGGGGCGTGGAGGGCGGCCCTGCGGCAGACATCTCCTGCGCAGATGAGTATGGCGGGACAGCCCTGCACTGGGCAGCTTTTGGAGGCCATGCGGAGGTGGTGGAGCTGCTGCTGCGGGGCGTGGAGGGCGGCCCTGCGGCAGACATCTCCTGCAAGGACGAGGAGGGCTGGACAGCCCTGCACTGCGCAGCTCATCAAGGCCATGCGGGGGCGGTCCAGCTGCTGCTGCGGGGCGTGGAGGGCGGCCCTGCGGCAGACATCTCCTGCGCAGACAAGGATGGCATGACAGCCCTGCACTACGCAGCTCAGGAGGGCCATGCGGAGGTGGTGGAGCTGCTGCTGCGGGGCGCAGAGGGCGGCCCTGCGGCAGACATCTCCTGTGCAGACAAGGAGGACAGGACAGCCCTGCACTACGCAGCTCATTGGGGCCATGCGGTGGTGGTGGAGCTGCTGCTGCGGGGCGTGGAGGGCGGTCCTGCGGCAGACATCTCCTGTGCCGACAAGGAGGGCAGGACAGCCCTGCACCAAGCAGCTCAGGGGGGCCATGCGGGGATGGTGGAGCTGCTGCTGCGGGGCGTGGAGGGCGGCCCTTCGGCAGACATCTCCTGCACAGACAAGAATTGCATGACAGCCCTGCACTGGGCAGCTTCTGGAGGCCATGCGGCGGTGGTGGAGCTGCTGCTGCGGGGCGTGGAGGGCGGCCCTGCGGCAGACATCTCCTGCGAGGACGAGGAGGGCAGGACAGCCCTGCAGCTTGCTGGCACAAAGCAGCACGTGGCGGTGGTTCGTCTTCTCTCCGAGCACCAGGCACCCTCTAGCAACTTTTGCCAAGGTGGGCATGACTCCAACCAACGATTCCGTCAATGTTGCTGCCCGTGCTGAAGCATGCACTATAATAGAAACCCAAGCCAGTGATTAAGCTGCATGGTTGAATGTCTCAGCTCTGGTGCCCGCATCCCCTAGTGATTGGATGCTTGCAGAGCGCCTTGCTGGCGTTGGCTTGCTGGTCATAGCTGGTCTCGCCTGTCTGCCATCGCGCGAGAGGGTGACAAGCCAGCCAATTGCCAATCCCCCATAAGGAAAATGCAAGTGGGGATGATTGGTAGTTTATGGGTTGCGTTTAATAAGGCAGTCTACCGGAATATGATGGATTCGATATTGCGCTCTGACAAGCAGTTCCGGATGATCTGCGCCGAGCACAACACGCACTGAATGCGGGTCAATGCAAGTACAATCACCCGCCACAAAATGAGTGTCACATTGGGGCTGTATAAGGTACATAATAAGAACATTTGGGTCGCATCCATTTCAGTCTTAACATAGGGCCGAGGAGACCCCTGTGGATCCTTTTAGTCACTGTTTTCGCCGCTGGCCAATGTTCTTACCACATGGCGCCTGTGGGACATGTGGTACACATTCCAATTCAGAATGAGAAAAAGTTGTTATAAACAAGGAAGTTGATAGAACCTATATCTTGGAAGACAGCACAGCCTTCGCTGTGAGTGCCATTTTGGAGAAGCCTAACATATGGCCGTGGACTTGACTGCATTGCCAACAGCTCAAGCAACACAGCTCACACTTGTAAAAGAGGGTGGCGGCAAGGGTCAGGCAATGGCAGGCGGGTCGGATGAGTGCAGCCCGGGGGGGGGGGGGGGGGGGGGGTCCTCCTCCTCCTCCTCCTCCTCCACCTAACCCCCCCCCCTCCCCCTCCTACCGCGCGCCCTTGCATCCGCAGAGAACAAACAGCGGCAGGGGCAGAATTCGAAACAGTGGCGTTGTTTATAGGTCGGAGCGCGCGTGAGCCGCAGCAGTATCAGTGGCTTTCGTCACCGCCGTTGTCAAGCCCCTTGGAAGTACCTTGTCCGCATCCGCTGCTCAAAGCAGCGACACGATTGCCGCAATCAGCTCAGCAGTGCCAGATGCGCGTTGCCTGAGGGCGGCCACACCATTGCCGCCCTTGCTTCATTTGAGCCTAATGCTCCAGCTTTCCTCATTGAGGCTGTATTTACATGAATTCGATGCGATTCGCCTGGCATCACCCTCAAGGCATCACCCTAAAGGTGGATACAAAGCGCCACCCCCATGCAACACCGCCGCCGCACGGCTCGTACCCAATGCGTTGAGCACCGGGATGGCGCAGGATATGCGCAAGATCAGTCCCGTATTGCAGGACATGTTCCAGGCCGAACTATCACCCGCAATCTTACTCAGTATCAGCAGCGCCAACTCATTGGTGCCGCTTGGCACGCGCTCGCAAGCAGCACGGCTTCTCAGCGTTCATTCGCTCGTACCTATTTTGCTGCTAGGGCGGACGGCATGCAGGCACACCAAGCGCCATCTCAGCTTGCACTCTTGAGCGCAGTGAGCAGCGCATCGCCCCAGCGTGACGATTGCCTGCTACTGTCCATGCTGCTCAGCATGCCACTTATCGGTCATGCGTCACTTCCTATCCCAGAGCAGTTTGCCAGGTGGTGTTCACACATTCGGACCTCTTAAAAGTCTCCACCACCACCGGCCCCTCAGGCTTGGTCCTGCCGCACGAGAAGGCTTGGTCCTGCGTACGGGAAGAGACACAAGGGTTGGGGGGGGGGGGGGGGGGGGGGGGGCTGGGGGCGCAGGGGGGGGGGGGGGGCGTGGTGCGAGGCGGGCAGCGCTGCTCCAGCGCTGCAGTGCCGTCCGTGGAGCTCAAGGGGATGACACGCGCCTTTTGGATGCGAGCTGCACCGTGGGGGAGAGCCCGATTCCTGTTGCAGCTCGTTGGGAGTGTCCTTTCCTCTCAACCAGCAGCAAGCGGAGGGCGCCGTGCGCTGGACGTCAAACGCTTCGACATGGCCTGTATGAGGCGAGCGCCGCAATTCAGACCCATCGCCACTGCTATGCCCCTTTGCACTTCTCAGTGCAACTTCTGCCTGAGCCTCAGCATCTTCGAGAGGCATGCCTCATGTGAGAAGAAAACATAACGGGCATTTGCGCAATATCGTCGCTACCTCTTGCAGGAGATCCTTTATCGACGCTGGTGATGGAGCTGATGGGCAGTCCCCCCCCCCCCCCCCCCCCTTCGCCCTCGCCTGCTTGCACATCGACCGGAAGCAACCACAGGGCGCCGGGTGCCATGTCCCCCGAAGCACCCCAGAACGGAGGCCATGCTCAAGCCTGTCAGAGCTGTGGCCTGCAGCTAACAGCCGCCGACGCCCTCGTGCCGCCCCATCGCACTTGTGGGTTGTTGACGCATCGGATCGGCCCGTGCGCTGACCCTACCATGGCGCCATCCGAACCTGTTAAAAGGCTTTCGGCAATGTTGCAGGTGCTACCTGCGTGTACGCCTTATTACTCTCTCGGAGCAGCGCGCCTCCTGCAGCCAGAGCCTGGGGAGCATGTGTTCGCAGTGCCCCTCCAGCAGGCACTCATGACCCATGCCATCCCATGCATTCTCTGCTGCCAGGCCGGCGAGCCCGCAGAAACCCATCCCAGCGCCCAGGCACCGCCTCGCTATCCCTGTGTCACAGGGGGGGCGGCTCTGCGGTCGGCCGGTGGCGCGTCGGACCTCCCGCAGGGATGGGACGCAGCGCCACCTTTCTCCGCCAGGCAGGGGCAACCGCTCACCCGCCACCATCAGAGCGCGCTACAATATGTATCGTTACAGCGGGTCCCCCCGGGGGGGGGGGGGAGGGGGGAGCTAGAGCGAGTGGTTCAGGTCGCGCACCTCCTCGGCGGCGCGGAAGGCGTTGGGGATGTGCGCGACAAAGGGGTGCTGCAGCAGCTCCGACGCGGTGGGGCGCTGCGCGGGGTCGACCCGGAAGCAGAGGCCGAGAAAGTCGCGCGCGACGGCGGAGACGCAGTCCGGGATGGGCGGTCCCGTGGTGGTCTTGGCGATCTGGAACATGGCGGACCAGTGGCTGTCGCCCAGCTCCGGCCAGGGGTGCTTGCCTGTGAGCATCTCGATGACGGTGCAGCCGACGGACCAGATGTCCGCGCGGCGGCCGTACCCCGTGCCCTTGATCACCTCGGGCGCCATCCAGAACACGCTGCCGCGGATGGACTTCATGCCGTCGGTGATGGTGGCCTCGTGGTACGCCTTGCTGGCGCCAAAGTCCGCCAGCTTGACGCGCCCGTCGCGCGTGACCAGCACGTTGCCGCCCTTGAGGTCGCGGTGGATCACCTGCCAAGGGGCCGGGGGAGGGGGGGGGGGTAAACAGGGCGGTGGGGGTGTGAGCGCAAGCAGGATGGCGGGACGATGGGCGGCCTTTCGGGCGGCAGGAAGAAACGTAAAGTTTCGCTCGACTGGAATCAGCTCATTGCTTTTTAACTGTGTTCCAGAATAATGCCTCTCATTGTGTGGAGAGGGAGAGGGAAAACAAGGGGGGGGGGGGGGCGGGGGCAGGGGGACGAAGAGGGGGGGATGAGAGCCTTGACATGGATATGCCTGCTGAATCATAAGTATGAAAATGCATCCGCCCTGTGTCACAGTCGGCTATCATGTGCCAATGACGGGTGCAGACCCAACAACACCGGTTGCCGCGCTGATATTCGCCGAGAAGATGGTGTGTGACCATGCATGGGCTGCACCGCACAGGTGAACGCCCCGACCGTGCGAGAGCAGAGACGCAATCCTAAAGCCCCGGCATGTGCCACTGTGTAACGGGACGTCGATATGTACGTACACCATTGCGTTGCCTATCCGCTTTATGCTTTGCGGTGGAGCACCTCCAGCCACACCGCAAGACAGCTGCAGCATTCGAGCAGTGTAATACGGGAGGAATCTGAGAGACGTACTCAATGGGGCAGTGATCTAGATTCCTGCATTATACACTCCCCCCCCCCCCCCCCCCCCCCCCAACACACACACATATACACGCCAGCAGCCCTGATTGCCCCCATGCAGCTATCCCTCTTGGTGAGTGCCGTCCCGGGGACAACATATGCCGGATGCCCCCCCCCCCCCTCCCCCCCGAGCCTCCTACCCGCATGGCTGCATGCCACACCTCATCCGCCGCTGCTGCCTAAATGCTCCATGTGCAGGCGGTGCAGTGCTACGGGGCAGCCTCAGTGACGCTGACCGCGGAGTACGGACACCGCGGCACGCCGCGCTACGCGGAGGCCGCCCACCTGGCTGCTTACCCCAAGTACAGCCACGGCGCCCAGGTGCAGCCGGGCGCACACCACACGGAGCACCCGCGCAAGTTCCTGCCAGCCCTGCAGCGCCACGCTGGCCGGCGGAGCCATGTGGACGCAGAGGCGTCACACCTGCTGCCGCGGCAGCGCGCCGGCGAGGTGGTCGTCCCCGAGGAGGAGCCGATGCCTGAGGACCCCTTCGCAGAGCCGCGCGTCCCGTGGTCCGAGTGGCGCTGGGACGACAACCTGGCGGCGGCGGAGGAGTGCGCCACGCGCACCAACGCCCCCGTCAAGGCCTTTCCCGGCATCACGTACCGCCTCAGCGTCGTCATCTCGCTGTGCAAGGAGGACCTCAGCTCCCTGGCAGACCTCCCAGGTATCCCCCCCCCCCTCACCCCTTGATGCTCCACCTCCCGCCGTGACGGCCATCCCCCCAGGAGCCCCACTTGAACACACCCCCCCCCCCCCGCCTTCCCCGTCATGTTGACTTCCCAATAACACCAAATCTGCTCGCCGGCAGGGCACCTGGTACTACTTCTACATGCGCTGCCGGCTGCCCAGCGACTACATTGCCGCTGCACTGCCCAAGCTGGCCAAGTGCATGACCGTCTCGAAAGCGGAGGGCCCCTCGTACACGCAGACTTACCTCAAGTACATCATCGACCGGTGAGCCTCTTCTCTGCCATGGCTGCCCTCCCCCATCCCCTCCTGCATTGCTGAACGCCGTGCTAAACTCCCCATGTGCCCCCCCCCCCCTTCCCACACACAAACCTGAGCGCAGGTACCACAGTATGCCCGCCCAGACGATGTTCACGAGCCCGGCGCACATGGAGAAGTTGGGCCTCCAGATGAAGGACCTCATCGCGATGGCCCAGGCCGCGGGCAGCAACTGGGCGTACAAGGTGTGTGCCATCCACCCTCCCGCCCCACCGCGTCCGTTACTTCCCACCATCTTTACATCATCCACATGGGTGTGTGTGTGTATGTTTGTGTGTGTGTGTTTGCTATGGTCGGCTCAAAGGATCAGGTTCTGTTTTGCTTTGGGGTTTGGCTACAGGCCACTCGACGAACGTGAATGAATACATGTATGCAAGTATAGCTTTATATGCCGCATCGGGCAGGCTCTGTAGGCATATGTACCATGGATGAAATCTGATAGTTACAGAACACGGCAACGTGCCGCGTCTTTGGCAACTGGCTTCAGAAGTGGTGACGCCAGGTGGTGGATGAGCACGTGCAATGCATACAAAAACTGCCGTTGATGTCGACATGTATGATGAAGAGGGCCTGCTGCCCTCTTTTATGATCATTCGCGTTTAGGGTCTAGCCCGGAAGGAGGGACATGTCTGTGAGAATTAGCAGCTGTCTGGTCCTGGAGTCTCAGCTGAGCTGCGGCGTAATTGTGGCTGCTCGGTAGGCCTTTGCGGAGTCCAAGCGCCGGCTGAGCATGAAGACCTTCTCGGAGCTGTGCCCGGTGGTGCAGCGCTACACCTGCATGCGCGCCTGCTCTGTCGACACGCTGGAGAACGCTGCCAAGTGGTACCGGTTTAACACGTACAGCGTCTTCCTAGCCAGCCAGGACCGCATCAGGTGCCCCCTTTTATCCCCTTCAGCGATGAGGGCAATAAGTGAAATATTCGATAGTATCATAGCGCGCCACGGAAATGTGAACGTGAGGTGATGTTGCAGCACAACTGATGTCGGGACCGCAGTTCACTGGCATGACATACAGCATGAGCACACTGTATTTGTCACGGTGCTATGCATGTAGAGAACGTCCGTCGCATGAGGATGTCAGCCAGATCAGTGAGCCACACTGGATATCGTGACTGAACAGCCTTTCACGTAGGCGTATGGCCACGCGCATGCAGCCATCATTTTGTCCCGCTTCCCCCCACCCTGACACGACTGCCCTCACCCCACCCCACCCCACCCAACCCGCATGCCCAGGTCGCTGCTGCGGGACGAGTACAAGTGGCTGAGCCTCTACGCGACCCGGGCTGCGCGCACGGGGGAGGAGCAACTCCGGCCGGAGCTGCGCAACGTGATGGAGCCGCTCTGGGGCATGCTGCTCGGCTGCCCGCAGGACTCGGGCAGCGCCACCCCCACCGCCTGCTCCGCCTCCCAGCGCTTTGGCGCAGGTGGGCGCGCCCCCGCTTGCTGCTCCTGCGCCATGAACTCATCACAGCGTTGTACAGCGCCACTGACACAGCAGCCTCCCCCCCCCCCCCCCCCCCACCGCCCTCTTGGCAGGCTCCAGCCGGCAGTCCATGCTGGCCACCGCGCCGTGGATCCCCGACGCACGCAAGGTGCTGGAGCAGGAGGTGGTGGCGCGCCAGACCCAGGGCGGCGCGCCCACGCTGCTCCCAGGCAGCCCGCGCATCGGCGTGGCGCTCGTCTTTTGCGAGGAGCCCATCTCCTTCATCGACGAGGTGCGTTTGGGCCGCTGCTCACACCCATCTGCAGTGGTGCGGCTGGTTCTTAGCTGCGGGGCGAAAGAAGGAGGGTATCCCGGTGTGCCTATCACAGTGTCGCCGCATTTTTGTGATCTGGCATTATGGTAAGTTTGCTACAACAATCCTATATATCATATGATACCCTAAAGCGCAATGGTTTGCCGAAAGCCTTGCATGATGTCGAAAACCCTATAGTTAGTTGTCTAAGAGTCTAGCAGCACACACACCTCTTGCTGATTGTTGCCGCCCTTCTGCTGCGTGGCCGCAGGTGGGCTGCAACGGCGTGGTGTACCACCTGTACTCCAAGTGCGGCGTGACACGGGCGCGCGCGGAGGCGATGGCCCCCAATTCCGCCGCGTGCTTTGCCTCCTTCTCCGAGGTGCCGGTCACGCTAGAGACGGAGCTGGCATGGCCCAAGCACACGCACAGTACCTGCAGCACATCATCACACGGTGCGGCTTGCTCGAGGCATGGCGACTCAACCACCACCATTGTGCAAGGGTGGCAGGTGCTGACCGATGGTGGTCTTGTTGGCGGTGGCGCAGGTACGACAGGCTGGAGCCATACACCATCTTCGTGAAGGCCAACCTGGAGAAGCGCCGCCTCAGCCTGGGCGAGATGGTGAACATCATCGACGACAAGCACTGGGGCTTCATCTCCTTTGGCAACCCCAAGGTGCATGCCGCCAGGGTGGCTGACACCCCCGCCCCATCCCCCCATCCCTGCTGGCGCTTCCCTTCCTGGCCGCCGAGCTGATCCCCGGCCATCGCCGCGCCCTCCATCCCCAGATCAAAGTCAACATGACATCGTTCCCAGAGACTGGGCACGTGGGGGTGTGGCAGCGCGAGATCTGCGCGCTATACCGGCGCTACACCGGCGCCGACCCCTGCCAGATGGACGAGGCCTACATGAAGGAGATCGGCTTCAAGCCCTACTTCTACAACACGCGCTCCATGTGGGCCGCATCAGCGCCGCGCCTCAGGCAGGCTGCCCTGCCAGCCACTCGCAACCCGCCCCCCTTTGCCTCTTGTGGCCCGCGCTGCTGGATCATGCCCCTTCGTCCACCTCCCCCACTGCCCAGCCTCCCCTCAATATTGGAACCCCAACCCCCCCTCCCCCTTGCGCTTGCAGGTCTCTCCCAGTGACAGAGTACCAGTGGTTCCGCGAGTACATTATGTCGATCACGTTTGAGGAGCGGGTGAAGCGGCGCTACGTGCCGGAGCGCATCTGGCAGGCAATGCTCGGCTGCCCCAGCGAGCTCAAGACGCGCGATATTATCGGTTGCAGCCCTACAGAGTGGCACCCCTCGGGGCTGGCGGTGGAGCCGCCGGGCGTGATGCTGGCAGACGGTCTCGTCACGTGGCCGCAGATCCCGGTGCAGGAGTTTGACCCAGACCTACCGTACCCCTCCTTCTTCCGCAAGCACAACACGCCCCGCGTCACCTTTGTCGGTAAGCCCCCAACCAACCTGCCTGCCGGACTGCCTTGACGAGAGCCTCTCAGGCAGGCTTATGGTCGGATCTTCGCGGTCGCGACCCGCCGCCCGCAGGCAGCTATGTTGGCGGCTACGATGAGGACGCACGCACTGTGATGGTGTCGGTGCTGGTGGCGGCCGCCAAGCTGCATCCCGACTGCACATTTGTGATGCTCACCGACATGACGACGCCCCGCGAGATGTTCAGCCCGGACATGTGGCTCGGCCGCCTGGAGGTGCGCCCTCCGCCCAGCTTGCGCTGTCCGCTATGTGCCTGATGACACCCACTCACATTTTAGGTCTCTGTGTCCCCCTCTCTAAGTTGATTGTATTGTTTGTGGCGTTCCAAGCAACTTCGCAGTCGCTGCCAACATGTGCTGCCGCCCTGACATGTGTGCTCCCACCAGGTGCGCCGCTATGACCTCGACTACCAGCAGCGCGCGCATGACCTGCAGTACACTCCCACAATGAGCTCCGCCGCAGACTTTTTCCAGGTGAGGCCCCAGCCCACTCTCAAATCTCCCAGCCCCTGGTCGCAATTTGCCTTTGGTTCTGACTGCCCCTGTGGTGTGCGCAGGCTCACGGCGTGGAGGCAGGCAGCGCGCCTGACTGGCAGGGAGACGTGAAGCTGCAAAAGCTCATTGCCGCCTTCACCTGGGCGCGCCTTCACCTGGAAGCCTGCTTCCTGCGCGATGCCATGGTGGCGGTGCAGACAGGTACGGTTGCTTGTTCTGCCACAGTTTCTCATGCCCCTCCCCCCCCCCCCCCCCCCCCCAAGAAAAAAAAACTTATGGCACTTTCCGCTGACGCCCATCCTGCTTCCCTTCCCTTTCGTGCGGCAGGCTACTTTGGGCACCTGGCGCTGATGGACTTCTCGGCCTTCTTCACTAACTCCATTGCTGACATCTTTGAGCCTCCTGGAAGCTCTGGCGTCAGCGGCTGGCAGGCTGGCATCGTGTATCGCCCTGTCAAGGGCGCCGTGGCCGCCACCTCCGTCTGGTCCGCCCGCTGCCCGCCCTGTCCCCTGGGCCCCCCGACCCCCAAATCGTCCCATCCAGGCACTCACTGGGCAGCAACTGACGCAGTGCTGGCCTGCACAGGTACGTGCCCCAGAATCATGCGGCGCAGGCCTTTGCCCTGGTCACTGTGGCGCTGCAGATGGCTCGGCCCGTTGACACCGGCCCGACCTTCAAAGGTGAGCTGCCACATGGAGACGCTGTGGGCCAGAGGCTGCATGTTCTCACGGAACAGCTTTCTTCCAAACAATCTGCTGGAATGACAATATTCTGTCCTTGTTGCTAATGGTGGTTTTTCAGCATTTGTAGCTTAAGTATAGAATTGCGAGATAGTACCGGGGTGCCATGCCAACACTCAGATGCTATATGGTCTCAGAGCATCTTGGATCTGGGGGGTTGCCACCATTGTCAAACATAGGGTTTCCTGTCATTCACTGTTACATAACAACAGCATGCAGCCCGTGTTGTGCGGAGTAGTCTCGGAGCACAGTCTCCAAGTGGCTGTCTTTGCACGATCCAGTGTCGCACCCTTGCAATGGCCCATCGCACGTCATGGTTTCGGAGCATTTTGGGGCCGCAAATGGTGGCCGATGCTCATGCTTTCCTTCGCCCCCCCCCCCCCCCCCACCCCCCGTTCCCTCTCGGCACAGGCGAGGGCTACCTGGATGTCCACTCCCAGGCCATGACCGCCGCGCTGCACTGCTGCCTCAGCAGTACGGACGACGAGCAGTGGTGGCGCTCCGGCGGGCAGCAGTCGGCGCTGTGCGACCTCGGCGCGTGCGGCCTGAAGCGCGGCAACGCGCCCCCCAGCATTACCCTCAACCTGCTGCCCTGCGCCAACAACCTCGCGCACGTTGGCGGCAGCTTTGTGCGCCAATGCGCCATGCCAAACAGTCCGGCTGACGCCCTGGTGCCCCCCCCCCCCCCCCCCCACCCCCCCCCCCGCCCCACATGTCTGGTGGCTACTCATTGTACATGTATACACTGGAAATGTGTGCAGTGTTGCACATGTATAAGTGCATTTATGCATGCATGTCCGTCAAGTTAATATTCGCTCAATACCCACCTACTATACGACTAAAAATCACTTTCTCTGTATCGTTATACATTTTGCTGACGATTGAAATGTGGATGACGTTCGCCCTGCCTCTCCCTGATTCATTGGGAACGGCATCCCTCTCATGCATGTCCATGGTCTATGTTCCAGGCGACCAAGGCCGTGAAGTGGGGCCAGCGCGAGTTCCTGTCCGAGGTGTATGGCCTCTTCAAGGTGAAGGACAAGTCCACGGGGTACCTCTCCACCAAGAGCGCGATAAGGGACTTCATCACCGTGTACGGGGACGCCGAGCCTGCGCTCGCGCAGCGCTACACCGACCTGGTGCAGGCGTTGGTTGACCCCTGAGGGGGCCTGCAGGGAGGGCGTTGGAGACATTGCGTGATGGAGTGACGTGACTAATGCATGGCAACGAGTGCATTCCCGCCCCCCCACCACGGGCAGGGAATCCAGCGCCCCTGAGAAAGCGCCTGCACAGTGGTTATAGAGCCAATTCCCCCCCTCGTGTGCCCCCAGAATACGGGCACACTGTGGAATCGCTAGTTGAATAATACATATATGGCGCAAGGCGCTATTCATTTCCTAGCAACCTTGCGTTACCCCCCACCCCCGTCCCCTTGGTGTACGAGTGCCGCCTCTTGCCCTGCGCCGTCGTCTTGTTGGTGCTTCATCTGGCTGTAGCACTGCGACATGACCTGCAGGTGCCGGCGATATTTCTCATTAAATTAATGGTCGAAGCAAGTGATTAACGGCATCAGATCAGCGTTGTTATATACGCGCCGTACCCATCGTCGCTGCTATATAAATACATTGGTCAGCATGCATGACGATATTGTATACGGATACCGGTCGGTACCTGTACAGACTACAGAGCCGGCTATGGACCGCGAAGTTATAACAGTCAAATAACGACGGGTTAGTGATGTAATGGTTTAAACCCTGTCTCGTAAGACTCTTGGATATACTGTCATATCATCAATGCAGGTAGAACAAGCGGACGGCATACAAACCGCTCGCGCAGGCACTGCGCGAACAGTGGCCGGGATGCGAGGTGCACATCATCCCGCTCCTCATGAGCCGCAATGGCACCCCGCACCAGCCCTATTGCCTTGGGTCTGATACAGCTCGTGCGCCCTAGTCGCTCCAACCCGTCCGAGCAAATCCCGGCAGAGGTCACTGCCCTCCTCAAATGCATGCACATCCATGCGGTGCAATGGCTGCACGGATTGATACAAGTGTACAAAATCAGGCAGCGCCTGCAGGTCCGCGGCACACACATACACAAAGCCAAACGAGTCAGCGAACGGAAAGCGCCAGGATAGCCAGCCAGCCACACGCGCTCGAAAGACGACAACACCTCTGATACGCCGCCTCCCCAAGGGGGGGATTGGGGCAGGAGGGGGGCGAGGGCGACACCACTCTCTGTTAGGATATTAGTAGCGACCTGGCCTTCAGAGGTCTGCTCTCTATGCGCTTTCATTAGTGGGCCTTGTACGGCTTCGTGAAGCCAAGCCGTAAGACAGCTGTCATGTTGAGCATCAAACATTCGATTGCATATTGCGATTCAAACTGCGATTACATATTATTAGCGATAATGGCATGGTTGTTTCAAACCTATAACAATTCAATTACAGAGCCAGAGAGTAACCGTTGCGCCCAATATGCTTACGAGTTATTATTATCCAAGTATACCTAGAAGACGCAAGGTTGTATTAAATCCATTTGATTTTTAATTAAGCTTGTAGGTTATTAAGTTCTTCACACACAGTAAGCCAAACAATAATCTTAATGCCTCCCTAAAAGCAGAGTTTCTGAGGCCAAAGCAATATTGCTCAACATCGCAACCGTGCATATGGTGACCAACCTAACATTTGTTTTGAACATCTGTTCGTCCTCCCTTCACTTGGCACGTGCTTCGTCTTTTGTCATATCGCACCCCTTCTGCCACTTCCAAGCTCAACAAGACTCCGCAGCGGTGGCCTTCCCGGTGACCCCTTCATGACCTGGCGCTACCCCTTCTTCGCCAATCTTCCGCTCTCTCCATTCGCTCATCACCGGCAAAACCAGACTCAAGTTGAAATGATCTACACTAGTTTACGGGGTTTCCTCCTTTCCTGACCACTT
This sequence comes from Tetraselmis striata, assembly GCA_006384855.1. Classification (NCBI taxonomy): domain Eukaryota; kingdom Viridiplantae; phylum Chlorophyta; class Chlorodendrophyceae; order Chlorodendrales; family Chlorodendraceae; genus Tetraselmis; species Tetraselmis striata. Next base: position 142,423 of record VCJN01002896.1, on the reverse strand, counting down.
TTTCCGGCTACTGTTGCTGCTAAGTGGTCACCCGTCGCTGCGCCCGTTCGTGTGCAGCACGAGTAGACATAAAAGCAGCAGCGTAACGGCTGAGCCTGCCATCTTCCAGTTTCGCTGTGTTTCACACAGCGTACCCCTGACTCCGTTTTCCCTCCACGCTTTCACTAAACCTTTCTGCCAATTTCGGCTCTTGTCCCTGTAAGACTGCCTGCGCGACCTTTATGGCAGAACCATACCCAACTTGAAATGCTGCTGATGAGTAGCAATTCATTTCAAATAGCGACTAATCCTTAGATATTTTTTAACATACTAGTCGCTATACAGTTGTAGCGACTGCTACATCTCTAAGGATCGGAATATTCTATGTGTTAAGCAGTAGGATCATTTATTGTTATAGGCGGTCGCTAGCGTGTGTGTTAAGAGAAAGGGTTTTACGGAGACATTTTTGCCCGGGCCCTCTCGGCCCTGCCGCCGACGTCGGCCAGCGAGGTAAAATCGCGTTTTCCCTTATGTAGGCGATATTCCGCGGCTCGCCAAAATGTCTCCGTGGATTTCTCCGGTTTGCACGTCGAATGTACATTATCCCTCATATCGGTACTCGTTGTGGTACCGCTCCGTACCGTGTCGGAGGATGTCGGCCCCAAAATGGGGCCGTGGGGCTGGCATCCTCCGATGGGGGTGGGGCGAAGCCATTACGAAAAAGGGTGTTACGGAGACATTTTTGGTCCGTCGGCACGGCGGGTTCCTCATCGGCGTCGGCGCGTCCCTTGTCGGCACGGCGCGTTCCTCATCGGCGTCGGCGCATCCCCGACGAGCAACCCCTGTCGGCACGGCGCGTCCCCTGTCGGCACGGTGCGCCCGGGCGGTGCGTCGGCGCGTTCCTCATCGGCGTCCCCGGGCGTTGCGTCGGCGCGTCCCCTGTCGGCACGGCGCGTCCCCCATCGGCACGGCGCGTCCCATGTCGGCACGGCGGGTTCCTCATCGGCGTCGGCGCGTCCCCTGTGAGTCGGCACGGTGCGTCCCCTGTCGGTACGGCGCGTCCCCTGTCGGCACGGCGGGTTCCTCATCGGCGTCGGCGCGTCCCCCATCGGCACGGCGCGTCCCCTGTCGGCACGGCGGGTTCCTCATCGGCGTCGGCGCGTCCCCTGTCGGCACGGCGCGTCCCCCATCGGCACGGCGCGTCCCCTGTCGGCACGGCACGTCCCCTGTCGGGTGACGCCCCGGAACGACGTCTATGAGCCCGTATGACGCCCCGGAACGACGCATCGCCCAATGGCGGCGGCGAGTAGGGGTGGCACGGCATTTCCGACACCGGCGCGAGCGTTGGTCACACCGGCGGGCAAAATGTATGTCCGAGGGAAGCTCTGTAGAGCCAGCATGTCCTGCGGGGTCATGGTGTGGAACGCCTCGCCGTCTCTCAGTGTGTACGGCCCCGCGGCGGCATGCACGTTCGTTTTGAGTGTGGCCGAGGGTCGGGTCATGTCCATAACGCGATAGGCGTTGTGGGGGTAAAACCGGCGTTGCCTCACCTCGGCTGCGGTCATGTTAACGGCGGCGCGCACCCGGGCGAGTACCCTGCCGGCGAGCACAGGTCCGGCAAACGGCGGCGCGAGCACAGCCCCGGCGCGCACGGGTTGGGTGTGTGTTGGGACGGGCGAGAATTCCTGCGGGGCCTCATCACCTCGGTGCGCGAAAATGATGGTCCGCTTGCGGTGCTGCGGGACCCCGAAGTCGGCGGCATCTAAGATAGCGGCGCGACCGAGGTACCCCAACTCCGCGAGCAGAGCCAGCACGCGCGCCGACATCGTCTCGCCGTCCGCGCCGCGCAGGAGGTGTAGGTTGGCGCTCTGCTCCATGATAATCCACCGTGGACGCATTCGCGTCGCCAAGCGTACAAAATCGAAAGCTAGCGTGTTGACCTCGTTGTCGGCGGCGCGTCGTCGAAAGTTCGCGTTGCTCAGCCCCACACACGGCCGCCCGCCGACAACGAGGTCAATACGGTCGCGAAACTTTTCCTCAAGGGCAACGCCTACAGCGGCTGTACGCACATCACCGCACACGGTCTGCGCGCCGGGATGATTGCGAGCGTAGGCCTCTAGCGACGGAGCGTGGCAATCCACCCCGCAGACGGGCTCCATGCCGAGGCTGCGAAGCCCCTCGCTCCATCCGCCGATTCCGCAAAACAAATCCACAAACTTCATATGGCGCGTTTATCCTTAGGAAATAAAATCCCCGCGGGGTTGCAAACGCGAGTCACTACCACGATGGCGCTCACGCTCGAGGAGAAGCGAGCCCGCAACCGCGCATATGCTGCGAAGTACCGCGAGAAAAATCGCGAGAGGACCCGCGAACGATATGCCGAGAAGATGAAGGATCCCGCGTTTCAGGAAGGCGAGAGGGTCCGGGCGTTGGAAAAGTACTACCGCACACGCAGCCTGGACGTAAAACCCGTGGGCCGACCTCGCAAGCACGTGTACACCCCGGAGCAAGAGTCGCGGTTTGAGCGAGCCAAGGAGGAGCGAGCCAAGGAGGTGCGTCTGAGCGGGGAAAAATAATCTCCGGGGCCTAAACAAAAAACCCCGGGGCGCTCTCACCATCTCTCTCACTTTTATTCTATCATCCGAAGATGAGCTCGCGCCGCCCAATCATCGATGTGCTCCCGCTGCCCCGCGGCAGGTCTGCGGCGGAGGAGGCCGCTTTCCTGCGGAGCCAGTTTGTCGAGGCCGCCCGCGACGCCACACTGCGTCAAGCGGCGGGCATGGCACCCCTCCCGCTGAACAACAGAGAGGCGGCGCTGCGGCGTGCGAATTTCCAGCGGAGAGCCGCGGCCGCCGAGCGTCGGCGTGCCCTTCACGCCGCCGGCGTGAGATTCACCCCCTCGGGTCGCAGATCCCGCGCGATGCTGACGACCGACGAGCGAGCCGCAAAACGCCGGCGCGTGCTCGCGGCCAACGTCGCAGCTTCTCGTGGCTTCCCATTGTCTTTCGACATCGCGGACCCCGAGCCGAGGCGTGTACTCACGAACCAAGATCGCTCGCACCGGCGCGCCGCGGCCGCGATTGGAAGACGGATTGCGGCGGCGCGGGCGGCGCTCAACCTATCGATCGCCCAGCGGGCAAGGGGGGTGCTCGTGCGCCGCTTTGTCCCTCCGCGCTTCCCCAGCGTGCGCGCCGCGGCGTTCACGGCGGATACGGCTGCGCAAGTGGCCAACTCGGTGCGCGCCGAGCTGTATCGCGTGCTATACGGTGGAGAGCGCCGCAGCCACAAAGTTTGGGTCAACATCGAGGCGGCCTTCACCAAGGGTGCGGAGGAGACCCTGGCGCACCTCAACATGAGCCGGACCATCCACGGCGAGGAGGACATTTTGGATTTCGCGCGTGCCGTGGGCGAGGCGGCCGCAGACCCCGAAAAGTACCCGATCGGCGTCGGCAGCGGGTGGGCTTTCGCGGGTATACGAGGGCTCCAATTGAACGCCAACGGCTTCCGCGTGCGCACCGGCGCGGGCCATGTCCCCCTTCCAAAGCCCTACGATAACTCCAAGAGCGGACTCATCAACATCCAAAATGACGACGATTTGTGCTTCAAGTACTGCGTCATCGCGGCGCTCCACCCCCCGGCGACCAAACCGACCCGGATCGACTACTATGTCGCCCGCAAGAACCAACGCCTATACGACGCGTACGATTGGACTGGGGTCAAGTTCCCCACGGCGGTGAAGGACGTGCGCCGCTTCGAAGCCGACAATCCGGAGCTCGCCCTCAACTGCTTCATGCTGAACGAGGAGACGAACCGCGTGACGCCGTCAAGCATCACAACGGCGGAGGGTGATCGGCGCGTGATCAACCTGCTCCTCTACAAGAAGCATTGGGTGCTCATCTCCAGCATGGATCGCCTCTTCAACTCACGCGGAGACCAACGGTGGTACTGCGAGCGCTGCCTACACGGGTTCAAGACCCCCGAGACTCGCGCCGCCCACAACACCCATTGCGCCGCCCACAAGCCCATGTTGACCAGCCTCCCCCCTCCCGACAAGGCGAGCTGCGGGTTCAAGGCCCTCCACAAGAGCATGGCGGTCCCCATCGTCATATACGCGGACAGCGAGGCCATCAACGCGCCGATCAATGAGAGGAGCCCGTCGGGCAAGACGGCGCGCACGTCGGAGCACCGGTGCATCTCCATCCGCGCTCGTGTGGAGAGCCGCGTGACTGGCTACGCGAGCCACGAGTTTCAGTGTACCGGCGCGGACGCGGCGGACCAATTCGTCGCGAAGCTCAACAGCCTGCGGCCCGAGCTCGTGAGAGAGACGACGAGGAACATACCGATGGTGATGACGAGGGCCGACAAGGAGGCTCACGCAAGTACCAGCACGTGCTGCGAGTGCAAGAAGGAGTTTGGCCGCTGCATCAACACCCGCAAGGTGGCGCACCACGACCACAAAACGGGGAAGTACATCGGCGCGTGTCACTCGTTGTGCAATTTCAAGATGCAGCTTCGCAAGGTCAGCGTCCCAGTCTACTTCCACAACGGCAAGGGCTACGACATTCACTTTATCCTCAACGCCATCGGGCGAATTGAAAGCATCGACGGGGCCAAGCTCGAGGTGATCCCGGACAACAGCGAGCGGTACAAGGAAGCGGAGTTCCGTGGTTTCCGGTATACCGACACGATGGGCTTCATGGCCGCGAGGCTCGGCGCGCTCTCGAAGAATCTCATCGGGGGGGACCCTAGGAACGCGGCGCGCTTCCACCGGGCTTTCGCAGCCCGTGGGCTGTCGGCCGAGGAGATGGAGGCGATTAGCCGCAAGGGGGTGTTCCCCTATGCGTGGTTCGACGGAACGAGCAAGCTAGAGCATCCCGCTCTCCCCTCTCAAGCCGAGTTTCGCAACGACATCACGGGCGAGGAGTGCAGCGACGCGGACTACCGGCACGCGGAGTGGGTGTGGCGGCGCTTCGGCTGCACCACCTTCCGCGACTACCACGACCTCTACCTCAAGGCCGATGTGCTCCTCCTCGCCGACGTATTCGAGTCATTTCGGGACACGTGCATGAGGCAGTACAATCTCGATCCGTGCAACTACGTCACGCTGCCCGGCATGTGCTGGGACGGCGCGATGAGGACCACGAAGGACGCGCCGGAGCTCATCACGGACGACATCTCCAAGTACCTCCACTTCGAGCGGGCTATCCGCGGCGGTGTGAGCATGGTCACGCGCCGCCACGCGAAGGCCAACAACCCGATGTGCCCCGACTACGATCGGACCAAGCCCACAAGCTTCATCACCTACCTAGATGCAAACAACCTCTACGGGTGGGCGATGATGCAATACCTACCATGCTCGGGCTTCACTTGGGCACCGCAGATGACCCTCGAGGAGGTGCTCGCGGGTGATTGGGACGGCGCGCGCGGTTGTAGCGTCGAGGTGGACCTCGAGTACCCGACCGATCTACACGACGCCCACAGCGACCTACCGCTCGCGCCGGGGAAGCTCAAGCTAGGGTGGGAGGACGCGAGCCCCACGGCGCGGGCGTTCAAGCCCGATGGCTGCGCGCCGCACGAGAAGTTGGTCTCTCACTTCCGCCCGCGCCGCAACTACGTCTGCGACGCCCGCCTCCGGCAATTCTACGTGGGCAAGGGACTACGCGTCACCAAACTGCAGAAGGCGATGGTGTGCCAGCAAGCGCAAGTGCTCGCGCCGTGGATCGAGAAGAACACCAAGCTACGCGCCGCCTCCACGAACGACTTCGAGAAGGATTTGTTCAAATTGTGCAACAACGCGGTTTTTGGAAAAACGATGCAGAATGTCCGAGCCCAAAGCGACTACACCTTCGTGACGAGCGACGCCCAACTCCAAAAGCCGACCCCCGCTTTCGCCGGTGCGACGTGCTAGGCAACATCGCGGGCGTGGACCGCGTGAAAGAGTCCGTGGTCCTCGACAAGCCGATCTACATGGGGGCGGCCATCCTCGACCTTTCCAAGCTCCTCATGTTTCGCTTTCACTACGATGTGATCAAGGCCCGGTACGGCGGCGCGGCGCGGCTGCTCTTCACCGATACGGACTCCCTATGCTACCACATCGAGACGGACGACGTGTACGCGGACATGGGGCAGATGGCAGAGCACTTCGACACGAGCGGCTACCCCAAGGAGCACCCGCTATACTCCGCTGCCAACAAAAAGGTTGTAGGCAAGTTCAAGGACGAGACGGATGGCGTGCCCATCGGTGAATTCGTGGGGCTGAAAAGCAAAATGTATTGCTTCACGCTTGCGGACGACGCCATAACCACCAAGCGGACCGCTAAGGGCATAAAGAAGGCGGTGGCCAAGCAAAAGCTCGATTTGCCCGCTTACAAGGCTTCGCTCGGCGGCGCGGCTTGCACGGTGACGCAGCGGATGATCCAATCCTGCGGGCACCGCCTATGCACCGTGGAGGCCACAAAGGCCGCCCTCAGCCCCTACGACAACAAGCGCTGGATCTGCGCCGACGGAGTGACCACACGGCCCCATGGTCACTTGCGCAACGCAGATGCCGGCTCGTTGGCCGCCGGGGGCCATTGACCCGGCTCGTCGGCCGCCGGGGGCCATCGACCCGGCGCGTGCTAGACGGCAGCTGCGTTCATCGCCCGCAGTCGTGCGGCGCGCTGCGGCTGCGTGAGCTGGGCCGTGCGCGTTTGGCCTAACCCGTCCTCTGTAACCCCCGGCTCCGGCAGAACGCGCCGGCCGACCTCGTCCCTCATGAATTTGCGTGTGTAGGCGCCACGTTTGCGGCCCAGCACGGCGTGGGCCTCAACAAGCTTCCGCCTCAGCGCCGGCACATCGAGCTGCGATAGCGGCCGGTTGTGCGCGCCGAGCAGCCCCGACACGTTGGTTACCCCGAGCAGGATGTTATCGATTTTCGCGTTGAATGGGCGAGGGCCGTTCCCATTGAGGAAGTCTTCGATCACATCCAAACGCACTTGGTCCTCGCGCACGCTCGCGTCGATGGCGTTGCTCGCCTCGAGCCCATGCCCGTGGTCTACGCGGCCTAGCACCTCCTCTTGGTAGAACTCGTCAAACACAAAATCGCCCCCCGCGCCGTGGCTAAGCCCCGCCCCCAAAAGGAGACGGGTGAGCTCCACCAGCCCGTTGGCGGACCGCGCGCGCCGCCGCGCGTCGGACAAGCGGACGCGGTCCCGCACCGCCACGGAGTCGCGCCGATGCCCGATGTACACCATGGGGGCGAGCAAGGTCATGGCGGGGTCGGCGGCGACCAAACGCACCCGCGTTTTGTACACCACGACCCACATCCACTCCGGCATCCGAAAGGACGCAGTCTTTCCGAGCAAAAACTGAATTTTCGTCCGCGCGCCGCTCGCCAGCCCCACGGCATCCCGTATCGCCTTCGCGGTGCGGCGAGGCTTGGAGCGGCGGCCGAGTGAGAGGTATTGCTCAAAGCGGCGCTCTGCAAGCGAGGGATCCTCGGCGCGGCTCATGAACTTAGATTCCCAAACGGCGTACAAGGCATCCTGGGTGTCGGCGTCCTCTTGGTCGTACTCGTGGGCGAAAACCCGGACGGGGTCCTCGGCGGCCTCGATGTGAGCCCGCACGCGGGCGAGGCGGATCGCTTGGCTAGAGGCTTGCATTTTTGCGTGATACCCTACGGTACTACATTTGTCATGCCGGCATGACGGAATGTACTAGCTGCCGAGCGCGGCGGAAATTGCCGCATCCACATATTGACCACATCGGTCCCCGAGCTCGGCGCGCCGACTTGGGTGATGCGGTTCCCGTTGAGGCTCATGGTGCCGGTGACATTGAGGAGCGGCGTCTCGAGGCTTCCAATATAGGCCCCCGTCGAGGCCACGAGAATCGGCACCCTCAGCTCGGCATCCGATTGTACGCTGGCTAGCTGAGGGTCGTACGTCAGCGTCGCATGGGCGGCGAGTGTGCCGATTTGGAGGGTTTGAAGGGGCATGTTTATTGTCAGGTTATATTCCGTGGCGTTCAAGGCGAGCCGCCCAAAATGTGTGGTGGTCCCGATCTCCAAGCCATCGCTGCAGCGGGCGGTGTCCACATACGCGAAAAGCCACCGCTTTCCGGCCGGCCCTAGGTTGTAGGTCGAGTCGCTCGTGGAGGTGATGCTGTCCGAGGTGGTGATGTCGAGATTCGCGGGCGGCGCGTCCGCGGGATATTGGTAGTAGGTGAACGCGAGTTGGTCCTCGTAGGTGATTTTCGACACCCAATCCGGCGGGTCGGTGATGCCGGACCACAGCGTAGTCCCCGGCGCGCCGGTGTTGCCTTGGGGCCCCGCCGGGCCGACGTCGCCTTTCAGGCCTTGTGGCCCTGTCGCGCCGGTGATGCTTTGTGGCCCAGTCGCGCCGGTGATGCCTTGTGGCCCAGTCGCGCCGGTGATGCCTTGTGGCCCAGTCGCGCCGGTGTTGCCAGGCGGACCCGCGGGCCCTTGTGGCCCAGTCGCGCCGGTGTTTCCGAGCTGCCCCGCCAGGCCGACGTCGCCTTGCGGGCCCTGCGGCCCCACCGGCCCCGGTGCGCCGACGTCACCTTTCGGGCCCGGAGGCCCTTGCGCGCCGGAGAGATCAAGATCCTGATTGAAGCCCGATAAGCTCACCGCCGACTGAGCATCGGTGACCCACAAAAGCATGACGGGGTCTATCACGTCCCCCTCCAGCAGCACGCGCCGAGGCTGTCCGCCGCCATCGATGGAGTACAGATTCCGTGCGTACATATTTTGAAAATGCCCCTCGTTCCACTCCAACGTCGGCGCGCCGACCCTCAAATTGTTTAGCGGCGCGGGAGGGAGCACGTCGCCGTCCACCGTGATGCCCCCGCCCGTTTATAACGTGCTCATCGATCCGCTCTAGCGACACCGTTGTCGGATGGGGCACGATTGACACGGCGTACTCAACGACATCCGCTAACGAATATTCGCCAGGCGTGCCTTGAAATTCCTTGAAAACCAACGTTTCGACATTGGGTACGGTCAGACCGTCGGCGTAGACGCGCCGCCACGGGGCATCCGGCGCGCCGAGGTCGCTCAGTATCCCGAATGCGGTGTCGCGGGGGACGAGGTTGCCCGACACAACCACGCTAGGACCGACTCCCACCGGGGTGATTTCATCGGCGCGCAGTATGCCGACCCGAAAATCCTGCTTTTCGGTATGCGGGATGTACGCCGCGAGGTCGATGGCGGCCACATCGGCGGCCAAGGAATCGTGAGCGTCGTCTTGCCGGGCTTGGTCGAGGTCGATGTCCTTCCTTAGTGCCGCGAGACCACCGTTAACCAAATCGAGCGCGCCGTCCTGCCGGGCTTGGTCGTTTTGCACGTCGAGGACATCATATGCCACGTCCGACGTCGCCGTCACCAGTGTGTCGATCTGAAGTTGGATCGCGGAGTTGTCTACCTGAAGCAAGCCCCGCCCGTTCACTTGCAAAGGAGCTGACGCTATCCGGGATCGGTCCATCGTCTCTTACTAGTATGGATTTAATCGTGAGAGTAAACCGGGCGCCGTTCAAGTCTAGGAGCCTCCCGGAGTCGTCAACGAGTTCTATGACCACCACTGTGAGATTCAGATGTGACGTAAATGTGCCCTACTGGTGACGAACGACGACATACGGGGACGATACGGGACGGACGAGGGACGTGGATTTCATACCCAGTAGCGACGACTATCGCGCGCGACCTGTAAAGTACTATATGAATTTCTCGTTTCCATAATTTCATCAAATTGATATGCGCACGCGGGCTCGCGTGTCGCCCGCCGACGCGGAGCACCCGGGCTAAGTACAGGCGGATGTACGCACTCACTGCACATCGCCGCACATCGCTGACCCCGCGGTGTGCGGCGATGTGCGGCACGACGGGCGGAGGTGTGGGCGGATGTAGGTGGTACGGTAGGTGGTAGGCGGTAGGTGGTGTTCGTAGGTGCGCGTTTTAATGCAGCCGCCCTAACTGCTGATGATTGTGTAACGCCCCAGCACGCGCATGAAGTACGGGGTCGCCTCACGATCACCGCCGCTCACCGCTGAATCAAGCGCGGACAGCCGCGCACTCGCATCTGTGTTGCCTGCCGGTGGTGGGTTACATCCACCCCAACTCTCAACCCCCCCCCCCCCCCCGCCCCCCGCGCGCGGCAGCAGGCATGCCGGCAAAGGGATGGATAGCGAGTGTGTCGAAGGATGGCGTGTACTCATGCAAGCACTGCCGGGGCAACGTGACGGGCACATGTGATAAGATGGCGCGAGAGCGGCACTTCCTAAAATTCCCGAACTGTAGCCACTCGTTGAAGCGTGCGGCTAAGTTGCGCCGCAAGGCCGCCTTATCACAAGCAGCAGCAGCAGGGGCGGCAGCAGCAGCAGCAGCAACAACAGGGGCGGCAGCAGGAGTAGCTGCAGCCGTCGGAAACGGCCCGCCGGCGCCGGTCTCGGACGACGGCGGCTCGAAGGTGGACGATGTGATGGGCGTGGGGGAGGACCCCGTTGGCGAAGACGGTATGGACATCGACGCGCCTGCGTGGCCGCCGGCGGGTGTGGAACCCGCGATGAGGGCGTGATACGGGAAGGCGATCCCGGCGACTTCTACATGAAGGTCATCGCCAAGAAGTTCAGGGGAGTATGGCACTACGGCGTGATAACCAGCGTCGTTACCGAGTGGGTGTTGAAGATCTACGGCGGGGCGACCCAGTGGCGCGCTGTTTTCGAGGACGGTGACATTGTGGACCTTCTGCGTTCAGAGGTGAGTGGGCCCGGCCTGCGTGCGGGTGGCACCACTCAACTGCGGTTGTATGGAATCACACGCACCCGTCTGGTCGGCGTGGCAGGTTGTGGAGGCTATGGCGGCTGCCCAGGAGCACCCCCCTGTGGATGCGGATGGGGATGCTCGCTTGGTAACCGTCCATGAAGGCGATGACTTGTCCAGTGAATCACGCACCTTGCCCGGCGTGCGTTCGACACAACCCGGCTGGCGGAGGCCAAGCAGAACACTGGCTGCCATGGCGTGTGCCATGTGCATGTGGTCCTGGGCTATGTCAGCATGGTCAACCTCTTCCCCCTCGCGCCGTTCCACCTGGATTTTTTGGGCTTGGGAAGGGACTTCTGGAGGAAATTTGTCACCGTGCAGGGCCACATTGGATTCCGAGCTATGAAGCAGGAAGACCGGCGCCAGGCTTTAGTCCCGATACCCAGCAACTTTGAACGCGGGTTGCGCCCTTCGTTTGCAGTGTCCAAGAATCGAAAGGTAACCCCCCCCCCCCCGGCGTGGGCGTGGGCGTGGGCGTGACGGCATTCCCCTCCATGACTGCAGGGTCAGGAAAGGTGACGGTACAGTCCGGCTGGGTCATGGAGGACTGCTTGCACCACATGGAAACGTTTTCCATTCTTAACGCCGGTCCGCTGTTCGAGGAGGCCCGGGTGAAGGCGATCATGCCCGAGAAGGAGCTCGCGTCCCCAGCGGTGGTGCGTTCGGTGTCGCGACTGGCGGTGCTTGGGCACATGAACAAGCGCCTGCAAGGAGCTGCGTGGTTCGTCACGCGGTGGGGGTTGCAGAATGTGGTGACGGAGGAGGACGGCCCCGAGCGCAAGGCGCAGGTGGACGCGCTCACTAGGGAGGGGAGGACTCGATACCCAGCGCGGCGCCAAGGCGCGGCGGCCGGGGCAGCGCGGCGCCAAGGCGCGGCGGCCGGGGCAGCGCGGCGCCAAGGCGCGGCGGCCGGGGCAGCGCGGCGCCAACGCGAGTGGGATGGGCGGGGCAGCGGTTGCTACCGAGTGAGGCGTAGCATCGTTTGCAGTAGCAACGCAGCCTTTCCGGTGTGACGCCGCCTGGATGTAACCCATCAGTACGCGCAAAGTGCAAGTGCAAGCTGTTGATGGCGGGGATCCCGCGCGCGGGGGGGGGGGGGGGGGGGGGGGGGCAGCGGCTGTGGGATAGGCGCGGCAGCGGTTGCTACAGAGTGAGGCGTCGCATCGTTTGCAGTAGCAACGCAGCCTTTCCGGTTGCATAGTGTGACGCAGCATGTATGTAACCCAGCAGTACGCGCAAAGTGCAAGTGCAAGCTGCTGGTGGCGGGGATCCACGCGAGGTCGCAGGACGGTGCGCGAGGGGGGGGGGGGGGGGGGCAGCGGCTGTGGGATAGGCGGGGCAGCGGTTGCTACCGAGTGAGGCGTAGCATCGTTTGCAGTAGCAACGCAGCCTTTCCGGTTGCATAGTGTGACACCGCCTGGATGTAACCCATCAGTACGCGCAAAGTGCAAGTGTTACACGTCCGTGTGCCCCACCCAATGACATTGCGCCCGACCTCACTGACGGCATGTCTCGCTCTCCTTCATCTCCTGGGTCGTCCGCCGCCTCACCCTGCGCACCCTACCAGCCGCGCGTGCCTTCTCGGAAGCCTCACACACGGCGGCGCGAGTCGCGTCGTGGAACGCGTCCCTGACATGGCGGAACTCCGCCCTCACCGTGGCCGTGGTCGGGCAGGGGACTGCCCGCTGATGGGTCGCCATGCATGGGTACTTGGGGCCGCACAAAGCCGGGGTGCCGTCGCAGCAACACTCCCAGTCCGTCCGTTGGCCGCAGTCCACGCATGACGGGCGTCCGGCCAAGACACGCACATGATGGTGCATGTGGCCGCCTCCCGCCACTGCTCGTAGTGCTCCGGTCAACATGGCGACGAGCAAGTCGGCATGTCCCGCAGGTGGCGGCGGGGCGGGTGGCGCGAGCGCAGCCTCGCTCGCCTCGACAACCCCCTCAGCCCGATCAGTCGCCTCGACCACGGCCTCCTCCGCCTCCTGACGCGGCGCACCAGGCGCATCATCGTCGCCTGGCAGGGCGTCCCCCCCGCAACGGCGCCGTCGGCGGTGGCCGACGCCGTCGTGGCGGGGTGTTGTGAGGAGGTGGCCCTAGACATAGGTGGGGCCGGCACCGCCATGTGTTGCTCCACATGCGGTGCGGTTCCTGACGCGACAGCTCCGTCGCACCAGTACCGGCGCCGGCACCCCACGCCTGCTGGGCTTACCACCAACCGGCATGTTTCCTTTGGGAGGCGGTTCATCCGCGTCGGAGGTGAGCGGCGGTGCCTGTGTGGGTGTGGATACTGCCCGGCCATTAGGGCTCCCGCCGCCTGCCGCTCCGCCGACCCACGCCGCGGCGTGTGCTGCGCCCCGCATAGTCGCCTCGAATATATTATACATGACGCGGGGACGGGGGGGGGGGGGAATCGTGCGTTTCGTAAGTCGGCGGAACGGCGTGCGAAGCTGCGGCTGGCGAAGGTGGTGGAAGTAAGCGTGGCGGCGTCGGCGGCGTATTACCGTGCGTGCATGCGTGCGCAACCCCGCGGCAGCAAGCGCCGGACTCGGCGTGTGCCGGCGGCAGAGCTGCGAAGCCATGGACACGGTACGGGATGCCAAGTCTGGCTAAGCAACTGCCGAGGCTGGCGGCTTAACCCCCATGTCCGGCGGTTGAGGGACGGAAAGTGCGTAGAAGTTGATCGGCAAAGCGGGCATATAAGCCTGGCTGTGCTAGGTTCCTATTAAGTAATGGCGGTTTGTGCTAAGTAGTTCGTAGGGGTGGACCATGCAGCGCAGGTAGGGGGCGGTATAAATGAGGCCGGGCACATATACTGCTCCACGAAACGACACTGTTGCACGTGTAGTTGAATAGACGCCCCCCCCCCCCCCCCCCCCCGCCGGGTCGGCCCGCCGACCCGCCACGGCATGTAATATCTGTCATGCATCGCCGGGGTATGTGTGAGTGGATGCCCCGCCGCCACATCCCCCCCCCCCACCCCCCCCCCCCCCCCCCCCATTTACACTTGTGCACTCATTAAGTTTGGGCTGGTTTCGGAGCAGTACATGTACGTATGTATATACATACAATGGAACGTAGGACCTGCGCGGAAAGAGGCGGGGCTGGCGGAGTGCGTTGGGGGTGCGTAGAGTAGCGTGTTGGTGAGATTCAGGGTGCATCGGACGCCGGATGCCCATCCACCCAGCGTAAAAGACGCGTACGTAATATTCACACTATATATATTCACACGCAAGTGTGTGAAAACCGGACATTCCGTGCCGGATGGGTGGGAATACGGCGTCCGATGCAGCCAAAACCCCAGCAACACGCTATTCTATGCACCGCCAATGCACTCCGCCAGCACCGCCTCATTCTCTGTCGATTTCGAAAACGCCTTCACATTATCCACCGCTAATAATTGCAATTGCCACCGTGTAATGTTGTCACGATGTGCGCACACAACAACACTTACTACCGGTTCCGACGCGGATGGAGGCGAGGCTTGCGGAGTGCACTGGCGGTGCACAGACTAGCGGGAGACTAGATCCATTGTCGCTTATTTACAAGTACGGGCGGTGCTGCCATACCTGATCGTCTACGGCCGATATAATATTCACACTATATTAACATCGGTGCACACCGCCGCACACCGCCGCACACCGCCGCACAACGCTGCGCGCGGACATTCGTCGCGCACATATACGCGCGGCCCACCGCACATATTATCCCGGATTCACTCGCCGTATCCATTACGCCGTGCTACTTCAACAATAAACATTGCGAAATTACACCGACACAATGCCGCACCGACTAGCTCTTGACAATACGTGCATATAAATAGTAGTGGCGCGCTGCTCCTTGCCTCCGATGTGTCGTTGACTGCTGCGGAAGGCGGTCGTCGACTGGGTGTTAGTTTCTCCACCTCGGCCGCCCCCCCCCTTCACCGCTCACAGCGCCATGGCAGACCTCGCCCCCCCGGGCAAAAGTGGGCGGCGAGCCTTGTTGTCTCGCGTGTCCGCGCCGCCGGCATCGAGGAGGACGAGAAAGACACGAGGAAACGCGTGACAAGGTGGGCGCGCAACAAAACACTCCATCCTCCACATTAGCACGCACCCACTCGTGGCTTACTTGTGCCGCGCGCAGGTTCGTCCGGGAGCGCCGTAAGGCCCACCTCAACGCCAAGGCTTCCACAGTGCCAGCGGCGCAACTCGTGGTGGCCGAGGAGGCCGCATCCTCAGCCGCTTAAAAGCGAAACGATTGTGGCTTGTTGTGGGCGTCTGGGCACAGGGGGCGTCCCGACGCCAAGGTAAGGAAGCTCATGGCGGCGTCGTCGACGGCACAGCCTCCCGGGGTGGTGAAGACACTGACGGATGACAAGAAGCGGAAGAGGCCAGTGAAGAAGCGCCGAGGTAAGAAACTGACGGTCGCGGAGTCGGAGGCCGAGGCGGAGGCGGAGGCAGCGAGATCGTCGAAGCGGAGGGTCCCCCGGGCACGCAAGAACAAGAACAAGCAGTAGCCCCCGCCCCCTTACCCCCCTCCTCTCACTCCCCCGGCGGGAGCGGCGGGCGGCGGGGGGCGGGGGGGGGGGGGGGGGGGGGGGGGCGGCGGGGGGACCACGCCCGCCCCCCCCCCCCCCCCCCCCCCCCCCGGGCCACATTCCCCGATGGCAGCTGTCGCGAATATTGTAATTCAAACATTCTCCGGCAAACCGCTGCCTGCCCCCGCCCTCCCCCTATAAATATTTATGTAACGTGAGCACTCTTTGGCAAAACATGGCAGCCAAACCGCCCGTCTGATGACCTTTGATCGGACGGCGGGCAGGCCCCTAGCCGAATAGTACGGCTGCGATTTGCGCTCCCATGTACTAATAGTCGTAGTTATCCACAGGACGACTCGTCATCGCGCCCGGGTTCGTACTAGATACCCGGTACCGGCTTAATAAATACATCGCGTACTACCCGGTACCACCCGGTACTACCCGGTACTACACGGACAACCTCGCACCTTGTACTTCAGTGCCATGTAACACATCACACGTCATGTACGACTACCTCAATGATTACAAAAAGGATTTATCGCCCGCCGGCAATAACGCCGGATGTACTCGCACGTAACTGGATGGACATGCCGCCACCAGCAGCAGCTTTCACGGATAATAGTGGTACCGGTACGGTAGTGCTTCGTCACCCGTATGTCACATCTGAATCTCACAGTGCACGTAGCTAAGCTGCTTATTTTTGCAGTCCACCCACGCTTGGGCGCTGAAATGGTCTAGCTCGTTGAATTGGCTCGTCAGCGGGATTTTTGCGAGAATATCGCTGGTGCGGCGCGTCACGGGGTCCCGGTTGTCGGTGTGGAGGTTGCTCCGAATAAGAATACTCGAGGTGCGGGTGAGGTCGACGCCGCGCCGCGCCGCGAGCACCCCCGCGACGGATTGGTCGCCGATGGAGAGTCCTAGCAGCTCCGTGCACGTCGTACCCGCCTCGATCGTCAACGCCGCGGCGTTTGGGCTGGAGAGGTTTATTCGGTTCGTCGCCACATCATATGAGCTTTCGTACCCGTGGTCTAGCTGCGGGTTGATTATGTCGAGGATCTCATCGATGCTCCGATTGCCGTGGGGAATGCGGATGGTTCCGCCGGTCCCCGCGGGGGAATACCGTACCACGAGGGTGTCGTTGGCCGAAAACACGGAATAGAACGTGTGCGGTATCCAAGCGTTGAGCACCTTGACTTGCAGACTGTGTCGCTCGGGAACGTCGATCGCGCCGCCGAGCCAAAACACGTGCGAGCCATCGCCCAATACGATGTCGGTGAACTGGTTGTCGATGAAAAGCTGCTGTAGCATTTTCGTTTAGAATATGGTGTACATAATCGGAGCCGGCGCGCTCGATCGGTCCTCGTGCATCACGAGAGGGGCCCGAGAGACCCGCTTTTCGGCCTTGGCGGCGCGAGCCCGTGCCAGCGCCGCCCGCTGCTTCTCGCTGGCTACTCGCTTGACTCGGGGAGGCTCGGCAGCCGGCTCGTGGGCCGCCGGGGGCCCTCGTACCGGCTCGTGGGCCGCCGGTGGCCCTCGAACCGGCTCGTGGGCCGCCGGTGGCGCACCGATGGCCCCCGGCGGCCCCGGGGGCCCACTAGCCACATCGCCATCCCGAGCCAGATCAACGGTTGTATCCACGTTTTTGACATCATCGCGTTCCCGCTCGAGATTGCTTCGGCCACCCATACCGCCATTTTTATCTAGGCGATAGAAAATAGAATAGAATGTCAACACACAACGCAGAGTTTTTGCAAGCTATTGACCCCGATTATGGGCGGGCCCGGTGGTGGGCCGAAAATTACCCCGGATTCACTCCGGAGCAATGCGAGTGCCTCGAGGCCTACACGTGGGGCGCCGGACCGAAAGAAATAAAACGCGCCGTAACTAAAAGCAAGCTATGCCGCGACAGGCCTTCGTCATCGAAAAACGCTCGGAGTTCCGGCTAAAGCCGCCGGGGTTCCTATGTGATAAGCCGATCCACGATCAACTCGTGGATCCCCTCCCGCAAACCCCCTTCTTCATGGCCATCATCGGGTCGGCGGGATCGGGGAAGACATCGATGCTAATCAACCTCCTAACCTCCCGCCAGGCCTATAAGAAGGCGTTTCACCACGTCCACGTCATCATGCCGAGCCACAGCGTCGCCTCGCTCAAACAAAATTGTTTTAAGGGGCATGATAAAATGCGCGACGAGCTTACTTTGTCAGCCCTCGTGGGCATCGCGGAATCGGTGAAAACATCGGCGGCGAAGGATGAGAGTTCCTTGCTAGTTATGGACGATGTAACGGCCTCCCTAAAGGACGCCGACATCCAACATGAACTGAAAGACCTGATATACAACGGGCGCCACTACCGCCTAAGCATCATGGTGCTCGTTCAGTCCTACAACGCCATGCCGCTCGCCATCCGGAAGACGCTCTCGCACTTCATCGCATACAAGCCTCGCAACAAGAAAGAATTTTCCGGAATGTTTGATGAGTTAATTTTCATGGACCGTGACGAGGCCGACCAACTGCAGCGGTTCATATTTGACGCGCCGTACACATTTATGTTCGCGGAGACGGCCAGCGGCCAAATTTATTCCGGCTTTGATAGGATAAAATCAAGCGATGCCGCGCCGATCTAAGACGGCGGAAGCCCCGCGGCGCCGGAAGCCCTCGACCCGACCCGTAAGCAGCCGGAAGCCCTCCACCCGACCCGTAGGCCGCCGGAAGACCTCGACCCGACCCGTAGGCCGCCGCAGCTCTCAGTCAGTCCACGTCAATGTCGTTCAAACTGTCGGCGCGAGCGAGCCTCCCCCGCAGCCTCCCTTTCAAAAGGGTTGGAGCACCTACGACATCGTCCGATCAATGCTGCCGGCACACGTGCCCGCGAGGAACACGGGCGAGCCGCTGAGCCACAAAGTGGGCGGACACACATTCGGCTGGGACGCCGAGGCGGCCTCGGTCGCTCGAACACCGCCACAACGGAGTGATGCGGAGTCACCCCTAGCCCGAGGGGGCACCGAGCTCTTCGAGGAGTCGGGGGATTTCTCGCCCGACGATCTCTCGGCGATGACGGTTAGACAGCTAGAGGAGATGGCACGCGTCGAGGGCATACCGATCCCGCGGAGCGATCGCAAGAAGAACAAGGCCGGACTGGTCGAGTACCTATCGCGAAATATCCCCCGCCGCGATTAAATTTGTAGCGTCATAGTAAAATATCAACATGGGCTTCCTCGGCAAGTTCGGGCGCAAGCTCCGCGAGTTCGGAGAGAAGCTAACGGCGGGGATACGCACCGTGGGGAGGAAGGTGGGCGGGGTTCTCCTCGGCGCGTCCCCGGTGCTCGCGACCATCCCCGGCCTCGGCGCGCCGGCCGCCGCTCTTAGCGCCTCCGTAGGCGGGGCAGCGTTGGGGGTCGCGGGACTGGCCGGCGCGGCGCATGACGCCATCGCGGGCCGCGGAGTGGATGTCGGGGCGATCAAGCAGGGGTACACGGACGTCAAGGGCAGCGCCAAGGCCGTTCGAGACGCCTACGGCGGCTTGCGGAACCGCTCGAGCCTTGAACGCTAAATTTATATCTGGGGACAGGGTATAAACCCCAACCAACATGTCCCTAGGCCTGAGCGAAGCCCTCGTGTTTGCCCCGAAGCCGCGGGCGGTGGCGGCGCATAAGTACCGCTCAAACATCCCGCCGCTCAACGGCCGGACGTTTAGCCCGGGCGATACCGTGCAGCTTGCCATCCCTTGCGGCAACAAGGGCGAGTTCCTTAACACCCGCCAGTCCTACCTAAAGTTCAAGCTCACCAACAAGGATACTACGGCGGCCAATGCCATGGTGCTCGACGGCTCGGCGCATGCCGTCATCCGCTTGCTCGAGTGTGTGTCCGGCAGCAACGTGCTCGAGTACATTGATCAGTATGGGGCACTTTATCAGACGATCCTCGATTCTAGCGGCGACGGTTCGCAGATGGTGTATGGCGGCTCGGTCACCGAGGGCATGAGCAACACTACCGCTCGGGTCGGCGCATCCATTGGCGGCTCCGTGTCAATCACAGTGTGTCTTCCTCTCATGTCGGGCGTGCTAGGAAGCATGCAGCACAAGTACTTGCCAATTGGTGACATGGTGCGAAACCACATGAGGTTGAACATCGCCCTTGCGGGTAAGGATGATGCTCAAAAGTCCACCGCGAGCCGCGATTGGGAGATCACCGACGTGGAGTACGTGGCGGAAATCGTCAAGCTGGACGGCGGCGCGGCACAAGCCATCTCCGCGGCAAACGCCGGCGGGTACCGCATCCCCATGACCACTTTCAGCAACCACGCCGCTAGTGTAGAGGCCGGCTCCAAGGTCATCAACACGCTCATTAGCGGTAACTACCGTTCGCTTAAGATCCTGCTCACGATCTTCCGCAAGCAGAGCAACGCCTCGACGGCCACGGTGGGTTTCCTCACGGATCGCACCAACCCGTTCGGCGACGGCGGTCGATGGCAGTATGATGTCGCGGGCCAGCTTATCCCCCAAAAGCCCGTCGACACCAACGCGGAGGCATTCGCAGAATTGCAGAAGGCGTTTCACGCCTACGGCACGCTTGACCATCATGGGATCATCAAAAACAACACGTGGGGGGCCGCCGAGGGGACCTATGTGGTCGCACAGGATTTGGAATCGCAGTCGCATAAGTCCATGCTATCTGAGTCCGGTGTGGATGTGTCGAGTGCCACCATCCACCTCAAGGCAGAGTTCGCGGCGGCACTTGCGACTGGCGGCGCTGTTAGGCTCTAGCTCAAGCCTGTTCTTTAGGCCCTTTAGGATGCAGCGGAAGGATTTAGAAAGTATGGCCAATCTCTTTTGGTTACATGGCTACCTAGGTTTCTGTCTCTGAATTCTACCTAGTAGACTTGTCCGAGGCGGTATTTATTATACCCGCCGAGGTCATAGTCATACCTGTGCTATGTTAGCCGGGTGTCATGGGATACCCGTGCTGTGTTAGCCACGTAAGGCTTGAGTCAGAGAACTCTAGAGAATTCCAGAACAGTCTTCGGCCTTGTACTACTGGTATTTATACCCGCAATACTAATATATACAACGACTCCGCGGATGCGTAGTCGTACTACCTTTGCGGGGAGTTATACCTGCTAGTACAGCAGAACATTATGGCTAAAGGGAAATGGAGTATAACAGGCGCGCTCCGCATCGACACCTTCACCCACCAGGACGCGGTGCTATTCGTCGATCCCAGCGGCATGGCGCAGACAGTTTTTTAGCACCCATAGGTGTAAAATGAAAATCCGCCGCGTCGTCGTAAGCTCCGCGGAGCGCTCCCGCGGGGCACCGTACAATTTCGCCTCCCTTCTTAAGGAGCAGCACCTCAATGTGTTCGCGGGGCAAACGACGCGTTTTGCCCTCGAGTGGATCACACCGGTGCGCGGAAGCGACCTCGAAAGCGATTTCGCGTCGAACGACTTCCACCCTCTCGCCGTCCTCCTCATATGCCCCTCCTTCACGCAGCTCAACCAATACAAAAATTTCGAGAGGAACTCTGACGCAGTGTTGGGGCTCCTCCAAGGCGACCCATCGGGTAAAGCCTTATACGGCGCCACCGCCGACACCCCGTACGTGCAGCGAACGGCTTGCGGCGGGATGTGCTTGGGCGACCGTCGACTCCTTCGCGCTGACCACCGGCCCCACCCCCACGAGCTCCGTGAGCGTGACGCTAGCAGCCAGCGACAACGACGCGGCGACGACGGCTTGTTTCGCAGCGACGCTCTACCTCCTCCTGAGCAGCACCGTAACGACACCCCCCACCCCGAGCGAGATCAAAAACGCCGGCCTCGCACTCCCGGGGGGAACGACGGCGCACACCTTCACCGGCCTAGCCCCGGGTACCACCTTCTACGGGTGGGTGCTCGCCCGGGACCAAGTCGGCAACGAGTCGGCGGTGGTTGCGTCGACACCCGCCACTCTAGCCACGGTATCGGACACCACCCCGCCGCATCTAGACGGCCCAGCCTCCGTGACACCTACGCCGGGCGCTGAGGAGTCCTCGCTCACGGTCGTGGTTAATATCTCCGACAGCACCTAAATGTCTAGCGGGATTGTGGGCATCAACTTCAACCAAGGGGAAACCAACGCGCCGAAGGTGTTCGCGTATTATGGCGGTAATACCGTCCTCGGCTTCACGTCAAGCGTGCGGCGCGACTCCATCGGGAATCGCATCGCGGACCCCCGATCGGAGATCGATGTGGCTCTTCGAGGGATGCCACCCGCCAACGAGGCTGTGGAGGGTGTCGGGCATATAATTTTGTCACCTTAAGTGTAAATGGCCCGCGATAGTCTCGAGTCGGTGGTCGTCGAGCTGGATAACGCGCTCCTTACGAAATGGCGTTACAACGCCAATGTGCAAAAAACCTTTCATTCCCGGAGCTACTCGTACTTTAAGCGGTTGGCTGATGCGACAGCCGTCGTCAGTGTCTCGATAAGTCTGCTGATCGGCTGCTTCAACCTCGCCTACGGTATCGTGGGACCAACGGAAGCCGAATCGGCCTCGGTCGTGAGCGGGTGCCTGTCCCTTTGTGCCGGTAGCATTGTCGGCGTGGCCAACTCATTGGGTTGGGCCGAAAAGTCGGCGCAGCATATCCATTATGCTGCCCGGTACGGCGAGATCAGTCGGGACATCAACACGGAGGCGATGCTGAAGCGAATGGACGATGGGACATTCGCGTCCGAGGCGGAATTTATCAAGCACATATCGGCCCAGCTGGATCGGATCGAGGAAAACGCGCCAACAATGCCGGGCGTGGTCGAGCGCGCGAGCAAACGAAAAAACACCTCTAGCGTAGGATAGTAAACAATGAGCGGGTTCAGTCAGATCCGCCTCTATTCCAACACCACCAATTCGATCCCCGTCGGGGAGTTTACGGATGTCACCGAGCAGATTTTAGGTTCCGCGACGGCTAGCGTCACCCCCAACGTGATTTACGACTACGACAACGGGGAGGTCACCGTAACGGGCCTCCAACCGGGGACGCAGTATTGGCTGTGGATCGAGCTCATTGATACCGCCGGGAACACATCCGGGATTATCAGCCTCGGCAGCCATAACACCAACCCCGTAGTCGCAATCGATGGCGCGCTTGCAACCGTAACATCCAGCAATGCCGTGTTTTCACCGGATTTCAGCGCAAGCTATATCTTCGACGGCCAATACGGATGGATCCGAGATGTTTTCGCGAGCCCGGCAAACACCCCTCCGGTTACGATCAATTTTACGCTGAGTTCGCCAAAGCGGATAGTAGGATTTCGTTTGTATTCCGCCGCAAAGGTTGTGGACGGCCTGCCGCACAGCTTCCCCGGATTGATATCCTTCTCTCGGGATGGTACGGTGCTCGCGAGCAAGTCGTTGCAGGCCAGCGACTACCAGGCGGGTACAACCAATCCCGGTGCGGCTAGCCTACGCTACGACTACGTCGATCTATATTTTACCAACCCGCAAGAGGCAACCAATTATTCAATATTTTGTATGCCGCTGAGCGCGAACTCGAGCGCGATCATTTCGATCGTGGAGCTTGTTCTATACGAGCCTCTCCGGGTCCTTCCCGTTCCCGCCCTCACGGCTGCTTCCGATCAAGGCTACACCGTCACGCAAAGTTCGGTATTATACGAAAACTATGCACGATGGTACGCTTTCAGTCGAGTTGGCGGTTCTTACAGGGAGGGTTGGTCCGCAGCGATAAATACTGAACCACCTCAATATGTAGCTATTCAAATGCCCGCGGCAGCCACCGCAAACGCCGTACGGATTTGGAGCACTCAAGGATACGACACTTGGAAGGTTTTGGGCTGCAACATTGAAGGGAGCAACGACGGTACAAATTGGACGGTCCTATCCACTTTTACCAACATGACGTATACAACCGTTTCCGCGGCTGATAAGGCCACTAACACGCTTTACCAAGCCGATTTCGATAGCGATCGCCGAGCCGGTGACGATAGTTATGTTTTTCAAGGAACAATCACAAACCCCGGCTCTTATACACACTACCGATTGTACGTGACACAACAAGAGAATAGCAGAGCTTTTGTAGATGAAATTGTGTTACTTTGACGCTCACGGTGCCTGCCGCGCTCACGATGCGTGCCGCGCGTGTCGTTCTTGAGCGTCATACGGGCATAGACATCGTTCCGGGGCGTCATACGGGCTCATAGACGTCGTTCCGGGGCGTCACCCGACAGGGGACGTGCCGTGCCGACAGGGGACGCGCCGTGCCGATGGGGGACGCGCCGTGCCGACAGGGGACGCGCCGAAGCCGATGAGGAACCCGCCGTGCCGACAGGGGACGCGCCGTGCCGATGGGGGACGCGCCGACGCCGATGAGGAACCCGCCGTGCCGACAGGGGACGCGCCGTACCGACAGGGGGCGCACCGTGCCGACTCACAGGGGACGCGCCGACGCCGATGAGGAACCCGCCGTGCCGACATGGGACGCGCCGTGCCGATGGGGAACGCGCCGTGCCGACAAGGGACGCGCCGACGCCGATGAGGAACCCGCCGTGCCGACGGACCAAAAATGTCTCCGTAACACCCTTTTTCGTAATGGCTCCGCCCCACCCCCATCGGAGGATGCCAGCCCCACGGCCCCATTTTGGAGCCGACATCCTCCGACACGGTACGGAGCGGTACCACAGCGAGTACCGATATGAGGGATAATGTACATTCGACGTGCAAAGCGGAGAAATCCACGGAGACATTTTGGCGAGCCGCGGAATATCGCCTACATAAGAGAAAACGCGATTTTACCACGCTGGCCGACGTCGGCGGCAGGGCCGAGAGGGGCCGGGCAAAAATGTCTCCGTAACACCCTTTCTCTTAACACACACACGCGACTGGAGCAGTACAGGTAAACCAGTACTTGTACAGTACAGGTAAACCAGTACTTGTAACGTTCGGTACCCGGGTACCCTCGCCGTAGCAGCAGCGGGACCAAAGGCGGCGAGGCGGTGCTCGCACCTCAGTAGCGCATGCGCTACGCTACAGGGCAAGATCAGTCACTCTGCTACTGCGCCTGCCACCGCCATGCGCTGGGCCACTTCCTCCTACGCTGCTCCTGCTTACTGCTTCTACGAGAACCGAGTCTCTTCCGGTACGTACGACGAGAAGTAGTGCTACACCGCTATATAGCTACCTAAGGCGATGACCTTACATGCCTCAGCGTCGCGACGTCTTGGTTTTCAGTGTTGTCGAGATAACGGGAACTGGGCAGGTCTAATTCGACTGCGCCATCGTCCGCTTTTCAACAGCCACGCACGAGGATGGAGGGGGCGCCGATTTCCGGCCTCCCGCGGCGATGCCAAGAAGGAGCGGAACGCACCTTCGTGGTGAGAGAGCACAACAAGCCGTACAAGCTCAAGGCCCGAGTGGCTGGCAGCAGCGGTTGGGACGGCGCAGACTGCGAGCTGCGGTTTTTTGGACGTCACCCGGCATGACGACCCCGCGGAGGAGCTGCCGGAGCAGGTGAAAGGAGACCTACGGGCGCGGGGCCACGTGATAAGGCGGGACAGCCAGTTGGACAGGGAGTTGAAGAAGCTGCCGTTGAGCCATGCCGAGGAGGTGGAAGCGTGGCTCAGGCAGATGCTTGCGCGGCTGGGCGCCCGCGACGCGGGCTACGAGGCCAGGTACGTCATCATCAACGAGGCGGCCAACTGGATGGACAAGAAGCTCCTGGCGCCGCTGCTGGAGGCCAACGGCCGCGATCCTGGACACAGCGGGCCGGCGGGGCACCTCCGCAGCCTGCTCTTTGATGCCAAGGTGGACGGCGAGCTGCTGCGCCCGGAGCGCATGGCGCTCTACCACAAGTACGCCAAAGACAGGAACAACATCAAGCACAACCCTGGCTGTGAGGCCAGCACGGCAGTGGCCCTTGGATGGCTGGGCATGATAGGAAACCGCCTGCTGCACGACTGCTGCGGCACCGATGAGGCCATCCGCGAGCGGGTGCGTGCATGCCTGGAGAGCGGGACGGCGAGCGTGGTGGAGCCGGCGGCGGCAGTGAGGATCGACCCGTGCAAACACTTTGTGGGCCGACGCTGGCTGTTCGACCACCTTGGGTCTCTGCTCTCCCCGGATGCCGATACTCTGCCCCCACCGGCGGCGCTTCTGCTTGCGCCGGGAGGGTGGGGCAAGAGCGCCTTCATGGATGAGTTGTGCGTCACAGGAGGGCTACGCCTGGGCGCGCAGTACTCCGTGGTCGCCTGGCACGCCATCAAGCACGACGAGCTTAGCAGCACCTACAACCCTGCGGCACTTGTGCAGCACCTCGCCAGCGTGCTAGAGGACCGCCTCGTGCCTTACGCGAAGCTCCGCAGCCGTCAAGACATCCGGGACCTTTTCGACGAGAAGCAGCTAGGCAACGACGGCGGTTGGACATCCCTTCTCAAGGGATTGCTGGCTCCGCTGGCAGATCTCAAGCTGGAGGGAGAGGCCCTGGAGAGAGCTCTGGGCGGCCAGGGGCGGTGTGTCGGCGTCATCGTTGTGGACGGCCTGGATGAGGCTGTGGCGTCTCACTACGGCAGCAGTGGCGTCTTGCAGCTTGTGGCCAAGATGGGGCTGTACCTCCAGGATGACCGCATTCCCTGGCTGCGGCTGGTGTGCTCCTCCCGGATTGGCATAAACTCGGTGGAGCGCTACATCAGCCCAGGCGTGTTCCATTGCATTGAGATCACGGACATCGTGTCGGCGGACTCAGCAAAGCTCGATCTCATGGACTACGTGGAGGAGGAGTGCAGCTCGCCATCCTTCCCTGCCGGCAGGCTCGATACCGATGAGAGGGCAGCGCTGGTGGAGCGGGCGGCATACAGCTTCCAGTGGCTGCGCCATGCTCTGTTGCACATCAAGCGACAGCGCAGCTGGGAGGCCGGTGGCGTTGCGAAACTGCCTGCAGGGGGGGTGGGAGGAGCCCCCAACATGTACCTGGCAAGATTCGAGTCCGAGTTTCCTCATGCAGGCGGCCGCTTTGCTTCCTTGCGGCCCACCTTTCAGGTCATTCTTGCAGCCATGCGCCCGCTGACCGTCTCCACCCTTCACCAGGTGGCAAGGCTCAGCAGAGAGACCTCACTGGTGGAGGACAGCCCCGACGGATTCCGTGCCGAGGTGCTGGACAAAATAGCCGGCTTTGTCTCGCTGTTCGGCCCGGCCGAGAATCCTGTGGTGGCCCTCCAGCACGAGTCGCTCGCAAGCTGGCTGCAGAGTGATACCTTGCGACGCTCTGCAGGAGGCTATGGCTGGCGCAAGGCAAACGGGCACACCCTGCTTGGGGCCTGGATGCTATGCGGGATGGAGGCCACCCCGGAGGTTGTCGCCGGGGACAGGGAGGCGCTTGACCTCTCCCGCACAGTGATTCCACGATACTGTCCTGGGCATGACTAGATCGGCGATGACCCAGCCAAGCGCCTTCACGAAACCCTGGTTCACCTCGTTGGCAGCCACATCCATAGTGGCAGCCCGGCCAGGATACAAATGTTGTTTGCGGTCCCTGGTCGGAATGTGGCGCTGAATGCGACCGGTGAGTATGGCCGGACAGCTCTGCACTACGCAGCTCTGAGGGGCCATGCGGGGGTGGTGCAGATGCTGCTGCGGGGCGTGGAGGGCGGCCATGCAGCAGACATCTCCTGCAAAGACGAGATCGGCATGACAGCCCTGCACTATGCAGCTCATCAAGGCCACGTGGAGGTGGTGGAGCTGCTGTTGCGGGGCGTGGAGGGCGGCTCTGCGGCAGACATCTCCTGCAAAGGCAACATTGGCAGCACAGCCCTGCACCGGGCAGCTCTGGGGGGGCATGCGGGGGTGGTGGAGCTGCTGCTGCGGGGCGTGGAGGGCGGCCCTGCCGCAGACATCTCCTGCAAAGACAAGAATGGCCGGACAGCCCTGCACTACCCCGCTCAGAGGGGTCATGCGGCGGTGGCGAAGCTGCTGCTGCGGGGCGTGGAGGGCGGCCCTGCGGTAGACATCTCCTGCAAAGACGAGATGCTGGTTAGGACAGCCCTGCACTGCGCAGCTCAGGGGGGCCATGCGGCGGTGGTGGAGCTGCTGCTGCGGGGCGTGGAGGGCGGCCCTGCGGCAGACATCTGCTGAAAAGACGAGATGCTGGTCAGGACAGCCCTGCACTGCGCAAATGTGAAGGGCCATGCGGAGGTGGTGAAGCTGCTGCTGCGGGGCGTGGAGGGCGGCCCTGCGGTAGACATCTCCTGCGCAGACGAGTATGGTAGGACAGCCCTGCACTGCGCAGCTCAGGGGGGCCATGCGGGGGTGGTGGAGCTGCTGCTGCGGGGCGTGGAGGGCGGCCCTGCGGCAGACATCTCCTGCGCAGACAAGAAGGGCAGGACAGCCCTGCACTGCGCAGCTCAGGGGGGCCATGCGGGGGTGGTGGAGCTGTTGCTGCGGGGCGTGGAGGGCGGCCCTGCCGCAGACATTTCCTGCGCAGACAAGAAGGGCACGACAGCCCCGCACTGCGCAGCTCGCGAGGGCCATGCGGGGGTGGTGGAGCTGCTGCTGCGCAGCGTGGAGGGCGGCCCTGCGGCAGACATCTCCTGCCTAGACAAAAATGGCATGACAGCCCTGCACTGGGCAACTCAGGAGGGCCATGCGGGGGTGGTGGAGCTGCTGCTGCGGGGCGTGGAGGGCGGCCCTGCGGCATATATCTCCTGCGCAGACAAGAAGGGCCGGACAGCCCTGCACTACCCCGCTCAGAGGGGTCATGCGGCGGTAGTGGAGCTGCTGCTGCGGGGCGTGGAGGGCGGCACTGCGGCAGACATCTCCTGCGCAGACAAGAAGGGCGGGACAGCCCTGCACTGCGCGGCTCTGAGAGGCCATGCGGCGGTGGTGGAGCTGCTGCTGCGGGGCGTGGAGGGCGGCCCTGCCGCAGACATCTCCTGCGCAGACGAGGATGGCAGGACAGCCCTGCACTGGGCAGCTCATGACGGCCATGCGGGGGTGGTGGAGCTGCTGCTGCGGGGCGTGGAGGGCGGCCCTGCGGCAAACATCTCCTGCGCAGACAAGACTGGCCGGACAGCCCTGCACTGCGCAACTCAGAGGGGTCATGCGGCGGTGGTGGAGCTGCTGCTGAAGGGCGTGGAGGGCAGCTCTGCGGCAGACATCTCCCGCGCAGACAAGAATGGCAGCACAGCTCTGCACTGGGCCGCTTATGGAGGCCATGCGGGGGTGGTGGAGCTACTGCTGCCGGGCGTGGAGGGCGGCCCTGCGGCAGACATCTCCTGCAAAGACGAGTATGGCATGACAGCCCTTCACTTGGCAGCTCACCAGGGCCATGCGGGGGTCGTGGAGCTGCTGCTGCGAGGCGTGGAGGGCGGCCCTGCGGCAGACATCTCGTGCAAAGACAATCAAGGTTGTACGGCATTGCAGCTTGCTGACAGAGGACAACGCATGGCGGTGGTTCGTCATCTCTCCGCGCACCAGGCACCCTCTAGCAACTTCTGGCAAGGAGGGCGATCACGTCATTGTTGCTGCCGGTGATAAAGCATGCCCTGGAATAGAGACCCAAGCCACTGATCACCCTACATGGTTGGATGTCTCAGCTTTGGTGCCCGCATCCCCTAGTGATTGGATGCTTGCTAGGCGCCTTGCTGTCGTCGGCTTGCTGGTCGTAGCCGGTCTCGCTGTCTACCATACGCTCCTTATGGGCCTAATGCACCAGCTTTCCTCATTGAGGCGTCTGTGACTTGAATTCGATGCGATTCGCCTGGCATCACCCTCAGGGCAGCTTAAGGTGGATACAAAGCGCCACCCCCCTGCGCCACCGCCGCCGCAAGGCTCTTACCCAATGCGTTGAGCACCGGGATGGCGCGGGAAGTGCGCAAGATCAGTCCCGTATTGCAGGACATGTTCCAGGCCGAACTATCACCCGCAATCTTACTCAGTAGCAGCAGCGCCAACTTATTGGTGCCGCTTGGCGCGCGCTCGCAAGCAGCACGGCTTCTCAGCGTTCGTTCGTTCGTACCTCCTTCGTTGCTAGGGCGGACGGCATGCATGCACAACAAGCGCAATCTCAGCCTACACTCTGATCGCAGTGAGCAGCACATCGCCCAAGCGTGACGATTGCCTGCTACCGTCCAGCCTGCTCAGCATGCCACTTATCGGTCATGCGTCATTCCCTAGCTCAGAGCAGCTTGCCAGGGGGTGCTCACACATTCGGACCCTATAAGGTCTCCACCACCGCCCCCTCAGGCTTGGTCCTGCCGCACATTACAGGAAGGCACCCGGAGGGAGGGGGGGGGGGGCTGCAACGGGCGTGCTAGGGCCCTGCTCGTCCGACTAGCGACATTCCCATGGGAGAGTCGAGGTGGGGAGCGATGCTGCCGCGCCGCAGTGCTGTCCGTGGAGCTCAAGGGGATGACACGTGCTTTGTGGATGCGAGCGGCACCGTGGGAGAGCCCGATTCCTGTTGCGGCCCGGTTGGGAGTGTCTTCTCCCCCTCAACCAGCAGCAAGCGAAGGGCGCCATGCGCCGCCAAACGCTTCAACAGGGAATCTGATCCTGCGCCTGTCAGAGTCGAGCGCGGCAAGTCAGACCTACCGCCGCTGGTATGCTCCTTGCACTTGTCGTATTATATTTCGCAAAGTTACACGATTGCCCAACATTCCCGATGCGCTGGTACGCGTCACCAGCCAAGGGCTACCCAACGCGCCTGCAGTACACCTCTGCCTGAGCCTCAGCGCCTTTGAGAAGCATGCCTCCCGTGAGAAAAAACATGATGGGCAAATGCGCAATGTAGTCGCTGCCTCTTGCAGGAGATCCTCTTTGTTGACACAGGTGATGGAGCTGATGGGCAGTCCCCCCCCCCCCCCCTTTGCCCTCGCCTGCTTGCACATCGACCGGAAGCAACCACAGGGCGCCGGGTGCCATGTCCCCCGAAGCACCCCAGAACGGAGGCCATGCCTGAGCCTGTCAGAGCTGTGTCCTGCAGCTAACAGCCGCCGATGTCCTCGTGCTGCCTCATCGCACGTGTGGATTGTTGACGCATCGGATCGGCCCGTGCGCTGACCCTACCATGGCGCCATCCGAACCTGCCAAAAGGCTTTCGGCAATGTTGCAGATGCTACCTGCACATGGGCCTTATTACTCTCTCGGAGAAGCGCGCCTCCTGGGGCTGGAGCCTGGGGAGCATGTGTTCGCAGTGCGCCTCTTTTCTGGCACTCATGATGGGCCTAATGAAACCCGACACAGCCATCCCATGCATTCTCTGCTTCCAGGCCGGGCGAGCCCGCAGAAACCCATCCCGACGCCCAGGCACTGCCCGCAGCGATGAGACGCAGCGCCGCCTTTCTTCAGCTGGGCTGGGGCAACCACTCACCCGCCGCCATCAGAGCGCGCTACAGTATACATCGTTACAGCGGGTGCGGAGGGCTAAAGGGGGGAGAAGGTGGGGGGGGCTAGAGCGAGTGGTTCAGGTCGCGCGCCTCCTCGGCGGCGCGGAAGGCGTTGGGGATGTGCGCGACGAAGGGGTGTTGCAGCAGCTCCGACGCGGTGGGGCGCTGCGCGGGGTCGACGCGGAAGCAGAGGCCGAGAAAGTCGCGCGCGACGGCGGAGACGCAGTCCGGGATGGGCGGCCCCGTGGTGGTCTTGGCGATCTGGAACATGGCGGACCAGTGGCTGTCGCCTAGCTCCGGCCAGGGGTGCTTGCCCGTGAGCATCTCGATGACGGTGCAGCCGACGGACCAGATGTCCGCGCGGCGGCCGTACCCTGTGGCCTTGATCACCTCGGGCGCCATCCAGAACACGCTGCCGCGGATGGACTTCATGCCGTCGGTGATGGTGGCCTCGTGGTACGCCTTGCTGGCGCCAAAGTCCGCCAGCTTGACGCGCCCGTCGCGCGTGACCAGCACGTTGCCGCCCTTGAGGTCGCGGTGGATCACCTGCGGAGGGGCGGGGTGGGGGTGGGGGTGGGGGGGGGGTTGAGCGCAAGCAGGATGGCGGGACGATGGGCGGCCTTTCGGGCGGCAGGAAGAAACGTAAAGGTTCGCTCGACTGGAATCAGCTAATTGCTTTTTAACTGTGCTCCAGAATAATGCCTCGCATTGTGCAGAGATAGGGAAGGGGAAACAAGAGAGGGGGGACGAGGACCTTGACAGGGATATGCCTGCTGAATCATAAGTATGAAAATGCATCCGCCCTGTGTCACAGTCTTCGGGTATCGTGTGCGGATGACGGGTGCAGACCCAACAGCACCGGTTGCCGCGCTGGTATCCGCCGAGAAGACGGTGCGTGACCAGGCATGGGACGAACAGTGCAGGAGAACGCCCCGACCGTGCGCAAGCAGAGACGCAATCCTAAAACCCCGGCATGTGCCAGTGTACAACAGGACGCCGACATGTACGTACACCATTGCGTTGCCTATCCGCTTTATGCTTTGCGGTGGAGCACATCCAGCCACACCGCAAGACAGCTGCAACATTCGAGCAGTGTAATACGGGAGGAATCTGAGAGACGTACTCAATGGGGCAGTGATCTAGATTCCTGCATTATACACTCCCCCCCCCCCCCCAACACACACACATATACACGCCAGCAGCCCTGATTGCCCCCATGCAGCTATCCCTCTTGGTGAGTGCCGTCCCGGGGACAACATATGCCGGATGCCCCCCCCCCCCCCCCCCCCCGAGCCTCCTACCCGCATGGCTGCATGCCACACCTCATCCGCCGCTGCTGCCTAAATGCTCCATGTGCAGGCGGTGCAGTGCTACGGGACAGCCTCAGTGACGCTGACTGCTGAGTACGGACACCGCAGCACGCCGCGCTACGCGGAGGCCGCCCACCTGGCTGCTTACCCCAAGTACAGCCACGGCGCCCAGGTGCAGCCGGGCGCACACCACAAGGAGCACCCGCGCAAGATCCTGCCAGCCCCGCAGCGCCACGCTAGTCGGCGGAGCCATGTGGACGCAGAGGCGTCACACCTGCTGCCGCGGCAGCACGCCGGTGAGGGGGTCGTCCCCGAGGAGGAGCCGACACCGGAGGACCCCTTTGCAGAGCCGCGCGTCCCGTGGTCCGAGTGGCGCTGGGACGACAACCTGGCCGCGGCGGAGGAGTGCGCCACGCGCACCAACGCCCCCGTCAAGGCCTTTCCCGGCATACGCACCGCCTCAGCGTCGTCATCTCGCTCTGCAAGGAGGACCTCAGCTCCCTGGCGGACCTCCCCTGCCGGGTACCCCACCCCTCCACCCCCCTCACCCCTTGACGCTCCACCTCCCGCCGTGACAGTCAACCCACCAGGGGCCCTACTCGACCCCTGCCCCCCCCCCCCCCCCCCCCCGCCTTCCCCGTCATGTTGACTCCCCAATAACGCCAGATCTGCTCGCCGGCAGGGCACCTGGTACTACTTCTACACGCGCTGCCGGCTGCCCAGCAACTACATCGCCGCTGCACTGCCCAAGCTGGCCAAGTGCATGACCGTCTCGAAAGCGGAGGGCGCCTCGTACACGCAGACGTACCTCAAGTACATCATTGACCGGTGAGCCTCTTTGCCGCCATGGCTGCCCTCCCCCATCCCCTCCCGCTCGGCTAAACGCCGTGCTAAACTCCCCATGTGCCCCCCCCCCCTTCCCACACACAAACCTGAGCGCAGGTACCACAGTATGCCCGCCCAGACGATAGTCACGAGCTCGACGCACATGGAGAAGTTGGGCCTCCAGATGAAGGACCTCATCGCGAAGGCCCAGGGTGCGGGTAGCAACTGGGCGTGCAAGGTGTTTGCCATCAAACCCCCGCCCCACCGCATCCGTTACTTCCCACCATCTTTACATCATCCATGTCATAATGAGGGGCATGTGTGTGAGAATTAGCAGCTGTCTGGTCGTGGAGTCTCAGCTGAGCTGCGGCGCGATTGTGGCTGCGCGGCAGGCCTTTGCGGAGCCCAAGCGCCGGCTGAGCATGCAGACCTTCTCGGAGATGTGCCCGGTGGTGCAGCGCTACACCTGCATGCGCGCCTGCTCCGCCGACACGCTGGAGAACGCTGCCAAGTGGTACCGGTTTAACACGTACAACGTCTTCATGGCCAGCCAGGACCGCATCAGGTGCCCCCTTTTATCCCTTTAGCGATGAGGCCTATCAGTGAAATATTCGATTCTATCATAGTGCGCCACGGAAATGTGAACGTGATGTTGCAGCACAACTGATGTCGGGACCGCAGCTCAATGGCATGACATACAGCATGAGCACACTGTATTTGTCGCGGTGCTATGCATGTAGAGAACCTCCATCGCATGAGGATGTCAGCCAGATCAGTGAGCCATACTGGATATCGTGTCTGGACAGCCTTTCACGTAGGCGTATGGCCAAGCGCATGCAGCCATCATTTTGTCCCGCTTCCCCCCACCCTGACACGACTGCCCCCACTTAACCCCACCCCACCCCACCCGCCTGCCCAGGTCGCTGCTGCGGGACGAGTATAAGTGGCTGAGCCTCTACGCGACCTGGGCCGCGCGCACGGGGGAGGAGCAGCGCCGGCCGGTACAGGGCACATTTTTGAGTCAAAACGGTCCAATTCCTGGACTCAAAAATGTGCCCCCCACGTGATCGCTTAGGCTGGGATATGTACCCATTTTTCGGTCACATTTCAGGTGCAATGCAATACTATACGAGAGTACTAGAAATGGCACCTCGGCGTGTCCTCTTCGCGCCCTCAGTCGCGTAAAGTACTATCCGCCTCACCTTGGAAGATTGCGGACGCGAGGGCATGGCGACTGCGTTTCAAGCGTTTCAAGCCTGGAAATCGAGCCTCACTCGCGCAGAGAAGACGCCCTGGGCCTACGAGTCTATCGCCGACCTCAGAGATTGTGTTCGTCGCAACGAGATGCTACCTCTGAACCCTGCTGACAGCGACGCGGCGTTGGGGCGAGATGTCGGCGCAGGCGGCGGTGCGGGCTTCGCGTCCCGAGATGAGGGCTCCTTAGGCGGAGATGCGGGTCGGGGAGGCGGAGATGCGGCACCGCCACGGGAAGATGTGGCCATGCGACTCCCACCAGCGGCACCCGAAGGCGCCTGACGGCTTGACGGGGCTTCGCGTTTCGGCTTAGGCGCCCTTAAGGGGTCGTCGTCCTCCAACTCTTTCGCCATCTTAAAGGAGGACTCGGCCCACGCTTCTTGGAATGCTTCTTGCGCAGCTTATTGGGCGACAAGCTGCTGCTCTTGCCTCCATAGGCGGAGATGCGGGTCGGGGAGGCGGAGATGCGGCACCGCCACGGGAAGATGTGGCCCTGTGACTCCCACCAGCGGCACCCGAAGGCGCCTGACGGCTTGACGTGGCTTCGCGTTTCGGCTTAGGCGCCTGGAAGGGGTCGTCGTCCTCCAACTCTTTCGCCATCTTAAAGGAGGAGTCGGCCCACGCTTCTTGGAATGCTTTTTGCGCAGCTTATTGGGCGACAAGCTGCTGCTCTTGCCTCCATAGGCGGAGATGCGGGTCGGGGAGGCGGAGATGCGGCACCGCCACGGGAAGATGTGGCCCTGTGACTCCCACCAGCGGCACCCGAAGGCGCCTGACGGCTTGACGTGGCTTCGCGTTTCGGCTTAGGCGCCTGGAAGGGGTCGTCGTCCTCCAGCTCTTTCGCCATCTTAAAGGAGGACTCGGCCCGCGCTTCTTGGAATGCTTTTTGCGCAGCTTAATGGGCGAGAAGCTGGTCTTGCCTCCCGTGCTCAACGCACCGTGCGGGCGCTTCGTCGCACTCGAAGGCTGAGGCTCACTCGGCGGCTTGGCAGTCTCCGAGGGACCAAGCCTGCTCGGGGGAGGGGCGGAGCTGCTCGAAGCTCTATCAAGAGACCTGCTGCAGCGCCGTTTTGGGAGCCATCTCCGCCGGACCCCAGTGGCGGTGGTTGAGATGCGGGCTTAGAGGACCCGCCAGCCTGACGCGGCGCCGCTACGACCTGGTAGTAGCGGTCGTCGACCAAGACGGTGGGGGGTAAAGAGCCGGCTCGGCAACCTTCCAGTATGAGGATTTTTATGACAAAAAGGGGATTTAATTGCCCATATGCTTTACAATACTATACAGATTGCAAGGCAGTACCACTAATGCCTGATATTTGCTCGCGGCACGCCGCAGATTGCTGCAGCGCTGCACCGCAGATGCTGCCTTTAGGCATGCTTCTATTGCCTAGATGGCTGCAAACCATTTCGTATGCGGGGCTGCATGGCATAGAAGGGATGTGAACACGCACCTGCTTGACGATACTATGCAGATTGCAAGGCAGTACCACTAATGCCTGATATTTGCTGGCGGCACGCCGCAGATTGCTGCAGCCATTTGCCTACATGGCTGCAAACCATTTCGTATGCGGGGCTGCATGGCATGAAAGGGATGTGAACACGCACCGGCTTGACGATACTATACGGACTGCAAGGCAGTAGGGATAATACGTTATATTTGCTGGCGGCACGCCGCAGATTGCTGCAGCGCTGCACCGCACATGCTGCCTTAAGGCATGCTTCAATTGCCTGGATGGCTGCAAACCATTTATTAGTATGCGGGGCTGCATGAATCACCAACATGCGCCGGCCGCGGCGCGTTGGCGCCCCGCTGCGCCGGCCGCGGCGCGTTGGCGCCCCGCTGCGCCGGCCGCGGCGCGTTGGCGCCCCGCTGCGCCGGCCGCGGCGCGTTGGCGCCCCGCTGCCCCGGCCGCGGCGCGTTGGCGCCCCGCTGCCCCGGCCGCGCTAGCAAAGGAAGTGCGGTTTCTGAAATCGACGGACAGGAGTCGATTAAACTCGTATCTGCGGTTGAGAATGATTTGTTGTGATAGTTGATTATGATTAATGAGGTATTGTCCAGGGAGCTATGGCAGCGAATTTCAAGCTGCATGAATCCCTTGTCACGGACCAGACACGAACCCGCGTTGCTTGCCGAGGTGCTCCGAGAGATGCGCCCTTAAAGTCGCCGAATCTCTTCCGACGACCAACCACAAGGCGCGTCCGTTGGTGTCGGTTTTCTTGGGTGCTTTGGCGCGATGAGAAGTACACGACCCGCTGTCAACAGGCTGTCGAGGTAGTCCATTCGCGGCAGGGGCCTTTGCGTCATGTAGGTGCTCGGAATCTGCACGCGATAGATTACCGCCTTGGAGGCCGCCAGCAGCTATAGGAGCAAATTCAGGTGAGTGAACCAAGGCGACATGGCAACGACAAAGGGCTCCTTGCCTAGGGCAGCGTTACAAGAGCTAGGGGCGACAGTACACGGGTTTGTACACGAGAGATGCGGGCGTTCACCTGCCCCCACTGCGGAGATGCGGGCAATCCCACCCTTTACGGCGGTCAATTCGATCTCTCCACCCTCCGCATCTCTTGCTCGCCAGTCGTGCCAGCGGTGGCCTCAGCTACCGCTGCTTTGACGTCCGGGAGGACGTACCTGTCGTCCCCAATGTGGGCCTCCGGGTTCCAGTGCCGCGTCTCTTTCGCCGCCGTCATGGTTCTCGCCGTCTCGCATACACGAACCCACGTTGCTTGCCGAGGTGCTCCGAGAGATGCGCCCTTAAAGTCGTCGAATCTCTTCCGACAACCAACCACAAGGCGCGTCTGTTGGTGTCGGGATTTCTTGGGTGCTTTGACGCGATGAGAAGTGCACGACCCGCTTTCAACAGACTGTGGATAGGTAGTTCATTTGCGGGCGGGGCCCTTGCGTCAAGTAGGTGCTCGGAATCTGCACGCAACAGATTTCCGCCTTGTAGGCCGGCAGCAGCGGTAGGAGCGCCGGAAGACCTCGACCCGACCCGTAGGCCGCCGCAGCTCTCAGTCAGTCCACGTCAATGTCGTTCAAACTGTCGGCGCGAGCGAGCCTCCCCCGCAGCCTCCCTTTCAAAAGGGTTGGAGCACCTACGACATCGTCCGATCAATGCTGCCGGCACACGTGCCCGCGAGGAACACGGGCGAGCCGCTGAGCCACAAAGTGGGCGGACACACATTCGGCTGGGACGCCGAGGCGGCCTCGGTCGCTCGAACACCGCCACAACGGAGTGATGCGGAGTCACCCCTAGCCCGAGGGGGCACCGAGCTCTTCGAGGAGTCGGGGGATTTCTCGCCCGACGATCTCTCGGCGATGACGGTTAGACAGCTAGAGGAGATGGCACGCGTCGAGGGCATACCGATCCCGCGGAGCGATCGCAAGAAGAACAAGGCCGGACTGGTCGAGTACCTATCGCGAAATATCCCCCGCCGCGATTAAATTTGTAGCGTCATAGTAAAATATCAACATGGGCTTCCTCGGCAAGTTCGGGCGCAAGCTCCGCGAGTTCGGAGAGAAGCTAACGGCGGGGATACGCACCGTGGGGAGGAAGGTGGGCGGGGTTCTCCTCGGCGCGTCCCCGGTGCTCGCGACCATCCCCGGCCTCGGCGCGCCGGCCGCCGCTCTTAGCGCCTCCGTAGGCGGGGCAGCGTTGGGGGTCGCGGGACTGGCCGGCGCGGCGCATGACGCCATCGCGGGCCGCGGAGTGGATGTCGGGGCGATCAAGCAGGGGTACACGGACGTCAAGGGCAGCGCCAAGGCCGTTCGAGACGCCTACGGCGGCTTGCGGAACCGCTCGAGCCTTGAACGCTAAATTTATATCTGGGGACAGGGTATAAACCCCAACCAACATGTCCCTAGGCCTGAGCGAAGCCCTCGTGTTTGCCCCGAAGCCGCGGGCGGTGGCGGCGCATAAGTACCGCTCAAACATCCCGCCGCTCAACGGCCGGACGTTTAGCCCGGGCGATACCGTGCAGCTTGCCATCCCTTGCGGCAACAAGGGCGAGTTCCTTAACACCCGCCAGTCCTACCTAAAGTTCAAGCTCACCAACAAGGATACTACGGCGGCCAATGCCATGGTGCTCGACGGCTCGGCGCATGCCGTCATCCGCTTGCTCGAGTGTGTGTCCGGCAGCAACGTGCTCGAGTACATTGATCAGTATGGGGCACTTTATCAGACGATCCTCGATTCTAGCGGCGACGGTTCGCAGATGGTGTATGGCGGCTCGGTCACCGAGGGCATGAGCAACACTACCGCTCGGGTCGGCGCATCCATTGGCGGCTCCGTGTCAATCACAGTGTGTCTTCCTCTCATGTCGGGCGTGCTAGGAAGCATGCAGCACAAGTACTTGCCAATTGGTGACATGGTGCGAAACCACATGAGGTTGAACATCGCCCTTGCGGGTAAGGATGATGCTCAAAAGTCCACCGCGAGCCGCGATTGGGAGATCACCGACGTGGAGTACGTGGCGGAAATCGTCAAGCTGGACGGCGGCGCGGCACAAGCCATCTCCGCGGCAAACGCCGGCGGGTACCGCATCCCCATGACCACTTTCAGCAACCACGCCGCTAGTGTAGAGGCCGGCTCCAAGGTCATCAACACGCTCATTAG
Organism: Tetraselmis striata; assembly: GCA_006384855.1. Lineage (NCBI taxonomy): Eukaryota > Viridiplantae > Chlorophyta > Chlorodendrophyceae > Chlorodendrales > Chlorodendraceae > Tetraselmis > Tetraselmis striata. The sequence goes on along the minus strand of VCJN01002896.1, from coordinate 103,755 downwards.
CGGTAACTACCGTTCGCTTAAGATCCTGCTCACGATCTTCCGCAAGCAGAGCAACGCCTCGACGGCCACGGTGGGTTTCCTCACGGATCGCACCAACCCGTTCGGCGACGGCGGTCGATGGCAGTATGATGTCGCGGGCCAGCTTATCCCCCAAAAGCCCGTCGACACCAACGCGGAGGCATTCGCAGAATTGCAGAAGGCGTTTCACGCCTACGGCACGCTTGACCATCATGGGATCATCAAAAACAACACGTGGGGGGCCGCCGAGGGGACCTATGTGGTCGCACAGGATTTGGAATCGCAGTCGCATAAGTCCATGCTATCTGAGTCCGGTGTGGATGTGTCGAGTGCCACCATCCACCTCAAGGCAGAGTTCGCGGCGGCACTTGCGACTGGCGGCGCTGTTAGGCTCTAGCTCAAGCCTGTTCTTTAGGCCCTTTAGGATGCAGCGGAAGGATTTAGAAAGTATGGCCAATCTCTTTTGGTTACATGGCTACCTAGGTTTCTGTCTCTGAATTCTACCTAGTAGACTTGTCCGAGGCGGTATTTATTATACCCGCCGAGGTCATAGTCATACCTGTGCTATGTTAGCCGGGTGTCATGGGATACCCGTGCTGTGTTAGCCACGTAAGGCTTGAGTCAGAGAACTCTAGAGAATTCCAGAACAGTCTTCGGCCTTGTACTACTGGTATTTATACCCGCAATACTAATATATACAACGACTCCGCGGATGCGTAGTCGTACTACCTTTGCGGGGAGTTATACCTGCTAGTACAGCAGAACATTATGGCTAAAGGGAAATGGAGTATAACAGGCGCGCTCCGCATCGACACCTTCACCCACCAGGACGCGGTGCTATTCGTCGATCCCAGCGGCATGGCGCAGACAGTTTTTTAGCACCCATAGGTGTAAAATGAAAATCCGCCGCGTCGTCGTAAGCTCCGCGGAGCGCTCCCGCGGGGCACCGTACAATTTCGCCTCCCTTCTTAAGGAGCAGCACCTCAATGTGTTCGCGGGGCAAACGACGCGTTTTGCCCTCGAGTGGATCACACCGGTGCGCGGAAGCGACCTCGAAAGCGATTTCGCGTCGAACGACTTCCACCCTCTCGCCGTCCTCCTCATATGCCCCTCCTTCACGCAGCTCAACCAATACAAAAATTTCGAGAGGAACTCTGACGCAGTGTTGGGGCTCCTCCAAGGCGACCCATCGGGTAAAGCCTTATACGGCGCCACCGCCGACACCCCGTACGTGCAGCGAACGGCTTGCGGCGGGATGTGCTTGGGCGACCGTCGACTCCTTCGCGCTGACCACCGGCCCCACCCCCACGAGCTCCGTGAGCGTGACGCTAGCAGCCAGCGACAACGACGCGGCGACGACGGCTTGTTTCGCAGCGACGCTCTACCTCCTCCTGAGCAGCACCGTAACGACACCCCCCACCCCGAGCGAGATCAAAAACGCCGGCCTCGCACTCCCGGGGGGAACGACGGCGCACACCTTCACCGGCCTAGCCCCGGGTACCACCTTCTACGGGTGGGTGCTCGCCCGGGACCAAGTCGGCAACGAGTCGGCGGTGGTTGCGTCGACACCCGCCACTCTAGCCACGGTATCGGACACCACCCCGCCGCATCTAGACGGCCCAGCCTCCGTGACACCTACGCCGGGCGCTGAGGAGTCCTCGCTCACGGTCGTGGTTAATATCTCCGACAGCACCTAAATGTCTAGCGGGATTGTGGGCATCAACTTCAACCAAGGGGAAACCAACGCGCCGAAGGTGTTCGCGTATTATGGCGGTAATACCGTCCTCGGCTTCACGTCAAGCGTGCGGCGCGACTCCATCGGGAATCGCATCGCGGACCCCCGATCGGAGATCGATGTGGCTCTTCGAGGGATGCCACCCGCCAACGAGGCTGTGGAGGGTGTCGGGCATATAATTTTGTCACCTTAAGTGTAAATGGCCCGCGATAGTCTCGAGTCGGTGGTCGTCGAGCTGGATAACGCGCTCCTTACGAAATGGCGTTACAACGCCAATGTGCAAAAAACCTTTCATTCCCGGAGCTACTCGTACTTTAAGCGGTTGGCTGATGCGACAGCCGTCGTCAGTGTCTCGATAAGTCTGCTGATCGGCTGCTTCAACCTCGCCTACGGTATCGTGGGACCAACGGAAGCCGAATCGGCCTCGGTCGTGAGCGGGTGCCTGTCCCTTTGTGCCGGTAGCATTGTCGGCGTGGCCAACTCATTGGGTTGGGCCGAAAAGTCGGCGCAGCATATCCATTATGCTGCCCGGTACGGCGAGATCAGTCGGGACATCAACACGGAGGCGATGCTGAAGCGAATGGACGATGGGACATTCGCGTCCGAGGCGGAATTTATCAAGCACATATCGGCCCAGCTGGATCGGATCGAGGAAAACGCGCCAACAATGCCGGGCGTGGTCGAGCGCGCGAGCAAACGAAAAAACACCTCTAGCGTAGGATAGTAAACAATGAGCGGGTTCAGTCAGATCCGCCTCTATTCCAACACCACCAATTCGATCCCCGTCGGGGAGTTTACGGATGTCACCGAGCAGATTTTAGGTTCCGCGACGGCTAGCGTCACCCCCAACGTGATTTACGACTACGACAACGGGGAGGTCACCGTAACGGGCCTCCAACCGGGGACGCAGTATTGGCTGTGGATCGAGCTCATTGATACCGCCGGGAACACATCCGGGATTATCAGCCTCGGCAGCCATAACACCAACCCCGTAGTCGCAATCGATGGCGCGCTTGCAACCGTAACATCCAGCAATGCCGTGTTTTCACCGGATTTCAGCGCAAGCTATATCTTCGACGGCCAATACGGATGGATCCGAGATGTTTTCGCGAGCCCGGCAAACACCCCTCCGGTTACGATCAATTTTACGCTGAGTTCGCCAAAGCGGATAGTAGGATTTCGTTTGTATTCCGCCGCAAAGGTTGTGGACGGCCTGCCGCACAGCTTCCCCGGATTGATATCCTTCTCTCGGGATGGTACGGTGCTCGCGAGCAAGTCGTTGCAGGCCAGCGACTACCAGGCGGGTACAACCAATCCCGGTGCGGCTAGCCTACGCTACGACTACGTCGATCTATATTTTACCAACCCGCAAGAGGCAACCAATTATTCAATATTTTGTATGCCGCTGAGCGCGAACTCGAGCGCGATCATTTCGATCGTGGAGCTTGTTCTATACGAGCCTCTCCGGGTCCTTCCCGTTCCCGCCCTCACGGCTGCTTCCGATCAAGGCTACACCGTCACGCAAAGTTCGGTATTATACGAAAACTATGCACGATGGTACGCTTTCAGTCGAGTTGGCGGTTCTTACAGGGAGGGTTGGTCCGCAGCGATAAATACTGAACCACCTCAATATGTAGCTATTCAAATGCCCGCGGCAGCCACCGCAAACGCCGTACGGATTTGGAGCACTCAAGGATACGACACTTGGAAGGTTTTGGGCTGCAACATTGAAGGGAGCAACGACGGTACAAATTGGACGGTCCTATCCACTTTTACCAACATGACGTATACAACCGTTTCCGCGGCTGATAAGGCCACTAACACGCTTTACCAAGCCGATTTCGATAGCGATCGCCGAGCCGGTGACGATAGTTATGTTTTTCAAGGAACAATCACAAACCCCGGCTCTTATACACACTACCGATTGTACGTGACACAACAAGAGAATAGCAGAGCTTTTGTAGATGAAATTGTGTTACTTTGACGCTCACGGTGCCTGCCGCGCTCACGATGCGTGCCGCGCGTGTCGTTCTTGAGCGTCATACGGGCATAGACATCGTTCCGGGGCGTCATACGGGCTCATAGACGTCGTTCCGGGGCGTCACCCGACAGGGGACGTGCCGTGCCGACAGGGGACGCGCCGTGCCGATGGGGGACGCGCCGTGCCGACAGGGGACGCGCCGAAGCCGATGAGGAACCCGCCGTGCCGACAGGGGACGCGCCGTGCCGATGGGGGACGCGCCGACGCCGATGAGGAACCCGCCGTGCCGACAGGGGACGCGCCGTACCGACAGGGGGCGCACCGTGCCGACTCACAGGGGACGCGCCGACGCCGATGAGGAACCCGCCGTGCCGACATGGGACGCGCCGTGCCGATGGGGAACGCGCCGTGCCGACAAGGGACGCGCCGACGCCGATGAGGAACCCGCCGTGCCGACGGACCAAAAATGTCTCCGTAACACCCTTTTTCGTAATGGCTCCGCCCCACCCCCATCGGAGGATGCCAGCCCCACGGCCCCATTTTGGAGCCGACATCCTCCGACACGGTACGGAGCGGTACCACAGCGAGTACCGATATGAGGGATAATGTACATTCGACGTGCAAAGCGGAGAAATCCACGGAGACATTTTGGCGAGCCGCGGAATATCGCCTACATAAGAGAAAACGCGATTTTACCACGCTGGCCGACGTCGGCGGCAGGGCCGAGAGGGGCCGGGCAAAAATGTCTCCGTAACACCCTTTCTCTTAACACACACACGCGACTGGAGCAGTACAGGTAAACCAGTACTTGTACAGTACAGGTAAACCAGTACTTGTAACGTTCGGTACCCGGGTACCCTCGCCGTAGCAGCAGCGGGACCAAAGGCGGCGAGGCGGTGCTCGCACCTCAGTAGCGCATGCGCTACGCTACAGGGCAAGATCAGTCACTCTGCTACTGCGCCTGCCACCGCCATGCGCTGGGCCACTTCCTCCTACGCTGCTCCTGCTTACTGCTTCTACGAGAACCGAGTCTCTTCCGGTACGTACGACGAGAAGTAGTGCTACACCGCTATATAGCTACCTAAGGCGATGACCTTACATGCCTCAGCGTCGCGACGTCTTGGTTTTCAGTGTTGTCGAGATAACGGGAACTGGGCAGGTCTAATTCGACTGCGCCATCGTCCGCTTTTCAACAGCCACGCACGAGGATGGAGGGGGCGCCGATTTCCGGCCTCCCGCGGCGATGCCAAGAAGGAGCGGAACGCACCTTCGTGGTGAGAGAGCACAACAAGCCGTACAAGCTCAAGGCCCGAGTGGCTGGCAGCAGCGGTTGGGACGGCGCAGACTGCGAGCTGCGGTTTTTTGGACGTCACCCGGCATGACGACCCCGCGGAGGAGCTGCCGGAGCAGGTGAAAGGAGACCTACGGGCGCGGGGCCACGTGATAAGGCGGGACAGCCAGTTGGACAGGGAGTTGAAGAAGCTGCCGTTGAGCCATGCCGAGGAGGTGGAAGCGTGGCTCAGGCAGATGCTTGCGCGGCTGGGCGCCCGCGACGCGGGCTACGAGGCCAGGTACGTCATCATCAACGAGGCGGCCAACTGGATGGACAAGAAGCTCCTGGCGCCGCTGCTGGAGGCCAACGGCCGCGATCCTGGACACAGCGGGCCGGCGGGGCACCTCCGCAGCCTGCTCTTTGATGCCAAGGTGGACGGCGAGCTGCTGCGCCCGGAGCGCATGGCGCTCTACCACAAGTACGCCAAAGACAGGAACAACATCAAGCACAACCCTGGCTGTGAGGCCAGCACGGCAGTGGCCCTTGGATGGCTGGGCATGATAGGAAACCGCCTGCTGCACGACTGCTGCGGCACCGATGAGGCCATCCGCGAGCGGGTGCGTGCATGCCTGGAGAGCGGGACGGCGAGCGTGGTGGAGCCGGCGGCGGCAGTGAGGATCGACCCGTGCAAACACTTTGTGGGCCGACGCTGGCTGTTCGACCACCTTGGGTCTCTGCTCTCCCCGGATGCCGATACTCTGCCCCCACCGGCGGCGCTTCTGCTTGCGCCGGGAGGGTGGGGCAAGAGCGCCTTCATGGATGAGTTGTGCGTCACAGGAGGGCTACGCCTGGGCGCGCAGTACTCCGTGGTCGCCTGGCACGCCATCAAGCACGACGAGCTTAGCAGCACCTACAACCCTGCGGCACTTGTGCAGCACCTCGCCAGCGTGCTAGAGGACCGCCTCGTGCCTTACGCGAAGCTCCGCAGCCGTCAAGACATCCGGGACCTTTTCGACGAGAAGCAGCTAGGCAACGACGGCGGTTGGACATCCCTTCTCAAGGGATTGCTGGCTCCGCTGGCAGATCTCAAGCTGGAGGGAGAGGCCCTGGAGAGAGCTCTGGGCGGCCAGGGGCGGTGTGTCGGCGTCATCGTTGTGGACGGCCTGGATGAGTTTCCTCATGCAGGCGGCCGCTTTGCTTCCTTGCGGCCCACCTTTCAGGTCATTCTTGCAGCCATGCGCCCGCTGACCGTCTCCACCCTTCACCAGGTGGCAAGGCTCAGCAGAGAGACCTCACTGGTGGAGGACAGCCCCGACGGATTCCGTGCCGAGGTGCTGGACAAAATAGCCGGCTTTGTCTCGCTGTTCGGCCCGGCCGAGAATCCTGTGGTGGCCCTCCAGCACGAGTCGCTCGCAAGCTGGCTGCAGAGTGATACCTTGCGACGCTCTGCAGGAGGCTATGGCTGGCGCAAGGCAAACGGGCACACCCTGCTTGGGGCCTGGATGCTATGCGGGATGGAGGCCACCCCGGAGGTTGTCGCCGGGGACAGGGAGGCGCTTGACCTCTCCCGCACAGTGATTCCACGATACTGTCCTGGGCATGACTAGATCGGCGATGACCCAGCCAAGCGCCTTCACGAAACCCTGGTTCACCTCGTTGGCAGCCACATCCATAGTGGCAGCCCGGCCAGGATACAAATGTTGTTTGCGGTCCCTGGTCGGAATGTGGCGCTGAATGCGACCGGTGAGTATGGCCGGACAGCTCTGCACTACGCAGCTCTGAGGGGCCATGCGGGGGTGGTGCAGATGCTGCTGCGGGGCGTGGAGGGCGGCCATGCAGCAGACATCTCCTGCAAAGACGAGATCGGCATGACAGCCCTGCACTATGCAGCTCATCAAGGCCACGTGGAGGTGGTGGAGCTGCTGTTGCGGGGCGTGGAGGGCGGCTCTGCGGCAGACATCTCCTGCAAAGGCAACATTGGCAGCACAGCCCTGCACCGGGCAGCTCTGGGGGGGCATGCGGGGGTGGTGGAGCTGCTGCTGCGGGGCGTGGAGGGCGGCCCTGCCGCAGACATCTCCTGCAAAGACAAGAATGGCCGGACAGCCCTGCACTACCCCGCTCAGAGGGGTCATGCGGCGGTGGCGAAGCTGCTGCTGCGGGGCGTGGAGGGCGGCCCTGCGGTAGACATCTCCTGCAAAGACGAGATGCTGGTTAGGACAGCCCTGCACTGCGCAGCTCAGGGGGGCCATGCGGCGGTGGTGGAGCTGCTGCTGCGGGGCGTGGAGGGCGGCCCTGCGGCAGACATCTGCTGAAAAGACGAGATGCTGGTCAGGACAGCCCTGCACTGCGCAAATGTGAAGGGCCATGCGGAGGTGGTGAAGCTGCTGCTGCGGGGCGTGGAGGGCGGCCCTGCGGTAGACATCTCCTGCGCAGACGAGTATGGTAGGACAGCCCTGCACTGCGCAGCTCAGGGGGGCCATGCGGGGGTGGTGGAGCTGCTGCTGCGGGGCGTGGAGGGCGGCCCTGCGGCAGACATCTCCTGCGCAGACAAGAAGGGCAGGACAGCCCTGCACTGCGCAGCTCAGGGGGGCCATGCGGGGGTGGTGGAGCTGTTGCTGCGGGGCGTGGAGGGCGGCCCTGCCGCAGACATTTCCTGCGCAGACAAGAAGGGCACGACAGCCCCGCACTGCGCAGCTCGCGAGGGCCATGCGGGGGTGGTGGAGCTGCTGCTGCGCAGCGTGGAGGGCGGCCCTGCGGCAGACATCTCCTGCCTAGACAAAAATGGCATGACAGCCCTGCACTGGGCAACTCAGGAGGGCCATGCGGGGGTGGTGGAGCTGCTGCTGCGGGGCGTGGAGGGCGGCCCTGCGGCATATATCTCCTGCGCAGACAAGAAGGGCCGGACAGCCCTGCACTACCCCGCTCAGAGGGGTCATGCGGCGGTAGTGGAGCTGCTGCTGCGGGGCGTGGAGGGCGGCACTGCGGCAGACATCTCCTGCGCAGACAAGAAGGGCGGGACAGCCCTGCACTGCGCGGCTCTGAGAGGCCATGCGGCGGTGGTGGAGCTGCTGCTGCGGGGCGTGGAGGGCGGCCCTGCCGCAGACATCTCCTGCGCAGACGAGGATGGCAGGACAGCCCTGCACTGGGCAGCTCATGACGGCCATGCGGGGGTGGTGGAGCTGCTGCTGCGGGGCGTGGAGGGCGGCCCTGCGGCAAACATCTCCTGCGCAGACAAGACTGGCCGGACAGCCCTGCACTGCGCAACTCAGAGGGGTCATGCGGCGGTGGTGGAGCTGCTGCTGAAGGGCGTGGAGGGCAGCTCTGCGGCAGACATCTCCCGCGCAGACAAGAATGGCAGCACAGCTCTGCACTGGGCCGCTTATGGAGGCCATGCGGGGGTGGTGGAGCTACTGCTGCCGGGCGTGGAGGGCGGCCCTGCGGCAGACATCTCCTGCAAAGACGAGTATGGCATGACAGCCCTTCACTTGGCAGCTCACCAGGGCCATGCGGGGGTCGTGGAGCTGCTGCTGCGAGGCGTGGAGGGCGGCCCTGCGGCAGACATCTCGTGCAAAGACAATCAAGGTTGTACGGCATTGCAGCTTGCTGACAGAGGACAACGCATGGCGGTGGTTCGTCATCTCTCCGCGCACCAGGCACCCTCTAGCAACTTCTGGCAAGGAGGGCGATCACGTCATTGTTGCTGCCGGTGATAAAGCATGCCCTGGAATAGAGACCCAAGCCACTGATCACCCTACATGGTTGGATGTCTCAGCTTTGGTGCCCGCATCCCCTAGTGATTGGATGCTTGCTAGGCGCCTTGCTGTCGTCGGCTTGCTGGTCGTAGCCGGTCTCGCTGTCTACCATACGCTCCTTATGGGCCTAATGCACCAGCTTTCCTCATTGAGGCGTCTGTGACTTGAATTCGATGCGATTCGCCTGGCATCACCCTCAGGGCAGCTTAAGGTGGATACAAAGCGCCACCCCCCTGCGCCACCGCCGCCGCAAGGCTCTTACCCAATGCGTTGAGCACCGGGATGGCGCGGGAAGTGCGCAAGATCAGTCCCGTATTGCAGGACATGTTCCAGGCCGAACTATCACCCGCAATCTTACTCAGTAGCAGCAGCGCCAACTTATTGGTGCCGCTTGGCGCGCGCTCGCAAGCAGCACGGCTTCTCAGCGTTCGTTCGTTCGTACCTCCTTCGTTGCTAGGGCGGACGGCATGCATGCACAACAAGCGCAATCTCAGCCTACACTCTGATCGCAGTGAGCAGCACATCGCCCAAGCGTGACGATTGCCTGCTACCGTCCAGCCTGCTCAGCATGCCACTTATCGGTCATGCGTCATTCCCTAGCTCAGAGCAGCTTGCCAGGGGGTGCTCACACATTCGGACCCTATAAGGTCTCCACCACCGCCCCCTCAGGCTTGGTCCTGCCGCACATTACAGGAAGGCACCCGGAGGGAGGGGGGGGGGGGCTGCAACGGGCGTGCTAGGGCCCTGCTCGTCCGACTAGCGACATTCCCATGGGAGAGTCGAGGTGGGGAGCGATGCTGCCGCGCCGCAGTGCTGTCCGTGGAGCTCAAGGGGATGACACGTGCTTTGTGGATGCGAGCGGCACCGTGGGAGAGCCCGATTCCTGTTGCGGCCCGGTTGGGAGTGTCTTCTCCCCCTCAACCAGCAGCAAGCGAAGGGCGCCATGCGCCGCCAAACGCTTCAACAGGGAATCTGATCCTGCGCCTGTCAGAGTCGAGCGCGGCAAGTCAGACCTACCGCCGCTGGTATGCTCCTTGCACTTGTCGTATTATATTTCGCAAAGTTACACGATTGCCCAACATTCCCGATGCGCTGGTACGCGTCACCAGCCAAGGGCTACCCAACGCGCCTGCAGTACACCTCTGCCTGAGCCTCAGCGCCTTTGAGAAGCATGCCTCCCGTGAGAAAAAACATGATGGGCAAATGCGCAATGTAGTCGCTGCCTCTTGCAGGAGATCCTCTTTGTTGACACAGGTGATGGAGCTGATGGGCAGTCCCCCCCCCCCCCCCTTTGCCCTCGCCTGCTTGCACATCGACCGGAAGCAACCACAGGGCGCCGGGTGCCATGTCCCCCGAAGCACCCCAGAACGGAGGCCATGCCTGAGCCTGTCAGAGCTGTGTCCTGCAGCTAACAGCCGCCGATGTCCTCGTGCTGCCTCATCGCACGTGTGGATTGTTGACGCATCGGATCGGCCCGTGCGCTGACCCTACCATGGCGCCATCCGAACCTGCCAAAAGGCTTTCGGCAATGTTGCAGATGCTACCTGCACATGGGCCTTATTACTCTCTCGGAGAAGCGCGCCTCCTGGGGCTGGAGCCTGGGGAGCATGTGTTCGCAGTGCGCCTCTTTTCTGGCACTCATGATGGGCCTAATGAAACCCGACACAGCCATCCCATGCATTCTCTGCTTCCAGGCCGGGCGAGCCCGCAGAAACCCATCCCGACGCCCAGGCACTGCCCGCAGCGATGAGACGCAGCGCCGCCTTTCTTCAGCTGGGCTGGGGCAACCACTCACCCGCCGCCATCAGAGCGCGCTACAGTATACATCGTTACAGCGGGTGCGGAGGGCTAAAGGGGGGAGAAGGTGGGGGGGGCTAGAGCGAGTGGTTCAGGTCGCGCGCCTCCTCGGCGGCGCGGAAGGCGTTGGGGATGTGCGCGACGAAGGGGTGTTGCAGCAGCTCCGACGCGGTGGGGCGCTGCGCGGGGTCGACGCGGAAGCAGAGGCCGAGAAAGTCGCGCGCGACGGCGGAGACGCAGTCCGGGATGGGCGGCCCCGTGGTGGTCTTGGCGATCTGGAACATGGCGGACCAGTGGCTGTCGCCTAGCTCCGGCCAGGGGTGCTTGCCCGTGAGCATCTCGATGACGGTGCAGCCGACGGACCAGATGTCCGCGCGGCGGCCGTACCCTGTGGCCTTGATCACCTCGGGCGCCATCCAGAACACGCTGCCGCGGATGGACTTCATGCCGTCGGTGATGGTGGCCTCGTGGTACGCCTTGCTGGCGCCAAAGTCCGCCAGCTTGACGCGCCCGTCGCGCGTGACCAGCACGTTGCCGCCCTTGAGGTCGCGGTGGATCACCTGCGGAGGGGCGGGGTGGGGGTGGGGGTGGGGGGGGGGTTGAGCGCAAGCAGGATGGCGGGACGATGGGCGGCCTTTCGGGCGGCAGGAAGAAACGTAAAGGTTCGCTCGACTGGAATCAGCTAATTGCTTTTTAACTGTGCTCCAGAATAATGCCTCGCATTGTGCAGAGATAGGGAAGGGGAAACAAGAGAGGGGGGACGAGGACCTTGACAGGGATATGCCTGCTGAATCATAAGTATGAAAATGCATCCGCCCTGTGTCACAGTCTTCGGGTATCGTGTGCGGATGACGGGTGCAGACCCAACAGCACCGGTTGCCGCGCTGGTATCCGCCGAGAAGACGGTGCGTGACCAGGCATGGGACGAACAGTGCAGGAGAACGCCCCGACCGTGCGCAAGCAGAGACGCAATCCTAAAACCCCGGCATGTGCCAGTGTACAACAGGACGCCGACATGTACGTACACCATTGCGTTGCCTATCCGCTTTATGCTTTGCGGTGGAGCACATCCAGCCACACCGCAAGACAGCTGCAACATTCGAGCAGTGTAATACGGGAGGAATCTGAGAGACGTACTCAATGGGGCAGTGATCTAGATTCCTGCATTATACACTCCCCCCCCCCCCCAACACACACACATATACACGCCAGCAGCCCTGATTGCCCCCATGCAGCTATCCCTCTTGGTGAGTGCCGTCCCGGGGACAACATATGCCGGATGCCCCCCCCCCCCCCCCCCCGAGCCTCCTACCCGCATGGCTGCATGCCACACCTCATCCGCCGCTGCTGCCTAAATGCTCCATGTGCAGGCGGTGCAGTGCTACGGGACAGCCTCAGTGACGCTGACTGCTGAGTACGGACACCGCAGCACGCCGCGCTACGCGGAGGCCGCCCACCTGGCTGCTTACCCCAAGTACAGCCACGGCGCCCAGGTGCAGCCGGGCGCACACCACAAGGAGCACCCGCGCAAGATCCTGCCAGCCCCGCAGCGCCACGCTAGTCGGCGGAGCCATGTGGACGCAGAGGCGTCACACCTGCTGCCGCGGCAGCACGCCGGTGAGGGGGTCGTCCCCGAGGAGGAGCCGACACCGGAGGACCCCTTTGCAGAGCCGCGCGTCCCGTGGTCCGAGTGGCGCTGGGACGACAACCTGGCCGCGGCGGAGGAGTGCGCCACGCGCACCAACGCCCCCGTCAAGGCCTTTCCCGGCATACGCACCGCCTCAGCGTCGTCATCTCGCTCTGCAAGGAGGACCTCAGCTCCCTGGCGGACCTCCCCTGCCGGGTACCCCACCCCTCCACCCCCCTCACCCCTTGACGCTCCACCTCCCGCCGTGACAGTCAACCCACCAGGGGCCCTACTCGACCCCTGCCCCCCCCCCCCCCCCCCCCGCCTTCCCCGTCATGTTGACTCCCCAATAACGCCAGATCTGCTCGCCGGCAGGGCACCTGGTACTACTTCTACACGCGCTGCCGGCTGCCCAGCAACTACATCGCCGCTGCACTGCCCAAGCTGGCCAAGTGCATGACCGTCTCGAAAGCGGAGGGCGCCTCGTACACGCAGACGTACCTCAAGTACATCATTGACCGGTGAGCCTCTTTGCCGCCATGGCTGCCCTCCCCCATCCCCTCCCGCTCGGCTAAACGCCGTGCTAAACTCCCCATGTGCCCCCCCCCCCTTCCCACACACAAACCTGAGCGCAGGTACCACAGTATGCCCGCCCAGACGATAGTCACGAGCTCGACGCACATGGAGAAGTTGGGCCTCCAGATGAAGGACCTCATCGCGAAGGCCCAGGGTGCGGGTAGCAACTGGGCGTGCAAGGTGTTTGCCATCAAACCCCCGCCCCACCGCATCCGTTACTTCCCACCATCTTTACATCATCCATGTCATAATGAGGGGCATGTGTGTGAGAATTAGCAGCTGTCTGGTCGTGGAGTCTCAGCTGAGCTGCGGCGCGATTGTGGCTGCGCGGCAGGCCTTTGCGGAGCCCAAGCGCCGGCTGAGCATGCAGACCTTCTCGGAGATGTGCCCGGTGGTGCAGCGCTACACCTGCATGCGCGCCTGCTCCGCCGACACGCTGGAGAACGCTGCCAAGTGGTACCGGTTTAACACGTACAACGTCTTCATGGCCAGCCAGGACCGCATCAGGTGCCCCCTTTTATCCCTTTAGCGATGAGGCCTATCAGTGAAATATTCGATTCTATCATAGTGCGCCACGGAAATGTGAACGTGATGTTGCAGCACAACTGATGTCGGGACCGCAGCTCAATGGCATGACATACAGCATGAGCACACTGTATTTGTCGCGGTGCTATGCATGTAGAGAACCTCCATCGCATGAGGATGTCAGCCAGATCAGTGAGCCATACTGGATATCGTGTCTGGACAGCCTTTCACGTAGGCGTATGGCCAAGCGCATGCAGCCATCATTTTGTCCCGCTTCCCCCCACCCTGACACGACTGCCCCCACTTAACCCCACCCCACCCCACCCGCCTGCCCAGGTCGCTGCTGCGGGACGAGTATAAGTGGCTGAGCCTCTACGCGACCTGGGCCGCGCGCACGGGGGAGGAGCAGCGCCGGCCGGTACAGGGCACATTTTTGAGTCAAAACGGTCCAATTCCTGGACTCAAAAATGTGCCCCCCACGTGATCGCTTAGGCTGGGATATGTACCCATTTTTCGGTCACATTTCAGGTGCAATGCAATACTATACGAGAGTACTAGAAATGGCACCTCGGCGTGTCCTCTTCGCGCCCTCAGTCGCGTAAAGTACTATCCGCCTCACCTTGGAAGATTGCGGACGCGAGGGCATGGCGACTGCGTTTCAAGCGTTTCAAGCCTGGAAATCGAGCCTCACTCGCGCAGAGAAGACGCCCTGGGCCTACGAGTCTATCGCCGACCTCAGAGATTGTGTTCGTCGCAACGAGATGCTACCTCTGAACCCTGCTGACAGCGACGCGGCGTTGGGGCGAGATGTCGGCGCAGGCGGCGGTGCGGGCTTCGCGTCCCGAGATGAGGGCTCCTTAGGCGGAGATGCGGGTCGGGGAGGCGGAGATGCGGCACCGCCACGGGAAGATGTGGCCATGCGACTCCCACCAGCGGCACCCGAAGGCGCCTGACGGCTTGACGGGGCTTCGCGTTTCGGCTTAGGCGCCCTTAAGGGGTCGTCGTCCTCCAACTCTTTCGCCATCTTAAAGGAGGACTCGGCCCACGCTTCTTGGAATGCTTCTTGCGCAGCTTATTGGGCGACAAGCTGCTGCTCTTGCCTCCATAGGCGGAGATGCGGGTCGGGGAGGCGGAGATGCGGCACCGCCACGGGAAGATGTGGCCCTGTGACTCCCACCAGCGGCACCCGAAGGCGCCTGACGGCTTGACGTGGCTTCGCGTTTCGGCTTAGGCGCCTGGAAGGGGTCGTCGTCCTCCAACTCTTTCGCCATCTTAAAGGAGGAGTCGGCCCACGCTTCTTGGAATGCTTTTTGCGCAGCTTATTGGGCGACAAGCTGCTGCTCTTGCCTCCATAGGCGGAGATGCGGGTCGGGGAGGCGGAGATGCGGCACCGCCACGGGAAGATGTGGCCCTGTGACTCCCACCAGCGGCACCCGAAGGCGCCTGACGGCTTGACGTGGCTTCGCGTTTCGGCTTAGGCGCCTGGAAGGGGTCGTCGTCCTCCAGCTCTTTCGCCATCTTAAAGGAGGACTCGGCCCGCGCTTCTTGGAATGCTTTTTGCGCAGCTTAATGGGCGAGAAGCTGGTCTTGCCTCCCGTGCTCAACGCACCGTGCGGGCGCTTCGTCGCACTCGAAGGCTGAGGCTCACTCGGCGGCTTGGCAGTCTCCGAGGGACCAAGCCTGCTCGGGGGAGGGGCGGAGCTGCTCGAAGCTCTATCAAGAGACCTGCTGCAGCGCCGTTTTGGGAGCCATCTCCGCCGGACCCCAGTGGCGGTGGTTGAGATGCGGGCTTAGAGGACCCGCCAGCCTGACGCGGCGCCGCTACGACCTGGTAGTAGCGGTCGTCGACCAAGACGGTGGGGGGTAAAGAGCCGGCTCGGCAACCTTCCAGTATGAGGATTTTTATGACAAAAAGGGGATTTAATTGCCCATATGCTTTACAATACTATACAGATTGCAAGGCAGTACCACTAATGCCTGATATTTGCTCGCGGCACGCCGCAGATTGCTGCAGCGCTGCACCGCAGATGCTGCCTTTAGGCATGCTTCTATTGCCTAGATGGCTGCAAACCATTTCGTATGCGGGGCTGCATGGCATAGAAGGGATGTGAACACGCACCTGCTTGACGATACTATGCAGATTGCAAGGCAGTACCACTAATGCCTGATATTTGCTGGCGGCACGCCGCAGATTGCTGCAGCCATTTGCCTACATGGCTGCAAACCATTTCGTATGCGGGGCTGCATGGCATGAAAGGGATGTGAACACGCACCGGCTTGACGATACTATACGGACTGCAAGGCAGTAGGGATAATACGTTATATTTGCTGGCGGCACGCCGCAGATTGCTGCAGCGCTGCACCGCACATGCTGCCTTAAGGCATGCTTCAATTGCCTGGATGGCTGCAAACCATTTATTAGTATGCGGGGCTGCATGAATCACCAACATGCGCCGGCCGCGGCGCGTTGGCGCCCCGCTGCGCCGGCCGCGGCGCGTTGGCGCCCCGCTGCGCCGGCCGCGGCGCGTTGGCGCCCCGCTGCGCCGGCCGCGGCGCGTTGGCGCCCCGCTGCCCCGGCCGCGGCGCGTTGGCGCCCCGCTGCCCCGGCCGCGCTAGCAAAGGAAGTGCGGTTTCTGAAATCGACGGACAGGAGTCGATTAAACTCGTATCTGCGGTTGAGAATGATTTGTTGTGATAGTTGATTATGATTAATGAGGTATTGTCCAGGGAGCTATGGCAGCGAATTTCAAGCTGCATGAATCCCTTGTCACGGACCAGACACGAACCCGCGTTGCTTGCCGAGGTGCTCCGAGAGATGCGCCCTTAAAGTCGCCGAATCTCTTCCGACGACCAACCACAAGGCGCGTCCGTTGGTGTCGGTTTTCTTGGGTGCTTTGGCGCGATGAGAAGTACACGACCCGCTGTCAACAGGCTGTCGAGGTAGTCCATTCGCGGCAGGGGCCTTTGCGTCATGTAGGTGCTCGGAATCTGCACGCGATAGATTACCGCCTTGGAGGCCGCCAGCAGCTATAGGAGCAAATTCAGGTGAGTGAACCAAGGCGACATGGCAACGACAAAGGGCTCCTTGCCTAGGGCAGCGTTACAAGAGCTAGGGGCGACAGTACACGGGTTTGTACACGAGAGATGCGGGCGTTCACCTGCCCCCACTGCGGAGATGCGGGCAATCCCACCCTTTACGGCGGTCAATTCGATCTCTCCACCCTCCGCATCTCTTGCTCGCCAGTCGTGCCAGCGGTGGCCTCAGCTACCGCTGCTTTGACGTCCGGGAGGACGTACCTGTCGTCCCCAATGTGGGCCTCCGGGTTCCAGTGCCGCGTCTCTTTCGCCGCCGTCATGGTTCTCGCCGTCTCGCATACACGAACCCACGTTGCTTGCCGAGGTGCTCCGAGAGATGCGCCCTTAAAGTCGTCGAATCTCTTCCGACAACCAACCACAAGGCGCGTCTGTTGGTGTCGGGATTTCTTGGGTGCTTTGACGCGATGAGAAGTGCACGACCCGCTTTCAACAGACTGTGGATAGGTAGTTCATTTGCGGGCGGGGCCCTTGCGTCAAGTAGGTGCTCGGAATCTGCACGCAACAGATTTCCGCCTTGTAGGCCGGCAGCAGCGGTAGGAGCAAATTCAGGTGAGTGAACCAAGGTGACATGACAACGACAAAGGGATCCTTGCACAGGGCAGCGTTACAAGAGCTAGGAGCGACAGTACACGGGTTTGCACGCGAGAGATGCGAGCGCTCATATGCCCCCACTGCGGAGATGAGGCGGGTAATCCCACCCTCTACCTTTAAATTCTCTCCACCCTCCGCATCTCTTGCTCGTCAGTCGTGCCAGCGGTGGCCTCAGCCACCGCTGCTTTGACGTCCGCGAGGACGTACCCGTCGTCTTCAATGTGGGCCTCCGGGTTCCAGTGCCGCATCTCTTTCGCCGCCGTCATGGTTCTCGCCGTCTCGCATACACGAACCCACGTTGCTTGCCGAGGTGCTCCGAGAGATGCGCCCTTAAAGTCGCCGAATCTCTTCCGACGACCAACCACAAGGCGCGTCTGTTGGTGTCGGGATTTCTTGGGTGCTTTGACGCGATGAGAAGTGCACGACCCGCTTTCAACAGACTGTGGAGGTAGTTCATTTGCGGGCGGGGCCCTTGCGTCAAGTAGGTGCTCGGAATCTGCACGCAACAGATTTCCGCCTTGTAGGCCGGCAGCAGCGGTAGGAGCGAATTCAGGTGAGTGAACCAAGGCAACGTGACAACGACAAAGGGATCCTTGCACAGGGCAGCGTTACAAGAGCTAGGAGCGACAGTTCACGGGTTTGTACGCGAGATATGCGAGCGCTCATATGCCCCCACTGCGGAGATGCGGGTAATCTCACCCTCTACCTTTAAATTCTCTCCACCCTCCGCATCTCTTGCTCGTCAGTCGTGCCAGCGGTGGCTTCAGCCACCGCTGCTTTGACGTCCAGGAGGACGTACCCGTCGTCTTCAATGTGGGCCTCCGGGTTCCAGTGCCGCATCTCTCGCCGCCGCCATGGTTCTCGCTGTCTCGCATACACGATCCCACGTTGGTTGCCGAGGTGCTCCGAGAGATGCGCCCTTAAAGCCGCCGAATCTCGTCCGACGACCAACTTCAAGGCGTCGACAATTGTCACATCTCGCCCCCTCCTGACAACAGTGAGTGGCGCGCAGCAATTGAGAAAGATGATGAGGAGCAGCCCCCCCCCCCCCCCCCTCTCCCCCGCCACGCTGTCGACATTGGCAGGACCCGAGCCGTAGTCCGGGTCTGCCATGACGAGGGCTTTTGCCGGGCCATTTTACCAGGGGACGAGATTCGCATCTGCCGGTGAGCTTCTTGGACATACTCGTTGCAAATCCCCCGCAACTCGTTGTACACAAGCCGGTGGTCGTCAGAGGCCAAGAAGGCCCGCATGTTCACCGTGCTGCCTCTCGCCCCTGCCCCTCTCTTGCAGTCTGAGGTCATCGGGTATCGCGGATCGTGCATGATGTGTTAGAGGTCGTTGGCAGACAAGGACGAAAACACGAAGCGGGTGGGAAACGGGGCGGGTGTCACCACTCATGTCGAGATGCGCGACGGCGAGGTGCGCTTAACGCAGCCCACGGCGCCCTGATGAGAGATGCAAGCGAAGATGCGAGTCCGCGTACCGTTGGAGTCGCTCCTGGGAGAGGGACCAAAGGTGGCACACCTTGAGGCTTGGGGGGTCAGGCTGAGACTCGCCGTGAGGCGAAGGCTGCGAATCTCCGGCCCCGGGCCATAGCGGTCCGCTTCCATGTTGCCCACCGCCCGGCTGCATGGGCCTCATGGGCTGAGTCGTGGGTATTGGCGCCTGAGACGCCCTCCTGCCGGAACGCAAGTGCATCTGCGGAGAATCTTGCGCCATGGAGGTCACTAGCAGTGTGTCGAGAGCCCTGCTCGTTGGGTCAAAGCCAAGTGCAGCCGCAGATGTCCCCGCCACGCACAGAACTGTGCAAGCGAGCAGATGTGCGTTTTGCTCTGCGAGGACGCACGGTCTGCCATGCTTTTGTGCACCGAGAAGCGTTAAGATGCCTCAAAGAATACAAGCGCAAGGGAGCTTGCGAGGGGTAGATGAGTGGGAAGCACAGTGGCGGCGTAGCATTCGAGGCCAGAAAAAACGGTTGGCGTGGAAGGGTAGCGACGCATCTCGTCAAAGGGCGGTGGACAGGCGTGTAGTACCTCGTACAGTGTTGGCAAGAAAAGGAAGCCAGTTTCACAGTACATTCGTACAGTGTTAGGCTGGACTCAAATTTGCACCCCCCAAAAGGGGTACAATATTGAGTTAAGGGGGGTGCAATTTTGAGTCCAGAAATGTGCCCATTTTGACTCAATAATCGCCCTTTTTCCAGCGCCGGCCGGAGCTGCGCAACGTGATGGAGCCGCTCTATGGCATGCTGCTCGGCTGTCCGCAAGACTCGGGCAGCGCCACCCCCACCGCCTGCTCCGCCTCCCAGCGCTTTGGCGCAGGTGGGCACGCCCCCGCTTGCTGCTGCTGCGCCATGAACTCATCATGTCGTTGTACAGCGCCACTGACAGCAACAGCCTCTTCACCCCCCCCCCCCCCCCCCCCGGCCGCCCTTTTGGCAGGCTCCAGCCGGCAGCCCATGCTGGCCACCGCGCCGTGGATTCCCGACGCTCGCAAGGTGCTGGAGCAGGAGGTGGTGGCGCGCCAGACCCAGGGCGCCGCGCCCACGCTGCCCCCAGGCAGCCCGCGGATCGGCGTGGCGCTTGTGTTTTGCGAGAAGCCCATCTCCTTCATCGACGAGGTGCGTTTGGGCCGCTGCTCACACCCATCCACAGTGGCGCGGCTGGTATTCAGCTGCGGGGCGGAGGAAGGAGGGTATCCCAGTGTGCCTATCAGAGTGTCGCCGCACTTTGTGAGCTCGCATTCTGGCAGGGTTGTTACAATAATCCTATATATCATTGGATTCCCCAAAGCCCATTGGCTTGCCGAAAGCCTTGCATGATGTTGAAAATCCTGTAGTTGGTTGTCCAAGAGTCTAGCAGCACACACACCTCTTGCTGATTGTTGCCGCCCTTCTGCTACGTGGCCGCAGGTGGGCTGCAACGGCGTGGTGTACCACCTGTACTCCAAGTGCGGCGTGACACGGGCGCGCGCGGAGGCGATGGCCCCCAAGTCCGCCGCGTGCTTTGCCTCCTTCTCCGAGGTGCCGGTCACGCTGGAGACGGAGCTGGCATGGCCCAAGCACCACGCGCAGTACCTGCAGCACATCATCACACGGTGCGGTTTGCTCGAGGCATGGTGACTCAACCACCACCATTGTGCAAGGGTGGCAGGTGCTGACCGATGGTGGTCTTGTTGGCGGTGCCGGTGGCGCAGGTACGACAGGCTGGAGCCATACACTATCTTTGTGAAGGCCAACCTGGAGAAGCGCCGCCTCAGCCTGGGTGAAATGGTGAACATCATCGACGACAAGCACTGGGGCTTCATCTCCTTTGGCAACCCCAAGGTGCATGCCGCCAGGGTGGCTGACACCCCCGCGCGCCTGCTCTCCAGCTCCCTCACCGCTCAGACACTCAGGAGCTACGCCGGCAAACTGTCTCAGTTCGCGGAATTCTGCCACGACTCCGAGAATATCAGCCTGTTGGAGGCGACCACTGCTACAGTCGTCCGGTACGCTGCATGGATCGGTGAGCGAGGGCACATTGGAGCTAAGTCACTGCAACCCTACCTGTCTGCAATCAACACGTTCTTCGAGCTGCACAACCTCGACCCAATCGCCAAGGGCAGTCTGCACCTTACTGCAGCTAGCCGTGGGCTGATGCTGCGGCAGCGCCGTCTGGAAGCTGCCCCTTTGCGAGTTCCTCTGCCTGCTGATATAGCTTACATCTTCGTCGAAAAGGCCGAGTTGATTGTGTTTGCTCCCACCACAGAGTATTAGCACGACTTCCGAGCCCTCGTGGCCTCGGTTGTCAACTTCATGTTCTTTGCCAGGGACTTACCAGCGTCTCCTGCCGAGTGCGGGATGTGCATGTCGATGATTATAACATCACCAGGAGGGCCGTGCGGCGGTGGTGGAGCTGCTGCTGCGGGGCGTGGAGGGCGGCCCTGCGGCAGACATCTCCTGCACAGACAAGAATGGCAGGACAGCCCTGCACTGCGCAGCTCAGGGGGGCCATGCGGGGGTGGTGGAGCTGCTGCTGCGGGGCGTGGAGGGCGGCCCTGCGGCAGACATCTCCTGCAAGGACGTGGATGGCATGACAGCCCTGCACCACGCAGCTCAGGGCGGCTGTGCCGAGGTGGTGGACATGCTGCTTGGCGTGGAGGGCGGCACTGCGGCAGACATCTCCTGCACAGACGAGATGTTAGGCATGACAGCCCTGCACTGGGCAGCTTCTGGAGGCCATGCGGCGGTGGTGGAGCTGCTGCTGAAGGGCGTGGAAGGCGGCCCTGCGGCAGACATCTCCTGCACAGACAAGAATGGCATGACAGCCCTGCACTGCGCAGCTCAGGAGGGCCATGCAGAGGTGGTGGAGCTGCTGCTGCGGGGCGTGGAGGGCGGCCCTGCGGCAGACATCTCGTGCAAAAACAATCAAGGTTGTACGGCATTGCAGCTTGCTGACAGAGGACAACGCATGGCGGTGGTTCGTCTTCTCTCCGCGAACGAGGCACCCTCTAGCAGCTTTTGCCAAGGAGGGCATGACTCCAACCAACGATTCCGTCAATGTTGCTGCCCGTGCTGAAGCATGCACTATTATAGAAACCCAAGCCAGTGATTAAGCTGCATGGTTGAATGTCTCAGCTCTGGTGCCCGCATCCCCTAGTGATTGGATGCTTGCCGGGCTTCTTGCTGGCGTTGGCTTGCTGGTCATAGCCGGTCTCGCCTGTCTGCCATCGCGCCAGAGGGTGACAAGCCAGCCAATTGCCAATCCCTCATAAGGAAATTGCAAGTGGGGATGATTGGTAGTTTATGGGTTGCGTTTAATAATGCAGTCTACTGGAATTTGATGGATTCGATATTGCGCTCTGACAAGCAGTTCCGGACGATCTGCGCCTAGCACAACACGTACTGATAGCGGGTCAATGCAAGTACAAGCACCCGACGCAAAATGAGCCCCACATTGGGGCTGTGTGAGGTACATGGTAAGAACATTTTTTGCCACATCCGTTTCAGTCTTAACATAGGGCCCAGGAGACCCGTGCGGATTCTTAAGGCCATTGTTTTCGCCGCTAGCCAACGTTCTGAACACCGGGTTGACACCTGTGGGACATCTTGCACACCATTCCCATTCAGAATGGGAAAAAGTTGTTATAGACAAGGAAGTCGATGGAACCTATCTCTTGGAATATAGCCTTCGCTATGAGTGCCATTCTGAAGAAGCCTACCATATGGCCATGGACATGACTGCATTGCCAACAGCTCAAGCAACACAGCTCACACTTGAGGGTGGTGGCAGAGGTCAGGCAATGGCAGGCGGGTCAGATGAGTCCAGCCCAGGGGGGGGGGGGAGGGGGGGGGGGGGGGTTCCTCCTCCTCCTCTACCTAACAATTGGGCCGCTGCTCACACCCATATGCAGTAATGCGGCTGGTATTTACCTGTGGGGCGAAGGAAGGAGGGTATCCCGGTGTGCCTATCACAGTGTCGCCGCATTTTTGTGATCTGGCATTCTGGTAAGTTTGCTACAACAATCCTATATATCATATGATTTCCTAAAGCCATTGGTTTGCCAAAAGCCTTGCATGATGTCGAAAGCCCTTTAGTTGGTTGTCAAAGAGTCTAGCAGCACACACACCTCTTGCTGATCGTTGCCGCCCCAGTGCTGCGTGGCCGAAGGTGGGTTGCAACGGCGTGGTGTACCACATGTACTCCAAGTGCGGCGTGACACGGGCGCGCGCGGAGGCGATGGCCCCCAAGTCCGCCGCGTGCTTTGCCTCCTTCTCCGAGGTGCCGGTCACGCTGGAGACGGAGCTGGCATGGCCCAAGCACCACGCGCAGTACCTGCAGCACATCATCACACGGTGCGGCTTGCTCGAGGCATGGCGACTCAACCACCACCACTGTGGAAGGATGGCAGGTGCTGACCGATGGTGGTCTTGTTGGCGGTGCCGGTGGCGCAGGTACGACAGGCTGGAGCCATACACTATCTTTGTGAAGGCCAACCTGGAGAAGCGCCGCCTCAGCCTGGGTGAAATGGTGAACATCATCGACGACAAGCACTGGGGCTTCATCTCCTTTGGCAACCCCAAGGTGCATGCCGCCAGGGTGGCTGACACCCCCGCCCCATCCCCCCATCCCTGCTGGCGCTTCCCTTCCTGTCCGCCGAGCTGATCCCCGGCCATCGCCGCGCCCTCCACCCCCAGATCAAAGTCAACATGACGTCATTTCCGGAGACTGGGCACGTGGGGGTGTGGCAGCGCGAGATCTGCGCGCTGTACCGGCGCTACACCGGCGCCGACCCCTGCCAGATGGACGAGGCCTACATGAACGAGATCGGCTTCAAGCCCTACTTCTACAACACGCGCTCCATGTGGGCCGCATCAGCGCCGCGCCTCAGGCAGGCCGCCCTGCCATCCACTCGCAACTCGCCCCCCTTTGCCTCTTGTGGCCCGAGCTGCTGGATCATGCCCCTTCGTCCACCTCCCTCACTGCGCAGCCTCCCTTCAATACTGGAACCCCCCTCCCCCTTGCGCTTGCAGGTCTCTCCCAATGACAGAGTACCAGTGGTTCCGCGAGTACATTATGTCGATCACGTTTGAGAAGCGGGTGAAGCGGCGCTATGTGCCGGAGCGCATCTGGCAGGCAATGCTCGGCTGCCCCAGCGAGCTCAAGACGCGCGATATTATCGGCTGCAGCCCTACAAAGTGGCACCCCTCGGGGCTGGCGGTGGAGCCGCCGGGCGTGATGCTGGCGGACGGTCTCGTCACGTGGCCGCAGATCCCGGTGCAGGAGTTTGACCCAGACCTGCCTTACCCCTCCTTCTTCCGCAAGCACAACACGCCCCGCGTCACCTTTGTCGGTAAGCCCCCAACCAACCTGCCTGACTGCCTTGACAAGAGCCTCACAGGCAGGCTTATGGTCTGATCTTCGCGGTGGCGACCCGCCGCCCGCGGGCAGCTATGTTGGCGGCTACAATGAGGACGCACGCACTGTGATGGTGTCGGTGCTGGTGGCGGCCGCCAAGCTGCACCCCGACTGCACCTTTGTGATGCTCACCGATATGACGACGCCCCGCGAGATGTTCAGCCCGGACATGTGGGTCGGCCGCCTGGAGGTGCGCCCTCCACGCAGCTTGCGCTGTCCGCTATGTGCCTGATGACACCCACTCACATCTTTAGGTCGGTGTCCCCCTTCTCTATGTTGATTGTATTTGTGGCGTTCCAAGCAACTTCGCAGTCGTTGCGAGCACGTGCTGCCGCCCTGACATGTGTGCTCCCACCAGGTGCGCCGCTATGACCTCGACTACCGGCAGCGCGCGCAGGACCTGCAGTACGCTCCCAAGATGAGCTCCGTCGCAGACTTTTTCCAGGTGAGGCCCCACTCTCAAATCCCCCAGCCCTTGGCCGCAACTTGCCTATGGTTCTGACTGCCCGTGTGGTGTGCGCAGGCTCACGGCGTGGAGGCCGGCAGCGCGCCTGACTGGCAGGGAGACGTGAAGCTGCAGAAGCTCATTGCCGCCTTCACCTGGGCGCGCCTTCACCTGGAGGCCTGCTTCCTGCGCGATGCCATGGTGGCGGTGCAGACAGGTACGGTTGCTTGTTCTGCCACAGCTGCTCCCCCCCCCCCCCCCCCCCCCCCCCCCCAACCCCCCAACCCACCCCCACTCCGCCAAGAAGAAATTCTTATTACATTTTCTGCTGACGCCCATCCCGCTTCACTTCCCATTCATGCGGCAGGCTACTTTGGGCACCTGGCGATGATGGACTTCTCGGCCTTCTTCACTAACTCCATTGCTGACATCTTTGAGCCCCCTGGAAGCTCCGGCGTCAGTGGCTGGCAGGCCGGCATCATGTATCGCCCCGTCAAGGGCGCCGTGGCCGCCACCCCCGTCTGGTCCGCCCGCTGCCCTCCCTGTCCCTGGGCCCCCCGACCCCCAAATCGTCTCATCTATGCACTCACTCGGCAGCAACTGACGCAGTCCTGTCCTGCGCAGGTATGTGCCCCAGAATCATGCGGCGGAGGCCTTTGCCCTGGTCACCGTGGCGCTGCAGATGGCCCGGCATGTTGACACTGGCCCGGCCTTCAAAGGTGAGCTGCCACATGGAGACGCTGTGGGTCAGAGGCTGCATGTTCACACGGAACAGGTTTCTTCCAAACAATCTGCTGGAATGACAATATTCTGTTCTTGTTGTTAATGGTGGTTTTTAGCGTTTGTAGCTTAAGTATAGAATTGCGAGATAGTACCGGGGTGCCATGCCAACACTCTGCTATATGGTCTCCGAGCATCTTGGGTCTGGGGGGTTGCCACCATTGTCAAAAAGGGTATCCTGTCATTTACTGTTACGCAACAACAGCATGCGACCCGTGTTATGCCAAGTAGTTTCGGAGCAGAGTTTCCAAGTGGCTGGCTTTGCACGATCCAGTGTCGCACCCTTGCAATGGTCCATCGCACGTCTGGTTTTAAAGCATTTTGGGGCCGCAAATGCTGGCCGATGCTCATGCTGTCCTTCGCCCCCCCCACCCCCCCTTCCCCTCGGCACAGGCGAGGGCTACCTGGACGTCCACTCCCAGGCCATGACCGCCGCGCTGCACTGCTGCCTCAGCAGTACGGACGACGAGCAGTGGTGGCGCTCCGGCGGGCAGCAGTCGGCGCTGTGCGACCTCAGCACGTGCGGCCTGAAGCGCGGCAACGCGCCCCCCAGCATTACCCTCAACCTGCTGCCCTGCGCCAGCAACCTCGCGCACGTTGGCGGCAGCTTTGTGCGCCAATGCGCCATGCCAAACAGCCCGGCTGACGCCCTGGTACCCCTCCCCCCCCCCCCCCCCCCCCCGCCCCACATGTCTGGTGGCTACTCATTCTACATGCATACACTGGAAATAAATGTGTGCAGTGTTGCACATGTATAAGTGCATTTGTGCATGCATGTCCGTCAAGTGATTATTCGCTCAATACCCATCTACTATACGACTAAAAGCCACTTTCTCTATATCGTTATACATTTTGCTGACGATTGGGGATGCGGATGACGTTCGCCCTTCCTCTCCCTGCTTCATTGGGAACGGCATCCCTCTCATGCATGTCCATGGTCTATGTTCCAGGCGACCAAGGCCGTGAAGTGGGGCCAGCGCGAGTTCCTGTCCGAGGTGTATGGCCTCTTCAAGGTGAAGGACAAGTCCACGGGGTACCTCTCCACCAAGAGCGCGATAAGGGACTTCATCACCGTGTACGGTGACGCCGAGCCCGCGCTCGCGCAGCGCTACACCGACCTTGTGCAGGCGCTGGTTGACCCCTGAGGGGGGCTGCCGGGAAGGCGTTGGAGACATTGCGTGATGGAGTGACGTGACTAATGCATGGCAACAAGTACATTCCCGCTCCCCCACCACGGGCAGGGAATCCAGCGCCCCTGAGAAAGCGCATGCACAGTGGCTATAGAGCCAATTCCCCCCCTCGTGTGCCCCCAGAATACGGGCACACTGTGGGCCCGCTAGTTGAATAATACATATATGGCGCATGGCGCTATTTATTTCCTAGCAACCTTGCGTTATCCCCCACCCCCTCCCCTTGGTGTACGAATGCCGTCTCCTGCGCTGCGCCGTCTTGTTTGTGCTTCATCTGGCTGTAGCACTGCGACATAACCTGCAGGTGCCGGCGATATTTCTCCTTAAATTCATGGCTGAAGCAAGTGATTACCGGCATCAGATCAGCGCTGTTA
Source organism: Tetraselmis striata (assembly GCA_006384855.1). Classification (NCBI taxonomy): domain Eukaryota; kingdom Viridiplantae; phylum Chlorophyta; class Chlorodendrophyceae; order Chlorodendrales; family Chlorodendraceae; genus Tetraselmis; species Tetraselmis striata. The sequence continues at coordinate 77,093 of VCJN01002896.1, read as the reverse complement.
TATACGCGCCGTGCCCGTCGTCGCTGCTATATAAATACATTGGTGAGCATCCATGGCGAAATTATGTACGGATACCGGTCGGTACCTGTACAGACTACAGAGCCGGCTCTGGACCGCGAAGTTATACCAGTCAAATACCGGCGAGTTAGTGATATAGTGTTTTAAACCCTATCTCGTAAGACTCTTGGATATACTGTCATATCATTAATGCAGGTAGATCAAGCGGACAGCATACAAACCGCTCGCGCAGGCACTGCACGAACAGTGGCCGGGATGCGAGGTGCACATCATCCCGCTCCTCATGAGCCGCAATGGCACCCCGCACCAGCTGTAAGCGACAAGTACGAGTATCATCGGTTGTACTCGTATGCGGATCCCGTATGATATACGGAATAGCGGTATCATTATGTGCGGGTACCCGTAATGGATACTCGTACATATATATGTGATAAATATCGCATACTGGCAACAGATCCGCTAGCGCTTTTGTCGTGGTTACTCCGCCTCTATCACCAGCCCTATTGCCTTGGGTCTGATACAGCTCGTGCGCCCTAGTCGCTCCAACCCATCCGAGCAAATCCCGGCAGAGGTCACTGCCCTCCTCAAATGCATGCACATCCATGCGGTGCAATGGCTGCACGGATTGATACAAGTGTACAAAATCAGGCACCGCCTGCAGGTCCGCGGCGCACACACACACAAAGCCAAACGAGTCAGCGAACGGAAAGCGCCAGGATAGCCAGCCAGCCACACGCGCTCGAAAGACGACAACACCTCTGATACGCCGCCTCCCTAGGGGGGGGGGGGGGATTGGGGCAGGAGGGGGGCGAGGGCGACACCACTCTCTGTTAGGATATTAGTAGCGACCTGGCCTTCAGAGGTCTGCTCTCTACGCGCTTTCATTAGTGGGCCTTGTACGGCTTCGTGAAGCCAAGCCGTAAGACAGCTGTCATGTTGAGGATGAAACATTCGATTGCATACTGCGATTCAAACTGCGATTACATATTATTAGCGATAATGGCAAGGTTGTTTCAAATGTATAACAATTCAATTACAGAGCCAGATAGTAACCATAGCGCCCAATATGCTTACGAGTTATTGTTATCCAAATATGCCTAGAAGACACAAGGTTGTATTAAATCCATTTGATTTTTAATTAAGCTTGTAGGTTATTAAGTTATTCACACACAGTAAGCCACACAATAATCTTAATGCCTCCCTAAAAGCAAAGTTTCTGAGGCCAAAGCAATATTGCTCAACACCGCAACCGTGCATCTGGTGACCAACCTAACATTTGTTTTGAACATCTGTTCGTCCTCCCTTCACTTGGCGCGTGGTTCGTCTTCTGTCACATCGCACCCCTTCTGTCACTTCCAAGCTCAACAAGACTCCGCAGCGGTGGCCTTCCCGGTGACCCCTTCGTGACCTGGCGCTACCCCTTCTTCGCCAATCTTCCGCTCTCTCCATTCGCTCATCACCGGCAAAACCAGACTCAAGTTGAAATGATCTACACTAGTTTACGGGGTTTCCTCCTTTCCTGATCACTTTTTCCGGCTACGGTTGCTGCTAAGTGGTACGGGTTATTAGTTCACCCGTCGCTGCGCCCGTTCGTGTGCAGCACGAGTAGACACAAAAGCAGCAACGTAACAACTAAGCATGCCATCTTCCAGTTTCGCTGTGTTTCACACAGCGTACCCCCTGACTCCGTTTTCCCTCCACTACGCTTTCCCTCACTAAACCTTTCTGCCAATTCGGCTCTTGTCCCTGTAAGACTGCCTGCGCGACCTTCATGGCAAAACCATACTCAACTTGAAATGCTGCTGAGGAGTAGCAGTTCATTTCAGGTAGCGACGAATCCTTAGATATTTTAACATACTAGTCGCTATACAGTTAGCGACTACATCTAAGGATCGAAATATTCCATGTGTAAGCAGTATCCCTGGGGGTGTCCAAACAATACCGCGGGCCCTTAACACCGGAAACCTGACATGCGGAAAGGTCCATACTTTACCGCGGGGGGTCCATAAAATACCGCGGGGGGCTCAAACTTTACCGCGGGGGTCCAATCAATACCGCGACTAGTCCAAACAATACCGCGATCAGTCCAATCATTACCGCGCACACAGCCAGACCTCCAACGACTCCGCCTGCTCCCCAGGGCGGGCACAGTGACCTCAGTCACACCCTCGGCAGGGCGGGGGAACACTCCCGGATGTAGGAGGGCCGGCGGCGGCGGCAGTGACGGTGCGCGGCGGTGACTCGGCGAGCCGCGGCGGTCGGGTAGTCGGCCGGGTCGGAACGACGTGACGGGCGACTATATGTGACGAAGGCTGCCGCCGCATCGAGCAGGGACGCTACCAGAAAGACTGCCACCATGACAAGGGGGGGGGAATCTACAACGTACGACGGACGGCGCCGGTGGTGCTAAGGGCGGCCAGTTTGGAGGGGTCAGGAGGAAGGCGAAGAAGGTGGGGTATATATCGATGCTTGCCCAAGAAATCAACGCGATGAGCCGACGAATAATAGCTGCGGGCAGCAATCCTAAAGCTCGGCATACCGCCGCATCAGCGGCGTGTCTACACGCGCGCTGCATATTCACGTAAACTAGTCCATGATCATTATAACTCAAAGAGCCGGACAGAGAAGCAGAGGACGTTCGCTCGCGAAGGCAACATCCAGCCGCTATATAGCCTGACTGTCGCGAGAATCGCATACATGCATATGATGCCGCCACACATATATACAGAAATATACTCGTATATACGAATGTTGAAGCATATGTGTATGGAGGTCGTATATTCACATAGAGTGTATGATGAGAGTATGTTCCATGATTATATTGTTATCAAAGTCGCAGTGTGCAAAACTTCAAATGTGAAATATGAAGCAATACCGTCTTTTGTCTTTAACACAGCACATATGCTATCCATCCATGTTTTCATGCGTAAATGATATGATTTTGAAGTGACTGAGATCTAGATCATATCATGACAATGAAAGCCGATAACAAACGTGTCCAGTGCTGCTTGACAGTGAAGGACGCAACTCCAATATGCTCGATGGTGGTTGCCAAGCTGGTCTCAGAAACAGAAACAACTTGAAAACTACTATGATGTCGAGACGTCACTGCATCTGAAATATATTTGACAAACATCGCAGCTTATGTGTACGGTAACATATGCATTGCAAACGTGTACGATTCAATATGGATGATTTTGAAGTATGTGAAAAGCAGTCAAATGCAACATCATATGATTTTACAAGCATATACACTTTCTGTACAATGCTTGCTTACATGTTTGTGTATGTGTGTTTGCTGTGTGAAATTTTGATGTGAATGACTCATATCGCATATGATAAAAGGCTAATTACTGTCCTTTTGTCGCTCAATGATTTTTACAGAAATCCAGTGCTCGGTCCTACAACAAGACAAACCCCAAAAACCTGACGCTGGTGATGAGCATGCTCGAGAAGTGGGAGGATATGACTGCCCGCAAGGCAGCGGTGTCCCTTGAAGAGGTGCTGTCCAATGGCGGCGTCACACTAAATCATTTGCGTCGCCAGGAGAAGGACCACGATACCCTGAAGCAAGGGCCTGGAAGAAAGTCATGGCCCGTAGCAGCTGAGCCCATAAAGTTCGAGACCATCATGTCCTATTGGGGGGTGCCACATGGCGAACAGGAGCGCAAGTATGTGCTGCGCATCAAGGCTGGCGAGGGACTGCGACCCCCAGGCAGAGCTCCACTATGCCCAGATGCAGAGTTGTGGTTGGCGGACGTCGTCAGCGTGATGATCTTGCGAGATGAACCTCTGCATCACCGAGAGATCAAGAAGATGGCGAAAGCCATGTTCATTGAGCTTGGCCTGAAGGACATCTGTGGCCGGCCGTACACCAAGGACACATGCTTGGATGGTTGGTACAAGGCATGGATCCGCAGGTCAGGCATCTCAGGGATTGAGTTTGCTCATCGCAGTGGACGCTCAATGGGCATGCAGCGCAGCTATGCACTCACTAAGGACAATGTCAAGTGGTTCCATGAGAATGTGAGCGCCAGCAGGCATTCCATGATTGATCACCACACAGTATGTGCACCGTATATGATTACGGTAGCGAGTTGGACTAACTTTGATGCCATGTTCTGTGCTGCCAAACATGTTGATAGGTTATGTGGCCTGCGCTGTCAAACCTGGGTGAGCTCACCATCAACTGGGTTAGGGCGCAACATGGGGCAGACGCCTTGCCGCCTCAACCCCTGCTCACCATTCAGCAGATAATCAATTATGATGAGACAACCTTGGACATCAACGTGCTGCTAATCCAGTGCAGTGGGACCAAGAAAGGGTTCCTGACCTTGGAGGGATACAAAACCCAGATTTTGGTTCCTTCTGAGCGAGCCGAACACGTTACTGCGATACTGGCCACAATGGGCAGGAAGGCCCTTCCGATGATGCTGATCTTTGCACGGAAAGATCTGCCTGCAAACTTGGCCAAGTGAGTCCCACTAAATTAGTATGGTGCATGACCGATAATTGACATAGACACACTTGTTTATTTGTTTTTACCTATTGGTAGCTACAACAGTGCTTGGTCTTCAACAATTACGATACGTTGTGTTAAACATAGTTACAATACAGATGTGATTATGAAACACAGGGAGCTGAAAGGTGACATAGTGGCTGTCGCCAAAACTGAGAATGGATGGGTCAGCAAGGATACGAAGCTTGCTTTCCTTGAGTTTTTGGAGTGTCATGGTATTGTTGGACCACATGTGACACCAAAACTGGTGACATTGGTAAGCCCTTCTCTTGTATTTGCCGCCTGTTTTTTCGGTTATTTTGCTTTGCAATCAACAAATCGAGAATTCGCAGCATTTTGTGTTTGCGGAACCCGTCAATAATTGTTTGGATCGTTCACCGGTTGATGCTTGCAACACAGATGGGCACTACACCAACATGACCATGGCCGTAAGATCATTTTGCAAGTCCAACAACAACGAGGCCGTGGCTGGCATCGCGCACTCGACACACAAGACGCAAAGTGCTGATGCTGAGAGGCATGGCGTTATAACCAGGTCAGCAGTATAAACACTGGCAGTCCACATGCACGTTGTAGCAACAGTTAATTTACGCAAATATATGTATGTTTATGGTCTAATTTCGGCATGTGTGTTTCGTTTTTGCTGCAGGTTCAAAAGCCTGCTGCCTGACGTGCTCCGCCAGAGACTGCGATTCAACCGCGCTAATGAAGGTACCTTCCGACTGCCCGCATCGGATATTGTGGGTTGCTGCGAGATGTGCTTGGAGGAGATGCTTGGTTCGGATGAGGAGCAGCAACACCTCCACAGGGCCTTGGAGAAGGTTGGTTGGTTCGCAGACAGTGACTCTGAGCTTCAGTATGACCTCAAAAAGGTGCTGCGAGAGGAGGACTACTACCTGCCACCCGCCCAAGCTGCGCGTGCTGCATCCGAGCGTCAGGCTGGTGTCCTGTTGGATCGCAGCATGCGCGCTCAAGGTATCGATGGAGCAGAGGATGCGCCTTCGGGGAGCCCATCTGGTGCTGAAAATGCAAATGGCAGCTGTGCTCTTGCCCCGGACAGATTCGAGCCCACAGCTTCCAGAGAGAGAGCCATGCTCGTGTCTCAGGCTGCGCAGAGAGCTCTTATTGGCTTGTTTACCGACCCACTTGCCAACCGCCCCGAACGGACGCAGCAACCAAAGATGAGAAACTCCATGTCGCGGCGTGGAGCCTTGATCAATGGCCAGGATTTTGGAGAGCATTTACAGGCATGTGGCTCTCAATACTGTCACTCAAATACACATGCCAATATGCCAATGCCTATCCTGCCACAGACTACATATTGCATGATATCAGTCAGGCGCTCTCTCATTGAGTAACCTTGCTGAATTCAGTGACTGAAATAATTACTAACATAACCTTTATGGAATGATTTGATTCATGGAAGGACAAGCAGCTAGAAGTGAAGCTGACTGAAGCTGTGGCGTGCTCCAAAGAGGAAGTGGCGTCATCAAAAGAAGATGTCAAGGTGCTGAGCCACCTTGCCGGTTGCGCCATCCCTCCCATGAGCTTGATATTCATTGGCTGATGTTGAGGTGTATGTTTGAAAAATCACCTTTCAGTGGTCAAGACCGCGGAGGCTGACCTCGAGGCACGCCGGAAGGCTGCCGATGGCGATGTTGCCAAGGTGTTGAAGTCTTTGCGGGCTGTGACCACATTGAAGGTAGTTGTGGCTTTTCACCATTACTGACGCATTAGCAAGTTGTAGTAGCAGTGCTCATTATAAAAGGAAAATGCCATTGATAATGTGCCTTTTTGGAACATGACTATGTGTTCAGCCGGCAAGATGCCCCTGTGCGCTCAGCAATGCGCACTCTCAACAAGACTCAGCTCGGCGAGCAGTGGATGGCTCGTATCAAGTCACCACGCGTGGACTATGATACGCCAATCGCTGCAAAAGCCTCTGAGTTGGAAAGTCTGATGAAAGACATTTCAAATGCTGAAGAGGAGCTGGAGGTGGAGCATAAAATTTTACAGCACAATGAGGAGTGGCACGAAGAGTTTGCCAGGCAGCTGATGGAGGTGAAGGACACCATGGCTGAGCGCCAGAATGCCGCCTCGCATGGGTCCTAGGAACAACGGTTACATGGCTTATAATGCTGGTACAAGTCAGGGAGAGGGTTTGGGGCTCTGATCTGCTTGATTGCTGCCGCTTTCAAACGTACATGTTAATTCTCGTTGGTGGTAGACCAGGGCAGGCACGGAATATGTTAGCAGCCGGGACAATGAGCCCAAAGGAAATAAGATATTTAAATAATATTTTTGTCATGCTAGCATGTAACCCGACCCGCTTAGCTCTACGGAAATTTTGGGCAGACACTACACTCGGTCCCCATACAGGACTCCCTGGCTGGCTGCCACCTGACCGCAGCCAGCAGTCCCACTCCCTCTGCCAGAAGCCGCACCATGCCGAGGCCTACCACCAATGTCTGCCAGAATTGTTTCGAGAATTGTAGAATTCCCCCCCCCCCCCCTTGTCATGGTGGCAGTCTTTCGGGTAGCGTCCCTGCTCGATGCGGCGGCAGCCTTCGTCACATATAGTCGCCCGTCCCGTCGTTCCGACCCAGCCGACTACCCGACCGCCGCGGCTCGCCAAGTCACCGCCGCGCACCGTCACTGCCGCCGCCGCCGGCCCTCCTACATCCGGGAGTGTTCCCCCGCCCTGCCGAGGGTGTGACTGGGGGTCACTGTTCCCGCCCTGGGGAGCAGGCGGGGTCGCTGGAGGTCTGGCTGTGTGCGCGGTAATGATTGGACTGGTCGAGGTATTGATTGGCCTGGTCGCGGTATTGATTGGACCCCCGCGGTAAAGTTTGATGAGCCCCCCGCGGTATTTTATGGACCCCCTGCGGTAAAGTTTTTTTTTCCCCGTACCTGGTGCCCAGTAAAAGTAAAGTAAAGTTCGCCCCGGGACATCGGCCGAAGCCGCCCCAGCACTTGACCTCGTGCGCCAACTGCAGTCGTAGGTCTGGCATAGCCCATAGACCATTGCCTCATTCGAACCCCCAGTATTATATATATACTGGGCACCAGGTATATAAAGTATTATCCATATATAAAAAGTATTACGTTACCCATACTTTACCCCTGCGGTAAAGTATGGAGGGTCTACGGGCCCGCGGTATTGTTTGGACACCCCCAGGGATATAGGATTATTTATTATTAATATAGCGCGACTGGAGCAGTACAGGTAAACCAGTAATTGTACAGTACAGGTTACCTGTACTTGTAACTGAAGGTACCCGGGTACCCTCGCCGTAGCAGCAGCGGGACCATAAGGCGGCGGGGCGGTGCTCGCACCTCAGTATCGCATGCGCTACTATACTTTTTGGTTACAGGGAGATAAGAGGGTTGTGCTTAAATGTAGGCTTTTTCCTCCCCAGTATTTTGCGTGCATTCTCTGGACGCTCTCCCTGTAACCAAAAAGTTCATCTTACAGGGAGATCGCATGCGCTACGCTACAGGGCAAGGTTAGTCGCGCTGCTACTGCGACTGCCACCGCCATGCGCTGGGCCACTTCCTCCTGCGCTGCTCCTGCTTACTGCTTCTACGAGAACCAAGTCTCTTCCGGTACGTACGACGAGAAGTAGAGCTACACTGCTGTATCGCTACCTAAGGCGACGACCTTTATATGCCTGAGCTTCGCGACGTATTGGTTTTCAGGGTTGTCGAGACGACGGGAACTGGGCAGGTCTAATTCGACTGCGCCATCGTCCGCCTTTCAACAGCAGCCACGCACGAGGATGGAGGGGGCGCCGGTGTCCGGCCTCCCGCGGCGATGCCAACAAGGAGCGGAACGCACCTTCGTGGTGAAAGATCACAACAATCCGTACAAGCTCAAGGCCCGCGTGGCTGGCAGCAGCGGTTGGGACGGCGCAGACTGCGAGCTGCGGCTGGTGGACATCACCCGGCATGACGACCCTGCGGAGGAGCTGCCGGAGCAGCTGAAAGGAGACCTGCGGGCGAGGGGCCACGTGAGAAGGCGGGATAGCCAGTTGGACAGGGAGATGAAGACGCTGCCGCTGAGCCATGCCGAGGAGGTGGAGGCGTGGCTGAGGCAGATGCTGGCGCGGCTGGGCGCCCGCGACGCGGGCTACGAGGCCAGGTACGTCGTCATCAACGAGGCGGCCAACTGGATGGACAAGAAGCTCCTGGCGCCGCTGCTGGAGGCCAACGGCCGTGATCCTGGCCACAGCGGGCCGGCGGGGCACCTCCGCAGCCTGCTTTTTGATGCCAAGGTGGACGGCGAGCTGCTGCGTCCGGAGCGCATGGCGCTCTACCACAAGTACGCCAAAGGCAGGAACGACATCAAGCACAACCCTGGCTGTGAGGCCAGCACGGCAGTTGCCCTTGGATGGCTGGACATGATTGGCAACCGCCTGCTGCACGACTGCTGCGACACCGATGAGGCCATGCGCGAGCGGGTGCGTGCGTGCCTGGAGAGCGGGACGGCGAGCGCGGTGGAGCCGGCGGCGGCAGTGAGGATCGACCTGTGCAAACACTTTGTGGGCCGACGCTGGCTGTTCGACCACCTTGGGTCTCTGCTCTCCCCGGATGCCGAAACTCTACCCCCACCGGCGACACTTCTGCTTGCGCCGGGAGGCTGGGGCAAGAGCGCCTTCATGGATGAGTTGTGCGTCACAGGAGGGCTACGCCTGGGCGCGCAGTACTCCATGGTCGCCTGGCACGCCATCAAGCACGACGAGCTGAGCACCACCTGCACCCCTGCGGCACTTGTGCAGCACCTTGCCAGCGTGCTGGAGGACCGCCTCGTGCCCTACGCGAAGCTCCGCAGCCGCCAAGACATCCGGGACCTTTTCAACGAGAAGCAGCTAGGCAATGACGGCGGCTGGACATCCCTTCTCAAGGGCGTGCTGGCTCCGCTGGCAGATCTCAAGCTGGAGGGAGAGGCCCTGGAGAGAGCTCTGGGCGGCCAGGGGCGGTGTGTCGGCGTCATCGTTGTGGACGGCCTGGATGAGGCTGTGGCGTCTCACTACGGCAGCAGTGGCGTCTTGCAGCTTGTGGCCAAGATGGGGCTGTACCTTCAGGGTGACCACATCCCCTGGCTGCGGCTGGTGTGCTCCTCCCGGCCCGGCATAAACTCTGTGGAGCGCTACTTCAGCCCAGGCGTGTTCCATTGCATTGAGATCATGGGCATCATGTCTGAGGTCTCAGCAACACAGGACCTCATGGACTACGTGGAGGAGGAGTGCAGCTCGCCATCCTTCCCAGCCGGCAGGCTCGACACCGATGAGAGGACAGCGCTGGTGGAGCGGGCGGCGTACAGCTTCCAGTGGCTGCGCCATGCTCTGCTACACATCAAGCGACATCGCAGCTGGGAGGCCGGCGGCGTTGCAACACTGCCGGCAGGGGGAGTGGGAGGAATCCCCGACATGTACCTGGCAAGATTCGAGTCGGAGTTTCCTCGTGCCGACGACTGCTTTGCTTCCTTGAGGCCCACGTTTGAGGTCGTTCTCGCAGCCATGCGCCCGCTGACCGTCTCCGAGCTTCACCAGGTGGTGAGGCTCAGCAGGGATACTTCTCTGGTGGACGATAGCACCGATGGATTCCGTGCCGAGGTGCTGGACAAAATCACTGGCTTTGTATCGCTCAGTGGTCCAGCCGATAATCCAGTGGTGGCCCTCCAGCACGAGTCACTGGCAAGCTGGCTGCAGGGAGACACCTTGCGGCGCTCTGCGGGTGGCTATGGCTGCCGCAAGGCAAACGGGCACACCCTGCTTGGGGCCTGGATGCTATGCGGGATGGAGGCCAGCCCGGAGGTTGTCGCTGGGGACAAGGAGGCGCTTGACCTCTCTCGCACAGTGACTCCACGGTACTGTCCTGGTGATGGCTACATCAGCGATGGCCCAGCCAAGCACCTTCATGAAACCTTGGTTCATCTCGTGGGCAGCCACATCCATGCTGGCAACCCGGCAAGGATACAAAGTTTGTTTTCGATCCCTGGTCGGAATGTGCCGCTGAATACGACCGGTGAGTATGGCTGGACAGCCCTGCATTTGGCAGCTAAGAAGGGCCATGCAGAGGTGGTGCAGCTGCTGCTACGGGGCGTTGAGGGCGGCCCTGGGGCAGACATCTCCTGCCCAGACAAGCACGGCATGACAGCCCTGCACTGGGCAGCTCTGAGGGGCCATGCGGCGGTGGTGGAGCTGCTGCTGCGGGGCGTGGAGGGCGGCCCTGCGGCAGACATCTCATGCCCAGACGAGAACGGCATGACAGCCCTGCACTGCGCAGCCCCTGGAGGCCGTACAGCAGTGGTGAAGCTGTTACTGCGGGGCGTGGAGGGCGGCCCTGGGGCAGACATCTCCTGCACAGACAAGCACGGCAGGACACCCCTGCACTTTGCAGCTCTGAAGGGCCATGCGGGGGTGGTGGAGCTGCTGTTGCGGGGCGCAGAGGGCGGCCCTGCGGCAAACATCTCTTGCAAAGACGAGGATGCCATGACAGCCCTGCACTGGGCAGCTTCTGGAGGCCATGCGGCGGTGGTGGAGCTGCTGCTGAAGGGCGTGGAGGGCGGCCCTGCGGCAGACATCTCCTGCACAGACAAGAATGGCATGACAGCCCTGCACCGGGCAGCTTCTGGAGGCCATGCGGAGGTGGTGGAGCTGCTGCTGCCTGGCGTGGAGGGCGGCCCTGGGGCGGACATCTCGTGCACAGACGAGGAGGGCATGATGGCCCTGCACTGGGCAGCTCAGTGGGGCCATGCGGAGGTGGTGGAGCTGCTGCTGCGGGGTGTGGAGGGCGGCCCTTCGGCAGACATCTCCTGCACAGACGAGATGTTAGGCATGACAGCCCTGCACTGGGCAGCTTCTGGAGGCCATGCGGCGGTGGTGGAGCTGCTGCTGCGGGGCGTGGAGGGCGGCCCTGCGGCAGACATCTCCTGCACAGACAAGAATGGCATGACAGCTCTGCACTGCGCAGCTCAGTGGGACCATGCAGAGGTGGTGGAGCTGCTGTTGCGGGGCGTGGAGGGCGGCCCTGCGGCAGACATCTCGTGCAAAAACAATCAAGGTTGTACGGCATTGCAGCTTGCTGACAGAGGACAACGCATGGCGGTGGTTCGTCTTCTCTCCGCGAACGAGGCACCCTCTAGCAGCTTTTGCCAAGGAGGGCATGACTCCAACCAACGATTCCGTCAATGTTGCTGCCCGTGCTGAAGCATGCACTATAATAGAAACCCAAGCCAGTGATTAAGCTGCATGGTTGAATGTCTCAGCTCTGGTGCCCTGAGTGATTGGATGCTTGCCGGGCTTCTTGCTGGCGTTGGCTTGCTGGTCATAGCCGGTCTCGCCTGTCTGCCATCGCGCCAGAGGGTGACAAGCCGGCCAATTGCATGAAGCATGAGGAAAACGCAAGTGCGGAGCATTGGCAATTCTTGGGCAGCCCCTGCCTGCCTTTGATGGAACCCATACTACACCCTGATAAGCAGGTCCGGACAATCTGCGCACAACACAACACGCACAGAATGGGGGTCAATGCAAGTACGATCACCCGCCGCAAAATGAGCCTCGCATTGGGGCTGCATGCAGTACATGACAACAACATTTGGGTCGCATCCATTCAGTCTGACCATAGACTAACGCTCGTACAGCGGATTCTTAACATCGTTGTTTTTGCCGCTAGCAGACGTTAGCAAATGTTTTTAACACCGGGCATGTCAGTGGGGCATCTGGGACAGTATTCTAATTCAGGGTGTAAAAAAGTTTTTGTAGGCAAAGGAAGTTGATTGACCCTATGTCTGGGAATTAAGCACAGCCTTCGTTGTGAGTGCCATTTTGGAGAGGCCTATTAGATGCCCGTGGACACGACGGCATTGCCAACAGCTCAAGCAACATAGGTCACACTTGTAAAAGAGGGTGGTGGCAGGGGTCAGGCAATGGCAGGCGGAGCGGGTGAGTGCAGCCCACGCGGGGGGGGGGGGGGGGGGGGGGGTCCTCCTCCTCCTCCTCTTCCACCACCTCCCCCCCCCCCTCCCCCCCCCCCGCGCGCGCCCTTTCATCCGCAGAGAACAAACAGCGGCAGGGGAAGAATTCAAAACAGCGGCGTTGTTTGTAGCAGGCCGGTGGTCAACGCCGCCGACAGCTCCAGGCAGGAGCCTGAGGCCAAGAGAGCCCGGAGCGCGTGTCTTGGGTTATGCCTCCTTTGTGTATGCAGCATTGCCCGCGCCTCACCGCCTCCGCCATTCTGTTGAGCGCCTGGCATAGATGTGTTCATATTGTTAGCAAAGGAAAGAGGATATATATGTATAATATATATATGTGTATATATGCATATATATTCTCTCTCTCTCTCTCTCTCCCCCTCTCTCTCTCATTCTAAGCCCTAAACCCTGAACCCTGTATGTATTACACATATTGAGAGAGAGAGAGAGAGAGAGAGAGAGAGGAGGAGGAGGAGGAGGCTGGGGGGTGGGGGATGAAGGTGGGAGGGAGGGGGTAGATACTTTGCGTGGGTGCAGCAGCGCCTGCCTCACGGCCCAATGGCGGCGCAGCAGGTGAGAGTTTGTCATGGGGCGCGCTGACACGCAATGCGCGGAGACTGATACTTGCAGCGCCAAGCAGCTCGGAGCGTGCGTGAGCGGCAGCAGTATCAGTGGCTTTCGTCACCGCCATAGCCAAGCCTCGTGGAACTGCTTTGTCCACATGGCACTCAGGATGGCACGCAGCGACACGAATGCCGCAACCAGCTCAGCAGTGCCAGGTGCGCGTTGCCTGAGGGCGGCCACTGCATTGCCGCCCTTGCTTCATATGAGCCTAGTGCACCAGCTTTCCTGATCGAAGCTTTAGTGACATAAATTTGATGCGATTTGCCTGGCATCACCCGCAGGGGACCTAAAGGTGGGTACAGAGCGCCACCCTCCCGCGCCACCGCCGCCGCAAGGCTCTTACCTAATGCGTTGAGCACCGGGATGGCGCGGGAAGTGCGCAAGATCAGTTCCGCATTGCAGGAGATGTTGGCCTGGTTCCAGGCCGAACCATCACCCGCAGCCTTACTCAGTAGCAGCAGCGCCAACTCATTGGTGCCACCTGGCGCCCGTTCGCAAGCAGCGCGGCTTCTTAGAGTTCATCCGTTCGTGCCTATTTCGCTGCTAGGGCGGACGGCATGCAGGCACACCAAGCGCCATCTCAGCCTACACCCAGAGCGCAGTGAGCAGCGCATCGCCCCAGCGTGACGATTTCCTGCGCCCATCCAGCCTGCTCAGCACGCCACTTATCGGTCATGCGCCATTCCCTAGCTCAGAGCAGCTTGCCAGGTGGTGCTCACACATTCGGACCCCTTAAAAGTCTCCACCACCGGCCCCTCAGGCTTGGTCCTGCCGCACGAGAAGGCTTGGTCCTGCATACGGGAAGAGACGCGGGGGTTGGGGGGGCGCAGGGGGGGGGGGGGGGGATGGGGGGAGGGCGTGGTAGGGACCTCCACGCCCGCCTAGCGACATTTCCGTGGTGCGAGGCGGGCAGCGATGCTCCAACGCTGCAGTGCCGTCCGTGGAGCTCAAGGGGATGACACGCGCCTTTTGGATGCGAGCCGCACCGTGGGGGAGAGCCCGATCCCTGTTGCAGCTCGTTGGGAGTGTCCTCTCCTCTCAACCAGCAGCAAGCGGAGGGCGCCGAGCGCTGGACGTCAAACGCTTCGACATGGCCTGTATGAGCCGAGCGCTGGACGTCAAACGCTTCGACATGGCCTGTATGAGCCGAGCGCCGCAACTCAGACCCATCGCCACTGCTATGCCCCTTTGCACTTCTCAGTGCAACTTCTGCCTGAGCCTCAGCATCTTCGAGAGGCATGCCTCATGTGAGAAGAAAACATAACGGGCATTTGCGCAATATAGTCGCTACCTCTTGCAGGAGATCCTTTATCGACACTGGTGATGGAGCTGATGGCCAGTCCCTTCATTCTGCCCCCCCCCCCCCCCCTGCCTGCTTGCACATCAACGGAAGCAACCACAGGGCGCCGGGTCCCATGTCCCCCGAAGCACCCTAGAACGGAAGCCATGCCCGAGCCTGTTAGGGCTGTGTCCTGCAGCTAACAGCCGCCGACGCCCTTGTGCCGCCTCATCGCACTTGTGGGTTGTTGACGCATCGGATTGGCCCGTGCGCTGACCCTACAATAGCGCCATCCGAACCTGTTAAAAGGCTTTCGGCAATGTTGCAGGTGCTACCTGCACATGGGCCTTATTACTCTCTCGGAGAAGCGCGCCTCCTGGGGCTGGGAGCATGTGTTCGCAGTGCGCCTCTTTTCTGGCACTCATGATGGGCCTAATGAAACCCGACACAGCCATCCCATGCATTCTCTGCTTCCAGGCCGGGCGAGCCCGCAGAAACCCATCCCGACGCCCAGGCACTGCCCGCAGCGATGAGACGCAGCGCCGCCTTTTTTCAGCTGGGCTGGGGCAACCACTCACCCGCCGCCATCAGAGCGCGCTACAGTATGTATTATTACAGCGGGTCCGGAGGGCTAAAGGGGGGAGAAGGTGGGGGGGGCTAGAGCGAGTGGTTCAGGTCGCGCGCCTCCTCGGCGGCACGGAAGGCGTTGGGGATGTGCGCGACAAAGGGGTGCTGCAGCAGCTCCGACGCGGTGGGGCGCTGCGCGGGGTCGACGCGGAAGCAGAGGCCGAGAAAGTCGCGCGCGACGGCGGAGACGCAGTCCGGGATGGGCGGCCCCGTGGTGGTCTTGGCGATCTGGAACATGGCGGACCAGTGGCTGTCGCCTAGCTCCGGCCAGGGGTGCTTGCCCGTGAGCATCTCGATGACGGTGCAGCCGACGGACCAGATGTCCGCGCGGCGGCCGTACCCCGTGCCCTTGATCACCTCGGGCGCCATCCAGAACACGCTGCCGCGGATGGACTTCATGCCGTCGGTGATGGTGGCCTCGTGGTACGCCTTGCTGGCGCCAAAGTCCGCCAGCTTGACGCGCCCGTCGCGCGTGACCTACACGTTGCCGCCCTTGAGGTCGCGGTGGATCACCTGCCGAGGTTTGAACGCGGGGCGGCGGGGGGGGGGGGGGGGGGGGGTTAAGCGCAGGCAGGATGGCGGGACGATGGGCAGCCTCTCGGGTGGCAGGAAGAAACGTAAAGTTTCGCTCGACTGGACTCTGCTCCTTGCCTTTTGTTATTGTGTTCCAGAATAATGCCTCGTATTGTGCAGAGATAGGAAAGGGGAAACAAGAGAGGGGGGAAGAGGACCTTGACAGGGATATGCCTGCTGAATCATAAGCATGAAAATGCATCCGCCCTGTGTCACAGTCTTCGGCTATCATGTGCCAATGACGGGTGCATACCCAACAACACCGGTTGCCACGCTGATATCCGCCGAGAAGATGGTGTGTGACCAGGCCTGGGCCGCACCGCACTGGTGTACGCCCTGACCGTGCGCGAGCAGAGATGCAATCCTAAAACCCCGGCATGTGCCACTGTGTAACGGGACGTCGATATGTACGTACACCATTGCGTTGCCTGTCTACCACTTCAGGCTTTGCGGTATAGTATATCCAGCCAAACCGCAAGACAGATGCAGCATTCGAGCAGCGTAATACGGGAGGAATCTAAGAGATGTACTCAATGGGGCATTGATCTAGATTCCTGCATAATACACCCCCCCCCCCCCCCACCCCCCAAAACCGAGGCTCCTACCCGCACGGCTGCATGCCACACCTCATCCGCCGCTGCTGCCTAAATGCTCCATGTGCAGGCGGTGCAGTGCTACGGGACAGCCTGCTCAGCGATGCTGGCCGTGGAGTACGGACACCGCGGCACGCCGCGCTACGCGGAGGCCGCCCACCTGGCCGCCTACCCCAAGTACAGCCACGGCGCCCAGGTGCAGCCGGGCGCACACCACACGGAGCACCCGCGCAAGTTCCTGCCAGCCCGCAGCGCCACGCTGGTCGGCGGAGCCATGTGGACGCAGAGGCGTCACACCTGCTGCCGCGGCAGCACGCCGGCGAGGTGGTCGTCCCCGAGGAGGAGCCGACACCGGAGGACCCCTTTGCAGAGCCGCGCGTCCCGTTGTCCGAGTGGCGCTGGGACGACAACCTGGCGGCGGCGGAGGAGTGCGCCACGCGCACCAACGCCCCCGTCAAGGCCTTTCCCGGCATCACGCACCGCCTCAGCGTCGTCATCTCGCTTTGCAAGGAGGACCTCAGCTCCCTGGCGGACCTCCCCTGCCGGGTACGCCACCCCCTCACCCCTTGACGCTCCACCTCCCGCCGTGACGGTCAACCCACCAGGGGCCCTACTCGACCCCCGTCCCCCCCTTCCCCGTCATGTTGACTTCCCACTAACGCCATATCTGCTCGCGGGCAGGGCACCTGGTACTACTTCTACACGCGCTGCCGGCTGCCCAGCAACTACATCGCCGCTGCACTGCCCAAGCTGGCCAAGTGCATGACCGTCTCGAAAGCGGAGGGCGCCTCGTACACGCAGACGTACCTCAAGTACATCATTGACCGGTGAGCCTCTTCTCTGCCATGGCTGCCCTCCCCCATCCCCTCCCGCTCGGCTGAACGCCGTGCTAAACTCCACATGTGCCCCCCCCCCCCCCCGGCTTCCCACACACACACCTGAGCGCAGGTACCACAGCATGCCCGCCCAGACGATGTTCACGAGCCCGACGCACATGGAGAAGTTGGGCCTCCAGATGAAAGACCTCATCGCGATGGCCCAGGGCGCGGGCAGCAACTGGGCGTACAAGGTGTGTGCCATCAACCCCCCCCCCCCCCCCCCCCCATGCGCCCCAGCGTTACTTCCCACCATCTTTACATCATCCACATGTGTGTGTGTGTGTGTGTGCGTGTGTTTGCAATGGTCGGCTCAAAGGATCTGGTTCTGTTTTGTTTTGGGTTTTGGCTACTGGCCATTCGACGACATGAATGAATACACGTATGCATGTATAGCTTTATATGCCGCATCGGGCAGGCTCAGTAGGCATATATATGTACCATGGATGAAATCTGATAGATACAGAATGCGGCAACATGTCATGTCTTTGGCAACTGGCGTCACAAGTGGTGACGCCAGATGGTGTGTCATGACGTGCAATACCTGCGAATATACACAAACTGCCGTTGATGTCGTCATGTAGGATGAAGAGCGCCGGTGCCCTCTCTCTTGTGATCATTCGCGTTTAGGGTTTAGCCCGGAAGGAGGGCCATGTCTGTGAGAATTAGCAGCTGTCTGGTCGTGGAGTCTGAGCTGAGCTGCGGCGCGATTGTGGCTGCGCGGCAGGCCTTTGCAGAGCCCAAGCGCCGGCTGAGCATGAAGACTTTCTCGGAGCTGTGCCCGGTGGTGCAGCGCTACACCTGCATGCGCGCCTGCTCCGTCGACACGCTGGAGAACGCTGCCAAGTGGTACCGGTTTAACACGTACAGCGTCTTCCTGGCCAGCCAGGACCGCATTAGGTGCCCCCTTTTATCCCCATCAGCAATGAGGGCTATAAGTGAAATTTTCGATTTTATCATAGTGCGCCACGGAAATGTGGACGTGCTGTTGCAGCACAACTGATGTCGGGACCGCAGTTCAATGGCATGACATACAGCATGTGTACACTGTATTTGTTGCGGTGCTATGCAAGTAGAGAACGTCCATCGCATGAGGATGTCAGCCAGACAAGCGAATCACACTAGATATCGTGTCTGGACAGCCTTTCACATAGGCGTATGGCCAAGCGCATGCACCCATCATTTCGTCTAGCTTCCCTCCACCCCGACATGACTGCCCCCACCCCACCCCACCCGCCCGCCCAGGTCGCTGCTGCGAGACGAGTACAAGTGGCTGAGCCTCTACGCAACCCGGGCCGCGCGCACGGGGGAGGAGCAACGCCGGCCGGAGCTGCGCAACGTGATGGAGCCGCTCTGGGGCATGCTGCTCGGCTGCCCGCAGGACTTGGGCAGCGCCACCCCCACCGCTTGCTCCGCCTCCCAGCGCTTTGGCGCAGGTGGGCACGCCCCCGCTTGCTGCTCCTGCGCCGTGAACTCCTCACGTCGTTATGCAGCGCCACTGACACAGAATCCTCCGCCCCCCCCCCCCCCTCTTGGCAGGCTCCAGCCGGCAGCCCATGCTGGCCACCGCGCCGTGGATCCCCGACGCTCGCAAGGTGCTGGAGCAGGAGGTGGTGGCGCGCCAGACCCAGGGCGGCGCGCCCACGCTGCCTCCAGGCAGCCCGCGCATCGGCGTGGCGCTCGTGTTTTGCGAGGAGCCCATCTCCTTCATCGACGAGGTGCGTTTGGGCCGCTGCTCACACCCATCTGCAGTGGTGCGGCTGGTACTTAGCTGCGGGGCGAAGGAAGGAGGGTATCCCGGTGTGCCTATCAGAGTGTCGCCGCACTTTGTGAGCTCGCATTCTGGCAGGGATGCTACAATAATCCTATATATCATTGGATTCCCCAAAGCCCATTGGTTTGCCGAAAGCCTTGCATGATGTTGAAAACCCTGTAGTTGGTTGTCCAAGAGTCTAGCAGCACACACACCTCTTGCTGATTGTTGCCGCCCTTCTGCTGCGTGGCCGCAGGTGGGCTGCAACGGCGTGGTGTACCATCTGTACTCCAAGTGCGGCGTGACACGGGCGCGCGCGGAGGCGATGGCCCCCAAGTCCGCCGCGTGCTTTGCCTCCTTCTCCGAGGTGCCGGTCACGCTAGAGACGGAGCTGGCATGGCCCAAGCACCACGCGCAGTACCTGCAGCACATCATCACACGGTGCGGCTTGCTCGAGGCGTGGCGACTCAACCACCACCATTGTGCAAGGGTGGCAGGTGCTGACCGATGGTGGTCTTGTTGGCGGTGGCGCAGGTACGACAGGCTGGAGCCATACACCATCTTTGTGAAGGCCAACCTGGAGAAGCGCCGCCTCAGCCTGGGTGAGATGGTGAACATCATTGACGACAAGCACTGGGGCTTCATCTCCTTTGGCAACCCCAAGGTGCATGCCGCCAGGGTGGCTGACATCCCCGCCCCATCCCCCCATCCCTGCTGGCGCTTCCCTTCCTGTCCGCCGAGCTGATCCCCGGCCATCGCCGCGCCCTCCACCCCCAGATCAAAGTCAACATGACATCGTTCCCAGAGACTGGGCACGTGGGGGTGTGGCAGCGCGAGATCTGCGCGCTGTACCGGCGCTACACCGGCGCCGACCCCTGCCAGATGGACGAGGCCTACATGAAGGAGATCGGCTTCAAGCCCTACTTCTACAACACGCGCTCTATGTGGGCCGCATCAGCGCCGCGCCTCAGGCAGGCTGCCCTGCCAGCCACTCGCAACCCGCCCCCCTTTGCCTCTTGTGGCCCAAGCTGCTGGAACATGCCCCTTCGTCCACCTCCCCCACTGCCCAGCCTCCCTTCAATACTGGAACCCCCCCCCTCCCCCTTGCGCTTGCAGGTCTCTCCCAGTGACAGAGTACCAGTGGTTCCGCGAGTACATTATGTCGATCACGTTTGAGGAGCGGGTGAAGCGGCGCTATGTGCCGGAGCGCATCTGGCAGGCAATGCTCGGCTGCCCCAGCGAGCTCAAGACGCGCGATATTATCGGTTGCAGCCCTACAGGGTGGCACCCCTCGGGGCTGGCGGTGGAGCCGCCGGGCGTGATGCTGGCGGACGGTCTCGTCACGTGGCCGCAGATCCCGGTGCAGGAGTTTGACCCAGACCTGCCTTACCCCTCCTTCTTCCGCAAGCACAACACGCCCCGCGTCACCTTTGTCGGTAAGCCCCCAACCAACCTGCATGCCGGACTGCCTTGACGGGAGCCTCTCAGGCAGGCTTATGGTCTGATCTTCGCGGTGGCGACCCGCCGCCCGCAGGCAGCTATGTTGGCGGCTACGATGAGGACGCACGCACAGTGATGGTGTCGGTGCTGGTGGCGGCCGCCAAGCTGCACCCCGACTGCACCTTTGTGATGCTCACCGACATGACGACGCCCCGCGAGATGTTCAGCCCGGACATGTGGCTCGGCCGCCTGGAGGTGCTCCCTCCACCCAGCTTGCGCTGTCCGCTATGTGCCTGGTGACACCCACTCACATTTTTAGATCGGTGTCCCCCTTCTCTATGTTGATTGTATTGTTTGTGGCGTTCCAAGCAACTTCGCAGTCGCTGCCAACACGTGCTGCCGCTCTGACATGTGTGCTCCCACCAGGTGCGCCGCTATGACCTCGACTACCAGCAGCGCGCGCAGGACCTGCAGTACACTCCCAAGATGAGCTCCGCCGCAGACTTTTTCCAGGTGAGACCGCCGCAGCTCGCTCTCAAATCCCCCGGCCCCTGGCTCCAACTTTACTTTGGTTCTGACTGCCCCTGTGGTGTGCGCATGCTCACGGCGTTGAGGCCGGCAGCGCGCCGGACTGGCAGGGAGACGTGAAGCTGCAGAAGCTCATTGCCGCCTTCACCTGGGCGCGCCTTCACCTGGAGGCCTGCTTCCTGCGCGATGCCATGGTGGCGGTGCAGACAGGTAAGTTCGCTTGTTCTGCCACAGTTTCTCCCCCCCCCCCCCCCCCCCCCAAGAAAAAAAACTTATGGCACTTTCCGCTGACGCCCATCCTGCTTCCCTTCCCTTTCATGCGGCAGGCTACTTTGGGCACCTGGCGCTGATGGACTTCTCGGCCTTCTTCACCAACTCCATTGCTGACATCTTTGAGCCCCCTGGAAGCTCTGGCGTCGGCGGCTGGCAGGCCGGCATCGTGTATCGCCCCGTCAAGGGCGCCGTGGCCGCCACCTCCGTCTGGTCCGCCCGCTGCCCTCCCTGTCCCCTGGGCCCCCCGACCCCCAAATCGTCTCATCTATGCACTCACTCGGCAGCAACTGACGCAGTCCTGTCCTGCGCAGGTATGTGCCCCAGAATCATGCGGCGCAGGCCTTTGCCCTGGTCACCGTGGCGCTGCAGATGGCCCGGCCTGTTGACACTGGCCCGGCCTTCAAAGGTGAGCTGCCACATGGAGACGCTGTGGGTCAGAGGCTGCATGTTCACACGGAACAGGTTTCTTCCAAACAATCTGCTGGAATGACAATATTCTGTTCTTGTTGTTCATGGTTTTTAGCGTTTGTAGCTTAAGTATAGAATTGCGAGATAGTACCGGGGTGCCATGCCAACACTCTGCTATATGGTCTCCGAGCATCTTGGGTCTGGGGGGTTGCCACCATTGTCAAAAAAGGGTTTCCTGTCATTTATTGTTATGCAACAACAGCATGCGACCCGTGTTATGCCGAGTAGTTTCGGAGCAGAGTTTCCAAGTGGCTGGCTTTGCACGATCCAGTGTCGCACCCTTGCAATGGTCCATCGCACGTCATGGTTTCGGATCATTTTGGGGCCGCACATGGTGGCAAATGCTCATCCCCCCCCCCCCCCTCCCTGCCTTCCCCTCGGCACAGGCGAGGGCTACCTGGATGTCCACTCCCAGGCCATGACCGCCGCGCTGCACTGCTGCCTCAGCAGTACGGACGACGAGCAGTGGTGGCGGTCCGGCGGGCAGCAGTCGGCGCTGTGCGACCTCGGCGCGTGCGGCCTGAAGCGCGGCAACGCGCCCCCCAGCATTACCCTCAACCTGCTGCCCTGCGCCAGCAACCTCGCGCACGTTGGCGGCAGCTTTGTGCGCCAATGCGCCATGCCAAACAGCCCGGCTGACGCCCTGGTGCGCCCCCCCCCCCCCCCTCCCCGCCCCACATGTCTGGTGGCTACTCATTGTACATGTATACACTGGAAATAAATGTGTGCAGTGTTGCACATGTATAAGTGCTTTTATGCATGCATGTCCGTGATTGTTCGCTCATTACCTCCCTATTATAAGACTAAAA
Organism: Tetraselmis striata; assembly: GCA_006384855.1. Lineage (NCBI taxonomy): Eukaryota > Viridiplantae > Chlorophyta > Chlorodendrophyceae > Chlorodendrales > Chlorodendraceae > Tetraselmis > Tetraselmis striata. The sequence continues at coordinate 54,739 of VCJN01002896.1, read as the reverse complement.
GCCACTTTCTCTATATCGTTATACATTTTGCTGACGATTGGGGATGCTTATGACGTTCGCCCTTCCTCTCCCTGCTTCACTGGGAACGGCATCCCTCTCATGCATATGGTATATGTTCCAGGCGACCAAGGCCGTGAAGTGGGGCCAGCGCGAGTTCCTGTCCGAGGTGTATGGCCTCTTCAAAGTGAAGGACAAGTCCACGGGGTACCTCTCCACCAAGAGCGCGATAAGGGACTTCATCACCGTGTACGGGGACGCCGAGCCGGCGCTCGCGCAGCGCTACACCGACCTTGTGCAGGCGCTGGTTGACCCCTGAGGGGGGCTGCCGGGAGGGCGTTGGAGACATTGCGTGATGGAGTGACGTGACTAATGCATGGCAACAAGTGCATTCCCGCCCCCCACCACGGGCAGGAAATCCAGCGCACCTGAGAAAGCGCCTGCACAGTGGTTATAGAGCCGATTCCCCCTCTCGTGTGCCCCCGGAATACGGGTACACTGTGGGCCCGCTAGTTGAATAATACATATATGGCGCATGGCGCTGTTCATTTCCTTGCAACCTTGCGTCACACCCCCCCCCCCCCCTCGGTGTACGAGTGCCGTCTCCTGCTCTGCGCCGTCTTGTTGGTGCTTCATCTGGCTGTAGCACTACGACATAACCTGCAGGTGCCGGCGATATTTCTCGTTGAATTAATGGTCGAAGCAAGTGATTAACGGCATCAGATCAGCGATGTTATATACGCGCCGTACCCATCGTCGCTGCTATATAAATACATTGGTCAGCATGCATGACGAAATTATATACGGATACCGGTCGGTACATGTACAGACTACAGAGCCGGCTCTGGACCGCGAAGTTATAACAGTCAAATAACGACGGGTTAGTGATATCGTGTTTTAAACCCTAACTCGTAAGACTCTTGGATATACTGTCATATCACCAATGCGGGTACTACCGGTGGACGGCATACAAACCGCTCGCGCAGACACTGCACGAACAGTGGCCGGGATGCGAGGTGCACATCATCCCGCTCCCCACGAGCCGCAATGGCACCCCGCACAAGTCGCATTGTCCAGGGTCTGATACAACTCATGCGCCCTAGTCGCTCAAGTCCATCCGAGCAAACCCCGGCAGAGGTCACTGACCTCCTCAAATGCATACACACCCATGCAGTGCAATGGCTACACGGACTGTTACAAGTGTGCAAAATCAGGCACCGCCTACAGGTCCGCGGCACACACATACGAAAACCAAGTGAGCCAGGATAGCCGCCACACGCGCTAAAAAGACGACAACACCTCTGATTACCACCCCCCCCCCCCCCCCCGGGGGGGGGTGGGGGGGGGGGGGGTTGGGGCAGGAGGGGGGCGAGGGCGACACCGCTCTCTCTTAGGATATTAGTAGCGACCTGGCCTTCAGAGGTCTGCTCTCTACGCGCTTTCATAGTGGGCCTTGTACGGCTTCGTGCAGCCAGGCCGTAAGACAGCTGTCATGTTGAGCATCAAACATTCGATTGCATACTGCGATTCAAACTGCGATTACATATTATTAGCGATAATGGCATGATTGTTTCAAACCTATAACAATTCAATTACAGAGCCAGAGAGTAACCGTTGCGCCCAATATGGTTACGAGTTATTGTTATCCAAATATGCCTAGAAGACACAAGGTCGTATTAAATCCATTTGATTTTTGATAAAGCTTGTAGGTTATTAAGTTCTTCACACACAGTAAGCCACACAATTATCTTAATGCCTCCCTGAAAGCAAGGTTTCTGAGGCCAAAGCAATATTGCTCAACACCGCAACCGTGCATCTGGTGACCAACCTAACATTTGTTTTGAACATCTGTTCGTCCTCCTTTCACTTGGCGCGTGGTTCGTCTTCTGTCACTTCGCACCCCTTCTGTCACTTCCAAGCTCAACAAGACTCCACAGCGGTGGCCTTCCCGGTGACCCCTTCGTGACCTGGCGCTACCCCTTCTTCGCCAATCTTCCGCTCTCTCCATTCGCTCATCACCGGCAAAACCAGACTCAAGTTGAAATGATCTACACTAGTTTACGGGGTTTCCTCCTTTCCTGACCACTTTTTCCGGCTACTGTTGCTGCTAATTGGTACGGGTTACTAGTTCACCCGTCGCTGCGCCCGTTCGTGTGCAGCACGAGTAGACATAAAAGCAGCAACGTAACAACTAAGCCTGCCATCTTCCAGTTTCGCTGTGTTTCACACAGCGTACCCCCTGACTCCGTTTTCCCTCCACTACGCTTTCCCTCACTAAACCTTTCTGCCAATTTCGGCTCTTGTCCCTGTAACACTGCCTTCGCGACCTTCATGGCAAAACCATCCTCAACTTGAAATGCTGCTGAGGAGTAGCAGTTCATTTCAGGTAGCGACTAATCCTTAGATATTTTAACATACTAGTCGCTATACAGTTAGCGACTACATCTCTAAGGGTCGAAATATTCCATGTGTAAGCAGTATCCCTGGGGGTGTCCAAACAATACCGCGGGCCCTTAACACCGGAAACCTGACATGCGGAAAGGTCCATACTTTACCGCGGGGGGTCCATAAAATACCGCGGGCGGCTCAAACTTTACCGCGGGGGGTCCAATCAATACCGCGACTAGTCCAAACAATACCGCGACCAGTCCAATCATTACCGCGCACACAGCCAGACCTCCAACGACTCCGCCTGCTCCCCAGGGCGGGAACAGTGACCTCAGTCACACCCTCGGCAGGGCGGGGGAACACTCCCGGATGTAGGAGGGCCGCCGGCGGCGGCAGTGACGGTGCGCGGCGGTGACTCGGCGAGCCGCGGCGGTCGGGTAGTCGGCCGGGTCAGAACGACGTGACGGGCGACTATATGTGACGAAGGCTGCCGCCGCATCGAGCAGGGACGCTACCCGAAAGACTGCCACCATGACAAGGGGGGGGACTCTACAACGTACGACTGGCGGCGCCGGTGGTGCTAAGGGCGGCCAGTTTGGAGGGGTCAGGAGGAAGGCGAAGAAGGTGGGGTATATATCGATGCTTGCCCAAGAAATCAACCCGATGAGCCGACGAATAATAGCTGCGGGCAGCAATCCTAAAGCTCGGCATACCGCCGCATCAGCGGCGTGTCTACACGCGCGCCGCATATTCACGTAAATTAGTCCATGATCATTATAACTCAAAGAGCCGGACAGAGAAGCAGAGGACGTTCGCTCGCGAAGGCAACATCCAGCCGCTATATAGCCTGACTGTCGCGAGAATCGCATACATGCACATGATGCCGCCACACATATATACAGAAATATACTCGTATATACGAATGTTGAAGCATATGTGTATGGAGGTCGTATATTCACATAGAGTGTATGATGAGAGTATGTTCCATGATTATATTGTTATCAAAGTCGCAGTGTGCAAAACTTCAAATGTGAAATATAAAGCAAGACCGTCTTTTGTCTTTAACACAGCACATATGCTATCCATCCATGTTTTCATGCGTAAATGATATGATTTTGAAGTGACTGAGATATAGATCATATCATGACAATGAAAGCCGATAACAAACGTGTCCAGTGCTGCTTGACAGTGAAGGACGCAAATCCAATATGCTCGATGGTGGTTGCCAAGCTGGTCTCAGAAACAGAAACAACTTGAAAACTACTATGATGTCGAGACGTCACTGCATCTGAAATATATTTGACAAACATCGCAGCTTATGTGTACGGTAACATATGCATTGCAAACGTGTACGATTCAATATGGATGATTTTGAAGTATGTGGAAAGCAGTCAAATGCAACATCATATGATTTTACAAGCATATACACTTTCTGTACAATGCTTGCTTACATGTTTGTGTATGTGTGTTTGCTGTGTGAAATTTTGATGTGAATGACTCATATCGCATATGATAAAAGGCTAATTACTGTCTTTTTGTCGCTCAATGATTTTTTACAGAAATCCAGTGCTCGGTCCTACAACAAGACAAACCCCAAAAACCTGACGCTGGTGATGAGCATGCTCGAGAAGTGGGAGGATATGACTGCCCGCAAGGCAGCGGTGTCCCTTGAAGAGGTGCTGTCCAATGGCGGCGTCACACTAAATCATTTGCGTCGCCAGGAGAAGGACCACGATACCCTGAAGCAAGGGCCTGGAAGAAAGTCATGGCCCGTAGCAGCTGAGCCCATAAAGTTCGAGACCATCAAGTCCTATTGGGGGGTGCCACACGGCGAACAGGAGCGCAAGTATGTGCTGCGCATCAAGGCTGGCGAGGGACTGCGACCCCCAGGCAGAGCTCCACTATGCCCAGATGCAGAGTTGTGGTTGGCGGACGTCGTCAGCGTGATGATCTTGCGAGATGAACCTCTGCATCACCGAGAGATCAAGAAGATGGCGAAAGCCATGTTCATTGAGCTTGGCCTGAAGGACATCTGTGGCCGGCCGTACACCAAGGACACATGCTTGGATGGTTGGTACGAGGCATGGATCCACAGGTCAGGCATCTCAGGGATTGAGTTTGCTCATCGCAGTGGACGCTCAATGGGCATGCAGCGCAGCTATGCACTCACTTAGGACAATGTCAAGTGGTTCCATGAGAATGTGAGCGCCAGCAGGCATTCCATGATTGATCACCACACAGTATGTGCACCGTATATGATTACGGTAGCGAGTTGGACTAACTTTGATGCCATGTTCTGTGCTGCCAAACATGTTGATAGGTTATGTGGCCTGCTCTGTCAAACCTGCGTGAGCTCACCATCAAGTGGGTTAGGGCGCAACATGGGGCAGACGCCTTGCCGCCTCAACCCCTGCTCACCATTCAGCAGATAATCAATTATGATGAGACAACCTTGGACATCAACGTGCTGCTAATCCAATGCAGTGGGACCAAGAAAGGGTTCCTGACCTTGGAGGGATACAAAACCCAGATTTTGGTTCCTTCTGAGCGAGCCGAACACGTTACTTGCGATAACTGTCCACAATGGGCAGGAAGGCCCTTCCGATGATGCTGATCTTTGCACGGAAAGATCTGCCTGCAAACTTGGCCAAGTGAGTCCCACTAAATTAGTATGGTGCATGACCGATGATTGACATAGACATACTTGTTTATTTGTTTTTACCTATTGGTAGCTACAACAGTGCTTGGTCTTCAACAATTACGATACGTTGTGTTAAACATAGTTACAATACAGATGTGATTATGAAACACAGGGAGCTGAAAGGTGACATAGTGGCTGTCGCCAAAACTGAGAATGGATGGGTCAGCAAGGATACGAAGCTTGCTTTCCTTGAGTTTTTGGAGTGTCATGGTATTGTTGGACCACATGTGACACCAAAACTGGTGACATTGGTAAGCCCTTCTCTTGTATTTGCCGCCTGTTTTTTTCGGTTATTTTGCTTTGCAATCAACAAATCGAGAATTCGCAGCATTTTGTGTTTGCGGAACCCGTCAATAATTGTTTGGATCGTTCACCGGTTGATGCTTGCAACACAGATGGGCACTACACCAACATGACCATGGCCGTAAGATCATTTTGGCAAGTCCAACAACAACGAGGCCGTGGCTGGCATCGCGCACTCGACACACAAGACGCAAAGTGCTGATGCTGAGAGGCATGGCGTTATAACCAGGTCAGCAGTATAAACACTGGCAGTCCACATGCACGTTGACGCAACAGTCAATTTACGCAAATATATGTATGTTTATGGTCTAATTTCGGCATGTGTGTTTCGTTTTTGCTGCAGGTTCAAAAGCCTGCTGCCTGACGTGCTCCGCCAGAGACTGCGATTCAACCGCGCTAATGAAGGTACCTTCCGACTGCCCGCATCGGATATTGTGGGTTGCTGCGAGATGTGCTTGGAGGAGATGCTTGGTTCGGATGAGGAGCAGCAACACCTCCACAGGGCCTTGGAGAAGGTTGGTTGGTTCGCAGACAGTGACTCTGAGCTTCAGTATGACCTCAAAAAGGTGCTGCGAGAGGAGGACTACTACCTGCCACCCGCCCAAGCTGCGCGTGCTGCATCCGAGCGTCAGGCTGGTGTCCTGTTGGATCGCAGCATGCGCGCTCAAGGTATCGATGGAGCAGAGGATGCCGGCAGTTCTGCGCCTTCGGGGAGCCCATCTGGTGCTGAAAATGCAAATGGCAGCTGTGCTCTTGCCCCGGACAGATTCAAGCACACAGCTTCCAGAGAGAGAGCCATGCTCGTGTCTCAGGCTGCGCAGAGAGCTCTTATTGGCTTGTTTACCGACCCACTTGCCAACCGCCCTGAACGGACGCAGCAACCAAAGATGAGAAACTCCATGTCGCGACGTGGAGCCTTGATCAATGGCCGGGATTTTGGAGAGGTTTAACAGGCATGTGGCTCTCAATACTGTCACTCAAATACACATGCCAATATGCCAATGCCTATCCTGCCACAGACTACATATTGCATGATATCAGTCAGGCGCTCTCTCATTGAGTAACCTTGCTGAATTCAGTGAGTGAAAGAATTACTAACATAACCTTTATGGAATAATTTGATTCATGGAAGGACAAGGAGCTAGAAGTGAAGTTGACTGAAGCTGTGGCGTGCTCCAAAGAGGAAGTGGCGTCATCAAAAGAAGATGTCAAGGTGCTGAGCCACCTTGCCGGTTGCGCCATCCCTCCCATGAGCTTGATATTCATTGGCTGATGTTGAGGTGTAAGTTTGAAAAATCACCTCTCAGTGGTCAAGACCGCGCAGGCTGACCTCGAGGCGCGCCTGAAGGCTACCGATGGCGATGTTGCCAAGGTGTTGAAGTCCCTGCGGGCTGTGACCACCTTGAAGGTAGTTGTGGCTTTTCACCATTACTGACGCATTAGCAAGTATGTAGTAGCAGTGCTCATTGCAGCGCGCGCGGGACCTGCAGTACACTCCCACAATGAGCTCCGCCGCAGACTTCTTCCAGGTGAGGCCCCAGCCCACTCTCAAATCCCCGAGCCCTTGGCCGCAACTTGCCTATGGTTCTGACTGCCCGTGTGGTGTGCGCAGGCTCACGGCGTGGAGGCCGGCAGCGCGCCTGACTGGCAGGGAGACGTGAAGCTGCAGAAGCTCATTGCCGCCTTCACATGGGCGCGCCTTCACCTGGAGGCCTGCTTCCTGCGCGATGCCATGGTGGCGGTGCAGACAGGTAAGTTTGCTTGTTCTGCCACAGTTTCTCACCCCCCCCCCCCCCCCCCCCCCCAAGAAAAAAACAGCTTATGGCACTTTCCGCTGACGCCCATCCTGCTTCCCTTCCCTTTCGTGCGGCAGGCTACTTTGGGCACCTGGCGCTGATGGACTTCTCGGCCTTCTTCACCAACTCCATTGCTGACATCTTTGAGCCCCCCGGAAGCTCCGGCGTCAGTGGCTGGCAGGCCGGCATCGTGTATCGCCCTGTCAAGGGCGCCGTGGCCGCCACCTCCGTCTGGTCCGCCCGCTGCCCTCCGTGTCCTCTGCGCCCCCCGACCCCCAAATCGTCCCATCCAGGCACTCACTGGGCAGCAACTGACGCAGTGCTGTCTTGCGCAGGTATGTGCCCCAGAATCATGCGGCGCAGGCCTTTGCCCTGGTCACCGTGGCGCTGCAGATGGCCCGGCCTGTTGACACCGGCCCGGCCTTCAAAGGTGGCCTTCAAATGGAGACGTTGTGGGCCAGAGGCTGCATGTTCACACGGAACAGGTTTCTTCCAAACAATCTGCTGGAATGACAATATTCTGTCCTTGTTGTTCATGGTGGTTTCTTAGCGTTGGTAGCTTAAGGATAGCATTGCGAGATAGTACCGGGGTGCCATGCCAACACTCTGCTATATGGTCTCCGAGCATCTTGGGTCTGGGGGTTGCCACCGTGGTCAAACATAGGGTTTCCTGTCATTTATTGTTATATAACAACAGCATGCGATCCGTGTTATGCCGAGTAGTTTCGGAGCAGAGTCTCCAAGTGGCTGGCTTTGCACGATCCAGTGTCGTACCCTTGCAATGGTCCATCGCACGTCTGGTTTTAAAGCATTTTTGGGCCGCAAATGCTGGCCGATGCTCATGTTTTCCTTCGCCCCCCCCCCACCCCCCCCCCCCCCCCCCCGTTCCCTCTCGGCACAGGCGAGGGCTACCTGGATGTCCACTCCCAGGCCATGACCGCCGCGCTGCACTGCTGCCTCAGCAGCACGGACGACGAGAAGTGGTGGCGGTCCGGCGGGCAGCAGTCGGCGCTGTGCGACCTCGGCGCGTGCGGCCTGAAGCGCGGCAACGCGCCCCCCAGCATCACCCTCAACCTGCTGCCCTGCGCCAACAACCTCGCGCACGTCGGCGGCAGCTTTGTGCGCCAATGCGCCATGCCAAACAGACCGGCCGACGCCTTGGTGGGACCCCCCCCCCCCCCCCCCCCCCGCCCCACATGTCTGGTGGCTACTCCTTCTACATGTATACACTGGAAATAAATGTGTGCAGTGTTGCACATGTATAAGTGCATTTATGCATGCATGTCCGTCAAGTGATTATTCGCTCATTACCCACCAATTACACGACTAAAAGTCACTTATTTCCCTGTATCATTATACATTTTGCTGACGATTGGGGATGCGGATGACGTTCGCCCTTCCTCTCCCTGCTTCATTGGGAACGGCATCTCTATCACGCATGTCCATGGTCTATGTTCCAGGCGACCAAGGCCGTGAAGTGGGGCCAGCGCGAGTTCCTGTCCGAGGTGTATGGCCTCTTCAAGGTGAAGGACAAGTCCACGGGGTACCTCTCCACCAAGAGCGCGATAAGGGACTTCATCACCGTGTACGGAGACGCCAAGCCGGCGCTCGTGCAGCGCTACACCGACCTGGTGCAGGCCCTGGTTGACCCGTGAGGGGGCCTGTCGGGAGGGCGTTGGAGACATTGCGTAATGGAGTGACGTGACTAATGCATGGCAACAAGTGCATTCCCGCCCCCCACCACGGGCAGGGAATCCAGCGCCCCTGAGAAAGCGTTTGCACAGTGGCTATAGAGCCAATTCCCCCCCTCGTGTGCCCCCAGAATACGGGCACACTGTGGGCCCGCTAGTTGAATAATACATATATGGCGCATGGCGCTATTCATTTCCTAGCAACCTTGCGTTACCCCCACCCCCGTCCCCTTGGTGTACGAGTGCCGCCTCTTGCCCTGCGCCGTCTTGTTGGTGCTTCATCTGGCTGTAGCACTGCGTCATAACCTGCAGGTGCCGGCGATATTTTGAATTCATGGCTGAAGCAAGTGATTACCGGCATCAGATCAGCGATGTTATATACGCGCCGTACCCATCGTCGCTGCCATATAGATACATTGGTCAGCATGCATGACGAAATTATGTACGGATACCGGTCGGTACCTGTACAGACTACAGAGCCGGCTCTGGACCGCGAAGTTATAACAGTCAAATACCGGCGAGTTAGTGATATAGTGTTTTAAACCCTAACTCGTAAGACTCTTGGATATACTGTCATATTACCGAAGTAGGTACTACCGGCGGACGGCATACAAACCGCTCGCGCAGACACTGCACGAACAGTGGCCGGGATGCGAGGTGCACATCATCCCGCTCCTCATGAGCCGCACTGGCACCCCGCACAAGTCCTACTGTCCAGGGTCTGATGCAACTCATGTGCCCCAGGCGCTCGAACTCACCCGAGCAAACCCTGGCAGAGATCACTGCCCTCAAATGCATGCACACCCATGCGGTGCAATGGCTGCACGGACTGTTACAAGTGTACAAAATCAGGCAGGGCCTGCAGGTCCGCGGCACACACATACACAAAGCCAAACGAGCCAGCAAACGGAACGCGCCATGATAGCCAGCCACACGCGCTCGAAAGACGGCAACGCCTCGGATAGGGGCAAGAGGGGGGCGAGGGCGACACCACTCTCTCTTAGGATATTAGTAGCGACCTTGCCTTCAGAGGTCTGCTCTCTACGCGCTTTCATTAGTGGGCCTTGTACGGCTTACCGGGCAGCCGGGCCGTAAGACAGCTGTCATGTTGAGCAACAAACATTCGGTTACATACTGCGATTCAAACTGCGATTACATGTTATTAACGATAATGGCAAGGTTGTTTCAAACCTAGAACAATTCAATTACAGAGCCAGAGAGTGACCATAGCGCCCACTATGTTTACAAGTTATATCCAAGTAGGCCTAGATCGCACAAGGCCATACTAATTCCATTTGATTTTGTAACTAACCATGTAGGTGATTTAGATCTTCACACACGATACGCAACCCACACAATAATTTAAGTGCCCCCCTGAAAACAAGGTCTCTGAGGCCAATATTGCTCAACACCGCAACCGTGCATCTGGTGACCACCCTAACATTTGTTTTGAACATCTGTTGGTCCTCCCTTCACTTGGCGCGTGGTTCGTCTTCTGTCACATCGCACCCCTTTGCGACTTCCAAGTTCAACAAGACTCCGCAGCGGTGGCCTTCCCGGTGGCCCCTTCGTGATCTGGCGCTAACCCTTCTTCGTCAATCTACTGCTCTCTCCGTTCGCTCATCAATGGCAAAACCAGACTCAACTTGAAATTATCACTAGTAGTATACGTGGTCATCATCTGTACCAACTTCTATCCGTGATCATCATGTTGACCCATCCATGAAAGCCCGGGGGGCAAGACGTCGGCACTTAGATTATTTTGTGGCGCGTGTCCCCTGAAAACACGGGTGTTGAGGCCAAGATTGCTTAACACCGCAACCATGCAACTTTTGACGCACATAACATTTATTTTGAACCAATGTATTTACGGGGTTTCCTCCTTCTCCGACCACTGTTCCGGCTACTGTTGCTGCTAAGTGGTACGGGTTACTAGTTCACCCGTCGCTGTGCCCTTTCGCGTGCAGCACGAGTAGACATAAAAGCACCCATAACAGCTGAGCCTGCCATCTTCCATTTTCGCTGCGTTACACACAGCGCCCCCTTGACTCCGTTTCCCTCCACGCTTGCACTAAACCTTCCTGCCAATCTCGGCTCTTGTCCGTGTAGGGATGCCTGCGCGGCCTTCTTGGCAACACCTACCAAACTCAACTTGAATAAATGTTGCTCATGAGTAGGTATAGTCCAGCATTTCAAGTAGCTACAAAATATTACAGGTATATGAAGTAACTTGACAGTTGAATCAGCGATGCGTCGATTTTTCAGAAAATTCTAAAGGAACGGGTTCTATATCACTGGCCTACAGTTCCATGAATTGCATTGCCAGCGCTTTGAAGTAGCGACTAGGAACTCCCGTGTGGCTTGCATAGAATCATCTGGCGCAGCGTTTCGAGCGGCGGCTCCACCGGATTATAGTACTTAGCAGTGCATGTCAGTAAATAAGCGCTTGTGACGACTAGCGAGCACCATTTTTTTTTCCATTACCAGCAGCGAGTGGCGAGTAGCGACTAATCCTTACCGGTGGCGAATAGCGAGTACCAGTAGGCAGTAGCGGGCTCCACCAGATTATATTGATTAGCGACTACATGTACTAGATACAAATTTTTTCCCCTACCTCTTGGGTTGAGCGGAGGAAAAGGCGAGCCGCGTCCGAAATCGCCTGGAATACGAGAGAATCAATACCGGTTACAATACGGTTTTATCACGGATTTTTAGGCGTCCGTCCTCCGTCCTCCAGTGCTGCGTCTTCGTGAATGAACCGTCATACGTTCGATCTGTGCTCGTTTGATTTCTAGGCACTCCCACCACAGTCCGTAAAAATCCTGCGACTAGGACGGATCTATCGTGAATTATACCGGAAACATACTGCAAAAATCACGAATGTCCTCCGTCCTCCGTCCTCCGTCCTCCTGTGCTGCGTCTTCGCGTATGAACCGTCATACGTTCGATCTGTGCTCGTTTGATTTCTAGGCACACCTCCGACGACGGTAAGATTCTGAATGGATGCGCGTGTATTCTAGCCCAGGCACGTCATATATTCGTCTGAAACGCCAAAATAACGCGGTACCTCAGCGCGTTTTTACTGCTGAATCAACAAGCGAGACGCGCCCTCTGTTTATACAGTGGTCCGAGGATATGCTGTAACATGATGCTGTAAAAAGGGGTCGCCGCGGTGCGGGGGCAGTCCGCCGACCCGGGGCCCGGCGTCCCTCGACGGACGGGCGACGGTCGAGCGACGGCGTCCGGCGTCCGGTGCCGGTACAGGCGGCGGGCGTGGCGATTCGCGCCGTGCCCGCCCCGTAGACCTGACGACCGGCCCGACCTGCGCGGCCTCGTGCGGGATGCGGGCCGCCCGTGGGCGGCTTGTACTGTATTGCTGATCTTGCAGTGCTGCCTTTTTTTTTGGGGGGGTATTTCAAAGTTGAGTCTGGTTTTGCCAAAAAGGTCGCGCAGGCTGTTTTACACGGTCAAGAGCCGAAATTGGCAGGAAGGTTTAGCGAAAAGCGTGGAGGGAAAACGGAGTCAGGGGGGGCGCTGCGTGGAACGCAGCGAAAACTGGAAGATGGCAGGCTCAGCTGTTCTGGCTGCTTTTATGTCTACTCGTGCTGCACCCAACAAGGGCGCAACAACAGTTACTAGTTCCCGTACCACTGCGCAGCACTTGTAGCTGAAAAGCGGTTAGGTCAAGGATGGAAACCCCATAAACTAGTTTAGATCATTTCAAAGTTGAGTCTGGTTTTGCCAGTCTTGAGCGAACGTAGAGAGCGGTGGATTGACGGAGAAGGGGTAGCGCCAAGTCATGAAGGAGGCACTGGGAAGGCCACCGCTGCGGAGTCCTGTTGGACTTGGAAGTGGCGGAGGGGGGCGATGTGTCCAAAGAAGAACCACGCACCAGGAGAAGGAAGAACGTTGGGGTCGATGTAGTCCAGAACGACATCGGAGTTAGTGGCCCAACCGCCTTGGTAGCGGATGTGGGACAGTGGCGCTCCGATGGCGTTTGCTGCAGAGGCTGCGCCTTTGCGTAGACTGTGTGAAGTCCAGGAAGTGCCAGCAGGAGGGGCAGCGTTGACTAGGTTGACCGCTGTAGACAACCAGTCTGACATCGTAGCCGCAGTCCAAGGTTTTGACTGCTCAGCCACATTGACAGCCCAGAAGTTGGAGGCAGCCAAGCCAATAGTAACCAGGGGGACAGACTGGACGTTGTCGATGAAGTAGCGCAAGAGTCGTGCCACTCGAGGGTGCTCGGACACTGGAAGGAGAAGTACGCGCAGGTCGTCGGGTCCCCGACGCCCAGCGCGACCCTTCTCGCGGTAGACTTGCAGGGTGATGTTGTAGGTGTCGACATGCACATCTTGCGCTCGACAGGAGACGCCAGTAAGGCCCCTGGCAAAGAACAGGAAGTTGACAACCGAGGCCAAGAGGGCTCGGTAGTCGAGGTGGGACTCTGGGTAAGGAGCAGACACAATTAGCTCGGCCTTTGAGACGAAGCGGTAAGCTACATCCGCAGGCAGAGGGACACGCAAGGGGGCAGCGTCCAGTCGGCGCTGCCGCAACATTAACCCACGCCTTGCCGAAGTGAGGTGTAGGCTGTCCTTGGCGATCGGGACGAGGTTGTGCAGCTCGAAGAAGGTGTTGATGGCAGACAGGTAGGGCTGCAGCGACTTAGCTGCGATGTGCCCTCGCTCCCCGATCCAGGCAACGTACCGAACAACAGTAGCAGTAGTCGCCTCTAGAGGGCTGATGTTCTCGGAGTCGTGGCAGAACTCAGCGAACTGAGACAGTCTGCCGGCGTAGCTCTTGAGGGTCTGCGCGCTGACGGAGCTGGAGAGCAGGTCCAGCGTCCGCTGGCCTAGCTCGTCTGAGCCGAACGCGTCCTGTAGTCGGGATCGCAGTGACGCAGCCCACGGAGCGATAGCTGCGGGCTCGTCGATTACGTAAGTGCGTCGTTTTACTGACAGAGTGCCACCGGCACGGCCACTGTTCGCAAAGTACTCGGCAGCAGCGGTTAGGTTCCCGGCGGTTGGCCGGTAGTTGCTGGACGGGTTTGCAGTAGCTTCAGTACGGGTTTGCGGGGCTAGGTTCAGGTAGGAGGGCCGCCCCGCGCGCCCTTCGCGCTCGTAGCGCCTGTCCCGTGCGTAACGTACACGCGCGAAACTTGGTCGTTGCGAACCGGTTGTAACTCGTAGTGTAACAACCGACGAACGCAGAGATGGTGTTGTACGAAAAGCGGTTGGTTGAACCGCCATGTGCAGGTGTGCGGATGGTTGAGCCGCACTCGGCTGTAGCTGTAAGAAGCGCCGCACCGAGGAAGGTCTAAATGAAGTCTGTAAGGTGGGGGGGTCAGGTCCTGACACATGGCGCTCATCCCGCCGTTGAGCTGCAAGGGTGCGTTTTGCGGCGGTCACCGAAAGGTGGCCTCGCAAGGCTCCTGCAGCTCCGACGAGCGGCGCCCCACACCGTCACTCGTGCTCACCTTCGCGGCCACGTCCACGTCCGCCGCCACGTCCTCGCCCACGCCCGCGACCTGCAACTGCAGCCGCCACTCGAGAAGTAGCGGTCGCCTTGGCGCTGCTGGCAACGGTCGCCTCGAAGACACGACGCTCGTAGTCCCGCATGAGGTCCCCAAAAATCGCGGAACCCAGATGCTCCGAAGCAGGTTGAAAATGCTGGGCTCGCAGCACGTCCAGAACACCTTGGTCACCGTGCACACGCTTGATCTCATTGAGCTTCCGTAGGAAGGCCAAACGAAAACGAAACGCCTTGTCGATGGCCTCGGCGTGGTTCCGGGCTCTCGCGAGGTAGGGGGTGAAGTCCTGGTTGCTGGAAGGGACGTAGGGCAGTAGCTCGTCGAGCGCCACGAACAGGGCGGCCATGTGAGCCCCGAAACACGACATCCACAAGTACTCCTCCTGGGCCGGCAGACGCCGGTCATCCTGCTTGAGGTACTCGTTCGTTAGGTCGGTGCTCAAAGGGAAAAGTCCAGGCACTCGGCTGACCGGTCGAACGGCCTCGTAACCAGACTCTGCTCTCTGCAGTAGCTCTGGCACCGCGAGGTAATCATCCTCGGCACTCGCGGATTTTGCTCCGACACGGCCGCTCTGGGCGGGCTAGCTCTAGCAAGTCGGGGCGCTCTGCGGCTCCCCCGCTGCCTGTCGGCTGTCTCGCGAAGCGCTGCCCTGAGCCGGAGCCATGTGCCCCCTCTCCATCAACAACGCCATCACGAACCGTCAATTGTGCCACAACTGTAGCCAGCTCTCGCAGTAATGAAGACTGGGCCCTCATATCTGCGTTCAGCGACTGCAGCGTCGGCTCAGCGACGGGTTCTTCTCCATCTGACATAGTAACGCACGGACGTACGGACGAGAATATCACACTCGGGTGGCGAGCCGGGTGTGGTCTTGAACACCCTGGGGTGATCTTGCTCGCAACGGGTTACGAGACAGTTTTTACATCGCTGCGTGGAACGCAGCGAAAACTGGAAGATGGCAGGCTCAGCTGTTCTGGCTGCTTTTATGTCTACTCGTGCTGCACCCAACAAGGGCGCAACAACAGTTACTAGTTCCCGTACCACTGCGCAGCACTTGTAGCTGAAAAGCGGTTAGGTCAAGGATGGAAACCCCATAAACTAGTTTAGATCAATACCACTTTTAGCGGTGGGTTGTGTACCGGCCTTTTTGTAATGCACACCAGTGGTCAGCGGCCCGCTTTTACGCGGCTTGCAGATTTAATCTGTTTTACAAAATAATACGTCTCTTTTGAAAAATAAATTACTGACAAATCTAACGCTAAAAGCATTATTACCCGGAAACAACAGTATTATTACAAGATCAACACTGCAAGCCGGCGGCTAAAAGCGGCCCGCATCCCGCACCACGATCAACCCAAGAGGTAGGGGCACCTCCACAGATCCCCGGCGCGAAGCGCCGCTTAGTGACAAATCTAACGCTAAAAGCATTATTTCCCCTACCTCTTGGGTTGAGCGGAGGAAAAGGAGAGCCGCGTCCGAAATCGCCTGGAATACGCGAGAATTGATACCGGTTGCAATACGGTTTTATCACGGATTTTTAGGCGTCCGTCCTCCGTCCGTCCTCCGTCCTCCGTCCTCGTGTGCTGCGTCTTCGTGAATGAACCGTCATACGTTCGATCTGTGCTCGTTTGATTTCTAGGCACTCCCACCACAGTCCGTAAAAATCCTGCGACTAGGACGGATCTATCGTGAATTATACCGGAAACATACTGCAAAAATCACGAATGTCCGTCCTCCGTCCTCCTGTGCTGCGTCGTCTTCGCGTATGAACCGTCATACGTTCGATCTGTGCTCGTTTGATTTCTAGGCACACCTCCGACGACGGCAAGATTCTGAATGGATGCGCGTGTATTCTAGCCCAGGCACGTCATGTATTCGTCTGAAACGCCAAAATAACGCGGTACCGCCGCGCGTTTGTATTGCTGAATCAGCAAGCGAGACTATTCAGCGACTATTCCTTACCTATACGGTAGTCCAAGTATGGTGCTGTAAAAAGGGGTCGCCGCGGTGCGGGGGCAGTCCGCCGACCCGGGGCCCGGCGTCCGTCGACGGACGGGCGACGGTCGAGCGACGGCGTCCGGCGTCTGGTGCCGGTACAAACTGTATTGCTGATCTTGCAGTGCTGTTTTTTTTTTTTTTGGGTAATACAACTTTTAGCGGTGGGTTGGGTACCGGCCTTTTTGTAATGCACACCAGTGGTCAGCGGCCCGCTGTTACGCGGCTTGCAGATTTAATCTGTTTTACAAAATAATACGGCTCTTTTGAAAAATAAATTACTGACAAATCTAACGCTAAAAGCATTTTATTACCCGGAAACAACAGTATTACAAGATCAACACTGCAAGCCGGCGGCTAAAAGCGGCCCGCATCCCGCACCACGCTCAACCCAAGAGGTAGGGGCACCTCCACAAATCCCCGGCGCGAAGCGCCGCTTAGTAAGATACAAAATTCCAGAAATCCATACATACCAGATTGTAGTACTTAGTAGTAGCGACTACATGTCAGCAGATAAGCGCTTGTGACGACTAGCGAGTACCATTTTTTTCCATTACAAGCAGCGAGTAGCGAGTGCTAGTACCAGTACCTCCCAACCGTGAGATCGTAATCGGACGGCTGTGTAATTAAGAACCGTGGGTGGGCGGGCGGGCGGGCGGGCGGACGGCCGGGGGACGGGCGGGTGGATTATAGTACTTAGTATTATATTCCAGTAGATAAGCGCTTTAGTCATGCACCTACTGTGTCGGAGGGGATTGTCGAAGTGATGGCTGAGTGGCACTGTCACTGATGGGGGGAGAGTCGGCGAGAGTCGGCGTGCACGCGTCGAATCAAGTCGAGTGCCAGCAAGCAAGGTGCGAGCTGGAAAGGCAAAGGGCTGCTATGAGCCGTGAGCGATGGACGATAGGTAGTCGCTGTCGCCGTGGTGATGGCTGAGTGGCACTGTCACGAGAGAGAAAGGGTGAGTCGGAATATTTCTGGAAAAGTGGTTGACTGAATTACAAGGAGCCGAGGCTGGCAATTTATACCAGCCGGCTAGGTGTCAATTAGGACGGACACCTCTCCGTCTAAGAAGGCCAACTGGCAAAGATGCCTAGGTGCCATGCTTTGGTGCCGTACTGCTGCCATAAGGTCCAAATTAGGCACAGGTACGGCAGCCAGACAAATGCGGATTTCACAGAGAGAAAAAGCGGATTCAGGGTACCGGGGTACCCTGGGTCCAACACCCCTCCTCATCCTGTGGAATCCCGCGGGCGCAAGACTGATGGCGGCAGAGGCGCAACACGGGGCTCCTCGGATGACCCCATCAGGAAAGCGCGGAAACGAAGAAAGGTAGTCAGCGGCAGCGCCTTAGTGAAGAAATCGGCGAGCTGGTCTGCGGTAGGCGTGTAGTGCATGTCGATGACGCCATCTTGGCAGAGTTGGGCTGCATACTGAAACTTGAGGTCAATGTGGCGTTGCGCGCTTGTAATCATACCATGTTTCACCTGAACGATGCACGCTTGATTGTCCTCGCATACCCGCACTGGGTCAGTGGTGGGGTGGTGGAGCTGGCGCAGAAGAACGCGAATAAACGCCAGACATTTGCATGCCATGCAGAGCGCCACGAACTCCGCCTCGGCAGTAGACAGGGCCACGCTCTTCTGAACTTGCGCGCGGTAGGCGACTGGGGTGCCATGAACCAGGGCAAGATAGCCGGTAGTGGAGCGGCGTTTGGGCACGAAGGTTGCCCAGTCAGCGTCCACAAAAAAGAGGAAGTCAGGTGCCTCGTTGTCCAGTTGCTTCCGGAAAATGAGGCCATGGTTGGGGGTGCCCTTGAGGTAGCGCAGCACTGATACGGCGATCTGCCAGTGACGCTCGGTGGGGGACGCCATGTAGGCGCACATGCGGCCGACCACGAACGCAATGTCCGGGCGTGATGCCACAGCCAGCCAGATAAGGCTACCAACAAGATTGGGATAGGGAAAGAGTTTGGTGTCGAGGGGCGTGCCTGTAGGGTCATGAAAATCGGTATCCGGTGTGCAGGGTAGGCGGCGAGGCGCGCATGCCGCCATGTTGAAGGTAGTCAAGATGTCGTTGATGTACTTCTCCTGATGGAGGTGGAGCACGCCTCCCGGCTTGCGATCAATGGCCATGCCAAGAAGCCATGTGCATAGGCCGTCAGTAGTTGCATCAAGCGTAGAGAAGAGAGAAGTCTGAAAACGCTCCCGGATGTCGGACGACGGGGAGGCAGCCAGCATGATGTCATCGACGTAGACGCATAGGATGGCCAGCAGCGATTTATCGACTGCGAGCAGGGTCCCCAGGGCACATCGGACTTGCGCAAGTTTGAGCCAAAACCATGCGTCAGACATGAACCGACTACCGTGATCAGTGTCCAACTCAGCATCCCGTGGGTCTGAGAACAAATATGTGAATAAACACCAACATTTGAAAGTCAAATTTTACCTCCATGTGCACCGAATTCTTGTGGGCAATGGCAATGAGAATGACCCCCCCCCCCCCCCCCCCCCAACCAATTAGAAAAATCAACAATACACACCTACACCCAGCCTTGCGCAACGTGCAGAGCGGGCTTGGTGATGTCGAGTGAAGCGGGGTATAGATCAAATTTGTGTTTGACAATAGGTCCGGCAATAGGGGCGAAGGCGATAGGGAAGGGGGGCTCTACCCACCAACAGAGCTCCGACCCATTGCGCATTAAACGACTTTGCCATTGACGTAAATGTGACTCCTTGTGTATGGACATCGACGACTATAATGAGCTTGCAAGGAGGATCTCCCAGTTTCTGAACGAGATGGTGAAGAATGGTGAAGAATTTCGGAAAATTGACCGTAAATGTCATCAAAGGGGGTATCGCTTCCTTACCTGGTGCACGAGGTCCTTGTCTATATTGCACAAAAGGATGTGCTGAGTGCAAGAGAATGGTGCACAAGGATGAACTCGTGCATCTCGGCAGTCCAAGCATGCCAAGTCCTGCGTATGACCGGCATGCATAGTTATTGTGCGCAACATGCATCATATTGAAGTGTACTTTGCCGAGGTTGTTAGCCGGCTACATGTGAAGGCTCACCTTTCTTTGTCACCGTTCAGCTTTTCTCGAATAACGTAGTTATGATGTACAACAGAATTGCAATGGTTGTACATCATAACTTGCCTCCCTGTCCTCCTGCTCGACCTTGGTTTCAGGCTTATGTCTCTCTCTTTTGCTGGCAACCTTTCACAGTTGAAGTTAGTTCTGTTTGTAGTGCGCTTTTGTGAAAGCCCTTATGTAATATACAGAATTGCAATGGTTGCACTTTTTTAAAAATCTCCGCGGCCGGGATGATGCCTTGATCCGTCACAAGCCGGATGTTGCCTGTTATGAAGTAAGGATTAGCAGTGCTATTTTTTTAAATAAATCCCAGTAGTGAAAGTAGCATGAAATCATGGATTTCTTGAACTCTTCATACCCTAATAAAGAGGTCTATAAGTACTAACTCAAGCCATATAAGTTTATAAGTACTAACAGGCATGCGGGCATGCTTGCAGGCGGATACGAGGGTATATGGACATTGCGCGGGGTAGACAAAGATTCTGCGCGGGTACACGAGGATTGTCACGTTAACACCCGGCAAGGTCCGGGTAGACGCAGATGTTCGGGTAGACAGATATTCGCATACTTAGCGCAATCTCTTTCTACCCGCATATCGCGTAGCCGCACATCCGCATATACCCGCGGGTCCTCGTGTCATCTGCCCGCGGAATCATCGTCTACCTGGTATGCGGGTATGCAGCCGGTTATACAGGTATACAAGGAGGTGTGCGGTTTGCCAGCTCATCTTGTTACCTACACTTTCCTGGGGTAACTCACCTCAGTAGCGCATGCGCTACAGGGTAAGGATCAGTCGCTGCTACTGCGCGTGCCACCTCTGGGCCACTTCCTCCTGCGCTGCTTCTGCTTACTGCTTCTACGAGAACTGCGTCTCTTCCGGTACGTACGACGAGAAGTAGAGCTACACTGCTGTATCGCTACCTAAGGCGACGACCTTTATATGCCTGAGCTTCGCGACGTATTGGTTTTCAGGGTTGTCGAGACGACGGGAACTGGGCAGGTCTAATTCGACTGCGCCATCGACCGCCTTTCAACAGCAGCCACGCACGAGGATGGCGGGCGCGCCGGTGTCCGGCCTCCCGCGGCGATGCCAAGAAGGAGCGGAACGCACCTTTTTGGTGAGAGAGCACAACAAGCCGTACAAGCTCAAGGCCCGCGTGGCTGGCAGCAGCGGTTGGGACGGCGCAGACTGCGAGCTGCGGCTGGTGGACATAACCCGGCTTAACGGCCCTGCGGAGGAGCTGCCGGAGCAGGTGAAAAAACAGCTGCGGGCGCGACCCCACGTAATAAAGCCGGACAGCGAGCTGGACAGGGAGTTGAAGAAGCTGCCGCTGAGCCATGCCCAGGAGGTGGAGGCGTGGCTGAGGCAGATGCTGGCGCGGCTGGGCGCCCGCGACGCGGGCTACGAGGCCAGGTACGTCGTCATCAACGAGGCGGCCAACTGGATGGACAAGAAGCTCCTGGCGCCGCTGCTGGAGGCCAACGGCCGCGATCCTGGACACAGCGGGCCGGCGGGGCACCTCCGCAGCCTGCTCTCTGATGCCAAGGTGGACGGCGAGCTGCTGCGCCCGGAGCGCATGGCACGCTACCAGGAATACGCCAAAGACAGGAACGACATCAAGCACAACCCCGGCTGCGAGGCCAGCACGGCAGTGGCCCTTGGATGGCTGGACATGATCGGCAACCGCCTGGTGCACGACTGCTGCGACACCGATGAGGCCATGCGCGAGCGGGTGCGTGCGTGCCTGGAGAGCGGGACGGCGAGCGTGGTGGAGCCGGCGGCGCCGGTGAGGATCGACCCGTGCAAACACTTTGTGGGCCGACGCTGGCTGTTTGGCCACCTTGGGTCTCTGCTCTCCCCGGATGCCGATGCTCTGCCCCCACCGGCGACGCTTCTGCTTGCGCCGGGAGGGTGGGGCAAGAGCGCCTTCATGGATGAGTTGTGCGTCTCAGGAGGGCTACGCCTGGGCCCGCAGTACTCCGTGGTCGCCTGGCACGCCATCAAGCACGACCAGCTGAGCACCACCTGCACTCCTGCGGCACTTGTGCAGCACCTCGCCAGCGTGCTAGAGGACCGCCTCGTGCCCTACGCGAAGCTCCGCAGCCGTCAAGACATCCGGGACCTACTCGACGAGAAGCAGCTAGGCAACGACGGCGGTTGGACATCCCTCCTCAAGGGAGTGCTGGCTCCGCTGGCAGATCTCAAGCTGGAGGGAGAGGCCCTGGAGAGAGCTCTGGGCGGCCAAGGGCGGTGTGTCGGCGTCATCGTTGTGGACGGCCTGGATGAGGCTGTGTCGTCTCACTACGGCAGCAGTGGCGTGTTGCAGCTTGTGGCCAAGATAGGACTGTACCTTCAGGGTGACCGCATTCCCTGGCTGCGGCTGGTGTGCTCCTCCCGGCCCGGCATAAACTCTGTGGAGCGCTACATCAGCCCGGGCGTGTTCCACTTTGCTGAGATTACAACAATCATGTCAGAGGACTCAGCAACGCAGGACCTCGTGGACTACGTGGAGGAGGAGTGCAGCTCGCCATCCTTCCCAGCCGGCAGGCTCGATACCGATGAGAGGGCAGCGCTGGTGGAGCGGGCAGCGTTCAGCTTCCAGTGGCTGCGCCATGCTCTGCTACACATCAAGCGACAGCGTAGCTGGGAGGCCGGCGGCGTTGCAACACTGCCTGCAGGGGGGGTGGGAGGAATTCCTGACATGTACCTGGCAAGATTCGAGTCCGAGTTTCCTCGTGCCGACGACTGCTTTGCTTCCTTGAGGCCCACGTTTGAGGTCATTCTCGCAGCCACGCGCCCGCTGACCGTCTCCGAGCTTCACCAGGTGGTGAGGCTCAGCAGGAAGACTTCTCTGGTGGACGACAGCCCCGACGGATTCCGTGCCGAGGTGCTGGACAAAATAACTGGCTTTGTCTCGCTCAGCGGCCCAGGCGATAATCCAGTGGTGGCCCTCCAGCACGAGTCGCTGACAAGCTGGCTGCAGGGAGACACCTTGCGGCGCTCTGCGGGTGGCTATGGCTGCCGCAAGGCAAACGGGCACACCCTGCTTGGAGCCTGGATGCTATGCGGGATGGAGGCCACCCCGGAGGTTGTCGCCAGGGACAGGGAGGCGCTTGACCTCTCCCGCACAGTGGCTCCACGGTACTGTCCTGGGCATGACTACGTCGGCGATGACCCAGCCCGGCACCTTCATGAAACATTGGTCCACCTCGTTGGCAGCCACATCCATGGTGGCAGCCCGGCAAGGATACAAAGTTTGTTTTCGGTCCCTGGTCGGAATGTGGCGCTCAACGCGACCGGTGAGATGGGTGTGACAGCCCTGCACTTTGCAGCTCTGTTGGGCCATGTAGAGGTGGTGGAGCTGCTGCTGCGGGGCGTGGAGGGCGGCCCTGCGGCAGACATCTCCTGCACAGACATGCTTGGCAAGACAGCCCTGCACTTTGCAGCTCTGTTGGGCCATGTAGAGGTGGTGGAGCTGCTGCTGCGGGGCGTGGAGGGCGGCCCTGCGGCAGACATCTCCTGCACAGACAAGAATAGCATGACAGCCCTGCACTTCGCAGCTCAGGGCTGCCATGCGGAGGTGGTGGAGCTGCTGCTGCGGGGCGTGGAGGGCGGCCCTGCGGCAGACATCTCATGCACAGACGAGGACGGCATGACAGCCCTGCACTGGGCAGCTCGTAAGGGCCATGCGGCGGTGGTGGCACTGCTGCTGCGGGGCGTGGAGGGCGGCCCTGCGGCAGACATCTCCTGCGCAGACAAGAATGGCATGACAGCCCTGCACGTGGCAGCCCTGATCGGCCATGCGGAGGTGGTGGAGCAGCTGCTGCGGGGCGTGGAGGGCGGCACTGCGGCAGACATCTCCTGCGCAGACGAGGATGGCATGACAGCCCTGCACTGGGCTGCTCAGGGCGGCCATGTGGCGGTGGCGAAGCTGCTGCTACGGGGCGTGGCGGGCGGCCCTGTGGCAGACATCTCCTGCAAAGACAAGGATGGCATGGCTGCTCTGCACGTGGCAGCCCTGATCGGCCATGCGGGGGTGGTGGAGCTGCTGCTGCGGGGCGTGGAGGGCGGCCCTGCGGCAGACATCTCCTGCCCAGAGAATAATGGCAGGACAGCTCTGCACTGCGCAGCTCGTAAGGGCCATGCGGAGGTGGTGGAGCTGCTGCTGCGGGGCGGGGAGGGCGGCCCTGTGGCGGACATCTCCTGCAAGGACAGGGATGGCAGGACAGCCCTGCACTGCGCAGCTCAGAGGGGTCATGCGGCGGTGGTGGCACTGCTGCTGCGCGGCGTGGAGGGCGGCCCTGCGGCAGAAATCTCTTGCGTAGACAAGTATGGCAAGACAGCCCTGCACCAAGCAGCTTCTGAAGGCCATGCGGCGGTGGTGGCGCTGCTGCTGCGGGGCGTGGAGGGCGGCCCTGCGGCAGACATCTCCTGCACAGACAAGAATAGCATGACAGCCCTGCACCACGCAGCTCAGTGGGACCATATGAAGGTGGTGGAGCTGCTGCTGCGGGGCGCGGAGGGCGGCCCTGCGGCAGACATCTCTCGCGCCACCAATCAGGGCATGCCAGCTCTGCACTGCGCAGCCCTGAACAGCCATGCGGAGGTGGTGGAGCAGCTGCTGCGGGGCGGGGAGGGCGGCCCTGTGGCGGACATCTCCTGCAAGGACAGGGATGGCAGGACAGCCCTGCACTGCGCAGCTCAGAGGGGTCATGCGGCGGTGGTGGCACTGCTGCTGCGCGGCGTGGAGGGCGGCCCTGCGGCAGAAATCTCTTGCGTAGACAAGTATGGCAAGACAGCCCTGCACCAAGCAGCTTCTGAAGGCCATGCGGCGGTGGTGGCGCTGCTGCTGCGGGGCGTGGAGGGCGGCCCTGCGGCAGACATCTCCTGCACAGACAAGAATAGCATGACAGCCCTGCACCACGCAGCTCAGTGGGACCACATGAAGGTGGTGGAGCTGCTGCTGCGGGGCGCGGAGGGCGGCCCTGCGGCAGACATCTCTCGCGCCACCAATCAGGGCATGCCAGCTCTGCACTGCGCAGCCCTGAACAGCCATGCGGAGGTGGTGGAGCAGCTGCTGCGGGGCGGGGAGGGCGGCCCTGTGGCGGACATCTCCTGCAAGGACAGGGATGGCAGGACAGCCCTGCACTGCGCAGCTCAGAGGGGTCATGCGGCGGTGGTGGCACTGCTGCTGCGCGGCGTGGAGGGCGGCCCTGCGGCAGACATCTCCTGTGCAGACAAGAATGGCATGACAGCCCTGCACCAAGCTGCTTTTGGAGACCATGCGGCGGTGGTGGCACTGCTGCTGCGGGGCGGGGAGGGCGGCCCTGTGGCGGACATCTCCTGCAAGGACAGGGATGGCAGGACAGCCCTGCACTGCGCAGCTCAGAGGGGTCATGCGGAGGTGGTGGCACTGCTGCTGCGGGGTGTGGAGGGCGGCCCTGCGGCAGACATCTCCTGCGCAGACGAGGATGGCAAGACAGCCCTGCACTGGGCTGCTCAGGGCGGCCATGCGGCGGTGGCGAAGCTGCTGCTACGGGGCGTGGCGGGGGGCCCTGTGGCAGACATCTCCTGCAAAGACAAGGATGGCATGGCTGCTCTGCACGTGGCAGCCCTGATCGGCCATGCGGGGGTGGTGGAGCTGCTGCTGCGGGGCGTGGAGGGCGGCCCTGTGGCAGACATCTCCTGCAAAGACAAGGATGGCATGGCTGCTCTGCACGTGGCAGCCCTGATCGGCCATGCGGAGGTGGTGGAGCAGCTGCTGCGGGGCGTGGAGGGCGGCCCTGCGGCAGATATCACCTGCCAGGACAAGGAGGGCAGGACAGCCCTGCACTGGGCAGCTCTGAGGGGCCATGCGGCGGTGGTGGAGCTGCTGCTGCGGGGCGTGGCGGGCGGCCCTGCGGCAGACATTTCCCTCCCAGACAAGAGGGGCATGACAGCCCTGCACCACGCAGCTCAGTGGGACCATATGAAGGTGGTGGAGCTGCTGCTGCGGGGCGTGGAGGGCGGCCCTGCGGCAGACATCTCCTCCACGGCAAAGAATGGCTGGACAGCCCTGCACTGCGCAGCTCAGAGGGGTCATGCGGGGGTGGTGGAGCTGCTGCTGCGGGGCGCGGAGGGCGGCCCTGAGGCAGACATATCGTGCCAGGACCACAATGGCATGACAGCCCTGCAGCTTGCTGAAACAGGGCAGCACCAGGCAGCGTCTCTTCTTCTCTCACAGCACCGGGCAGGGTTAGCTGGCAGCGCTGACAACGGGGTGGTGACTCCATTCCCAATTGTCGTCGATGGCGCCGCCATTAGAACGGACAGCAGAGTCAACGACAGCGCCACCTGGTGGGATGGCTCCGCTCTGGCGCCCACCTCGCCCGGTGGATGGATGCTTGTGGCGAGCCTTGCCGGTGTCGGGCTGTTGGCCGTAGCGTGGCTTGCCGTCCAGCAACCTCGCAGCAGAAGGTGACGCTGCCAGGTCCATCACTAGCATGAGCCAGGATTAGCAGCAGTACATTCATGGTTATTGTTTGTTTTTGATTGTGTAGTTTAGGCCGAGCTGCAGTTGGAGGTGGAGAGTTGCCGATTAGAGCAAGCAGTCCGCAGGGCAGATGGCAACAAAATTAAGGCAATTGACCGTTTGCCGCCGGAGTTCCAGGCATTTATGAAACAGTTCCGACAATATGCAGACCGAAATGAGAAATCCCAGCGGACCGCCGCCGATTCAACCGGGGTAAAAGGGCGCTCGCTACAAAGCGGGGACAAGGCTCACAGAGTACTATGGCGCTATATGCACGGGACTCTGTTTGTAGCGCGCATTTGTGAAAGCCCCAACGTAATAATTTTTTTTTATATGCACGGGACTTCATATCGCATATGATGCAAAAGACTGCAACGCACGTGCCTCAATAGCGACTAGGGGCTCTGATCTTGCCTTTTTACGATCTCCGGAGGTCCGACTGGGTTGTTGCAATCTAGTCAGTGCCAGTACGCAACCCGAGAAGAGGAGAAACCTATTCTTCCTTAGAGCCAGTTGCGGATCTCCGAGCAAGCGCTCGGCGTTTGTGCAGCCTTATCGGTCGCCCTCACGTTAGATCGACCCCCCAAATTGTCGCTTCATCAGCTTCAACGCCGCCACACTTCGCCACATTTGCAAGAGGGGCAAGGCAGAGGTAGGGCAGGGGGCGTGGGTAGGGACCCACCGACCTGCCCCGTCCTTCCCTAGAGTAGGACAAACAGCGGTAGGGACGACGTCCGGACGAACGGGCAGTGTTTCAACGTGAACAAGTCGCCACATGCGGCTGCGTCATCACGCTGCGGCCGCCTTTTGCCCTCTCCGGTCGCCTTTTGCCCTCTCCGAACTGCGGGTGTGTCATCGTGCGAAGCCATGGTGAACACGGGCATTCCGCGCTTTGGCAGCATATGGGTAGCGGATGGAGTCGCAGCTGGTGCAGTGCTGGCATGCATGCAGGCGCTTGAGAGACGCATTAAGGCGCCCTGCGCACCCGCAGAACTCAGCCAGGCGACACCAGTCCCAGTAATAGACAAGC
Organism: Tetraselmis striata; assembly: GCA_006384855.1. NCBI lineage: Eukaryota > Viridiplantae > Chlorophyta > Chlorodendrophyceae > Chlorodendrales > Chlorodendraceae > Tetraselmis > Tetraselmis striata. Next base: position 27,704 of record VCJN01002896.1, on the reverse strand, counting down.
CTCCAAGGCGTCAGGGGGTGAACCAGTGTGACTTGCAATCCGGGCATGAGGAGCAGCGACGCGATTGCCTTCCGGGAGCCCTTCACCAGCACCGGGGCACCCCCAGGGGAAGGGGATATGGGAGCTGGGTGGGTGGGGGTAACGTGAGCTGGGGTACGGCCAAGAGCGGGGCAGGAGGTGGGTAGGTTGCGAATGGAGGGGGGGGGGGGGGGGGGGGGGTCTATGAATAGGGTAGCTGAGAGCGACAACCTCGGGCTGCCTGTCGCTGCCCATGACGGCAATGGTCTTGTGCTATCAGGAAAATTATAATGCCTCAACTCTGAAGCCCTCGCAGCCGGTTGCATTGGCGTAGTACCACCACAGGATGCGGGAGAGGGTTAAAAGCCAACAGGCTTGGCCCAGCGAGTACTATTCATATTTGAATGCAAGGCGTTAAGAGAACGGGTAGCATGATGGCGGTGATGACGGGTGGTGGCGGAGAAGCATTCGGGGAAGCCAGTGGGGCTCAAGCATGGAGCGAGTCTCTTGCGGACAAGAGCAGCGCCACAGCGGAGAGCATGGCGTTCCGGCCAAGTCCATCGCGCTTCTTCCTCACCATCCGGAAGCAACCACAGGGCGCCGGGCGACATGTGCCCCAAAGCAACCCAGCACAGAGGCCATGCCCAAACCTGTCGGGGCTGTGTCCTGCAGCTAACAGCCGCCGACGCCCTCATGCCGCACTTGCGTTCTGAAGTTGACGCATGGGATCGGCCCGTGCGCTGACCCTGCCATGGCGCCATCCGAACCTGTAACGTGGCTTTCGGCAATGTTGCAGGTGCCATGTGCGCATACGCCTTGTTACTCTTTCGGAGAAGCGCGCCTCCTGGGGCTGGAGCCTGGGGAGCATGTGTTCGCCTTCTTCCTGGCACTTTTGACGGATCTAATGAAATCCGACCCAGCCATCCCATTCATTCTCCGCTTCCAGGGCCGGGTGAGCCCGCAGAAACCCATCCAGCGCCCAGGCTCCGCCCCGCTATCCCTTTGTCACAGGGACGGCGGCTCTGCGGTCGGCCGGTGGCGTGTCGGACCTCCCGCAGCGATGGGACGCAGCGCCACCTTTCTCCCGCCAGGCAGGGGCAACCGCTCACCCGCCACCATCAGAGCGCGCTACAATATGTATCGTTACAGCGGGTCCCCCGCGGGGGGGGGGGGGGGGGCTGAAGGGGGAGGGGAGGAAGGGGGGGGGGGGGGGCTAGAGCGAGTGGTTCAGGTCGCGCGCCTCCTCGGCGGCGCGGAAGGCGTTGGGGATGTGCGCGACGAAGGGGTGCTGCAGCAGCTCCGACGCGGTGGGGCGCTGCGCGGGGTCGACGCGGAAGCAGAGGCCGAGAAAGTCGCGCGCGACGGCGGAGACGCAGTCCGGGATGGGCGGCCCCATGGTGGTCTTGGCGATCTGGAACATGGCGGACCAGTGGCTGTCGCCCAGCTCCGGCCAGGGGTGCTTGCCCGTGAGCATCTCGATGACGGTGCAGCCGACGGACCAGATGTCCGCGCGGCGGCCGTACCCCGTGCCCTTGATCACCTCGGGCGCCATCCAGAACACGCTGCCGCGGATGGACTTCATGCCATCGGTGATGGTGGCCTCGTGGTACGCCTTGCTGGCGCCAAAGTCCGCCAGCTTGACGCGCCCGTCGCGCGTGACCAGCACGTTGCCGCCCTTGAGGTCGCGGTGGATCACCTGCGAAGGGGCCGGGGGGGGGGGGGGGGGGGTAAACAGGGCGGTGGGGGTGTGAGCGCAGGCAGGATGGCGGGACGATGGGGAGCCTCTTGGGCGGCAGGAAGAAACGTAAAGTTTCACTGGACCGGAATCGGCTCATTAACTTTCTATTGTGTTTTAGGATAATGCCTCGCATCGTGCGGAGAGGGAAGGGGAAAACAAGGAGGGGGGGGGGGGGGGGGACGAAGAGGGAGGGACGAGGACCTTGACAGGCATATGCCTGCTGAATGATAAGTATGAAAATGCATCCGCCCTTAGTCACAGTCTCCAGCTATCATGTGCGGATGCCAGGTACAGACCCAACGACACCGGTTGCCGCGCTGATATCCGCCAAGAAGATGGTGCGTGACCAGGCATGGGCCACACCGTACAGGAATACGCCCCGACCGTGCGCAAGCAGAGACGCAATCCTAAAATCCCGGCATGCGCCACTGTACAACGGGACGCCGACATGTGCGTACACCATTGCATTGCCTATCTACCACTTCAGGCTTCGCGGTGGAGTACATCCAGCCACACTGAAAGACAGCTGCAGTCTTCGGAATATGGGAGGAATCTAAATTACCTACTTCATGTGGCTTTGATCTAGATCGGTGCACATTACACTCCCCCCCTCCCCGCAACACACACGCACGGGCTACCCTGATTGCCTCCATGCAGACCGGCAGACTGGGTTCCGGTGCTAAGCTCGAATGTTGGCTTGACGCAAACGCTCACGGTAACGCAGTGGCACGTCACGTGCGCTGGGCAGGCGGCGCGCACTATTGTTCCCCTGGACACCGGGGATCGCATGGGGTTGCGCCGCCGTGAAGAAAGGACACTGCCACTTGGCGGCGGCGGCGCTGAGCGTGCCGGCGGGCGCACCTTGCAACCGTGGAGGTACTCCAGGCCGAGGAGGAGCTGGCGCGTGAAGTTGCGGGTGAGGTCCTCCGTGAAGGCGGAGAAGCGCTCCAGCATCTGCGCAATGGAGCCGCCGGGCACGTACTCCAGGAACATGTACATCGTGTTGGTCTTGTAGTCCATGTGCGCCGCGATGTAGCCCACGATGTGGCGGTGCTGGAAGCGGCGGTACAGCGACAGCTCGTGCTCCAGGCTCTGCAGGTGCGCGCGCTGCTCGTCGGGGTTGAGCCCGTTGCCCACCTCCAGCGGCAGCACCTTCACCGCCATCAGCTCCCCGCTCAGCTGGTTGAGCCCTGCGTACACGCGCCCGTACGCGCCCTCGCCCAGCAGCTCGCCGCGCGTCCACGCGATGTCGCCCGTGATGACCTCCACGCTCTGGTAGAACATCTGCGCCGCCTGGTGCTGCAGCGCCGCCGAGTTGACGCCCAGGCCGGACGCCACCCGGTTGGCCGTCTCGCGCGCCATCGGGCTGCCGACCCCCCTGCGCCGTTGTGAAGTCGGCCGGGCAGGCGGTCAGCGCGCCCGGCCCGAAGCGAGCGCCGTCCTCACAGAGAGCCGATTTGTATCTGTTAATATATACAGCACTACACCTGGATGTATGCATATTAATAAGACTTTTATCGTGTTTGCCATGGTGGCAGTAGCCGATGCCACGGGTCTTGCAGGCAGGTGACCTAGCAGGTTCACAAAAGCCAACTCTGATTCTCCTGGACCGCCTGAAAACACCATCCCAATTGGCCTACGATCAACCTGATATTAGCACTCATGGGCGTTGAGATGGCATTGTTGCATGATGAATAGAGTGTTTGTGAGCTCACTTTGCCGCCACCAAGTAATTACATATATAATATTTCCATACACTTTGCCACCAACTACTGTATATGTATATATTTATATCAAATTATATCTAGATATGTATATGTATATACGTGTTCACATATATATATATGTGTATATCTATGAATGTATCTATGTATCTATATCTATGTATCTATGAATCTATAATCACGTCCATACATATATGCATATATATCTACATATATGTACACATATTGTGTACATATATGTACATAAGAAAATGAATAAACAAATGAATAAAATTATTTATTTATGTAGATATATGCACACAGTAAATGTACATAGATATATACGCATATGTAAATATGTGTATATGTACATATATATCACATATATACACATGTACACAGTTTGTGATTCAACACTTGAAGCGCCATTCTGAAGCGGGTTAGTGTAGCTTTTATGCGTAGCACCTGCCAATTACATGTGCCCTTCTATAACTTATAGGAAATGTGCAGTGGCGCCATGTGAGAGGGCAAACGGGCAGCGTTGCCGGGAGGATGGAGGGATGCGGCGGAGAGGGGGCCGGCTGGCTGGCTGCTCACCTGGAGTTTCCGCTGGAGGACGGTCGAAAGTTGCCGCGGAGGTGCTGGTAGCCGGCGAGGCCACCCGAGCCGGGCGGGCCGGCGAGGTCTTTGAAGGGGCTGCCGCCGGGCGCGCCCTGCATGGCGCCCACCTTGGGCGTGTTGTTGCCGGTGGGCGGCGTCGCGGCGCTGCCGGCGGAGAAGGGAGAAAAGCTGACGGAGGAGGCCGAGCCCGAGGTGGGGGAGCCGGAGGGACTGGCGCAGCGCGGCAGCGGGGGGGCGCCGTGGTCCTGTGGTTCCGCACAAGTATAGCGACGGTGTCAGGGGACACATGGCAGAAGGTCGAGGACAGCGTCAGCATGGCATTGTGCATGGCAGCATGCCCTGGCAGCTCAACCAGGCGCGGAATATCAATGTTGCGGATGCACTGAGGGCCAGGCCACTAGAGAGTCAGCGAGCCGCAGCAGCACCTCGTCGCCGTCCTGCGAGGCCTCCAGCTCCTCCGCGGCCTTCTGCTCCTTAGTGGGCAGCCGCAACCGCGGCGGCGGGCTCAGGTCCTCGCTGCCCGGAGAAGTGACCCCCGCAGCTGGCGTTGCTGCCGCGGCGTCTGGGCCAGTGAGGCGCCGCCCGCTGCGTGGGCGGCCGGAGCTGGAGGGCGCCCCTGCTCCTGGCGCGGTTGCCGGCGGCTCCGGCGGCCGCGTCCACGACTCGGGGATCTCAAAAGATGGCATTGCACGCACGCCTGCTGCCACCTGAAGGGGAAGTCAACATCAAGCAGAAGCTCAGACAGCAGGAGGGTGATATCCGTTCGAGCACAAGAATGCCGGAGCGGTGATCCGCCAGGAGGGAAACCTCTCCAAAAGTCCGCCTCCCCCCCCCCCCCCCCACACCCACACACAAACACACACACAAGTATCTGAAGGGTCCTCACCGGCGCCTTGGGCGGCGTCCGCCCCTCCAGCGCCGCCAGCACCGCCTCCCCGCTCGCAAGCTCCGCCGCGGTCCGGCCGTCCTCGTTGGTGGCGGCGGGGTCCGCGCCCGCGGCCAGCAGCACCGCCGCCGTCTCCGCGTGGCCGCCCACCGCCGCGTAGTGCAGCGCTGTGTACGCCGCGCAGTCGCGCGCCTCCAGCGCCGCCCCCGCCGACAGCAGCGCGCTCACGATACTCGCCTCCCCCCACGCCGCGGCGTGCAGCAGCGGTGCCCCCTGCGTGGCGTGCCCCACCTGCTTGCCACAAAAGCATGGGAACAGAAGGAGGGGATCCGCTCAGTCTACAGAGAGCTTTGCTGCTGCAGCGTGCCGGAGCATCATCCGCCCCCAGCCATCCCCGCCCTCCGCAACCACTCAAGCAGCCGCAAAACCGCCCCCATTGTTGCGCAATTCAGTCCGCTCGGGGGCGCCCGCCTCCCCGGACAGATGCCATTGGAGGGCACATGACCTCACCCCCCTTCTTGCGCCATCATAACAATGCCCCAGCACATGTTGTCCATGGCTCACGTCTAGGTCCCATGGGATCCCCTCCACTTTTGCTGGCTTCAGGCCATAACGACAACCACCTCACACATGGGGGCAGGCAAATATACGCACGAGCACACGTATAGTCGCTATAGGCGTAATATCTGGAGGACTCCGGTGTTTTTTAAGTGATGTGCAGTCATGACTTCAACAACCCGCAGGTAAAGCATTACTGCACACCTTCCTCCCCCCTACCACTGTGTGTGTGTGTGTGTGTGTGTGTGTGTGTGTGTGTGTGTGTGTGTCTGCGCATGACATGGTGGCAATGCACCACCATCACATTATCCCAATGCTTTCCTTCCAGCTTGGTTGTCACCCTCTGCCCAGCGTACGTGTAATGGCCAGTAAAGTGACACTGCTTCCGCAGAAACATCACACAGCGGCATGCCTGCCTCCATCTCATGCCGCGTGGAGGTGTCGCAGCCGCCGGGGGAGGAGGGGAGGGGGAAGGTATGGGCGCGCACCTCCGTGTCGGCGCCGGCGCCCAGCAGCGCGGTTACCAGGCTGAGCCGCCCCAGCGCGACGGCCTCGTGCAGCGCGGTGCGACCGGTAACGGGGTGGCGGTCGTTGATGCCGATGACGGGGCCGCGGGGACTGCCGCCGCGCAGGTTGCCGATCACCGCACCCAGCCGGCCGTCGTCCTTGCTGCGCACCGCGTCCACCAGGAACTGCGCCGGCCGGCTGGCGGGGGCCGCCTGGGGGCGCATGCAGCAGGACCGGCGGAACAAAAGGAGGAGAGGGAGAGGAATGAGCAGTTCTTGCAAGGATTGGGGATGTCCATGGAGAATTGAGGGTGTGTGACTGCTTGTGGGGCTCAATGCCCCTGACCAGCAGGAGCAGAGATGTATGGCAGTACACAGCTGTAGGGAGGAGATCAAAAGAGGGAGAGGAGTCGGGTGTGGTGCGTGGGGAAAACAGTGTGTGTGTGTGGGTGTGGGTGGGTGTGGATGTGGGTGTGTGTCTGTGTCTGTATGTGTGTGTGCCCCGGAAGGGGGGAGGGAGGCAAGCTCGTGCCAGCTAGTCCCGTCACACACCCAGTCCTGCCAGGCCGGCATCTGGGGTCCTCCCTCTCCCTCACTTAATGCACACGGAAAGGGTGCCTCTTGAAAAGGGGGAGACTAGACAAGCTGATAAAGGGCCTGGAGCGCCAGGTGGCTAAAGGGCATCATGCGGTCGCAACAGTGCGAGTCGCGCATGCACATAGAGAATGGCAAAGATTCCGTGGGATGGCTGGCAGCAAATGCGGTCGCATGCAATCGGCAGCCTGAGGGTTCACGCCAGGCGCAGCGCCCTCCTCCAGCGCTCAGGTGCCCCAGCTCTTTGTGACCCTACCGCTCGATGAGGGTTGGTGGGATTCTCTCCGAGAAAGAGGAGGAGGGAGGCAGGGGGGGGGGGGGGGGGGGGGAGGAAGGGGGGGGATGGGCGCACCTTGGGCAAGGGCACCATGATGTCGGAGCTGGCGGAGGTTGGGCGCGGGAAGGCGGGCGGCTGGTGAAGCCGCAGCCGTGGCGGCTGCGGCGGCGGCTGCTGTGACGACTGCGGCGGGGGCTGCTCCTCGCGCGGCGTCCGCACGTACTTGCTGCGTCGGAAGCCCTCCCGGCTGGCGGAGGGCGCGTCGCTGCTTGGCGGCGACGCCTGCGGAGGGCGCGGCACCGCCATTGGGGGCCCTGCCCCCGCCTCCGGGCCCGCTGCCGCCGCCGCCTGGTAGCGCAGGCGCGAGGGGCCCGCGGAGGGGCCGCGCTCCGTGCGCGCAGAGGGGCTGCGCCGCGACGGGGGCGCCTGCCCTGCCTCCACAGTCGGGCCTGCTGGTACCGTGGCACCCGCTGCCCTGGCGGCTGCGCCCTTGGGCGAGGAGGGTGCGGACGTGATGCGCCTCAGGGTGCGGCCACCGCCTGCACCGGCGCCACCGTCGCCACTGCCCGTTGCCTCGCCCGTCACCTGCAGTGCTGGAGCGCCACCGGCGGCGCCTCCCCGCAGCTCCCGCGAAGCCCTCTCGGCAGCCCGGCTGGCGTCGCTGCCGCTGCGCCGATGCTCTGTGCTGCTCCGCCGCCGCCCTCCAGCTGGCCCAGCCGGTTCTGCACCTGCTGCCGCCGCGGAAGTCTCGCCCCGGCTCGAGGTGCCGCCCGCCAGCAGCGACTGGCTGAGGGGGTCACCCTCCAGCGAGGGGCGCCGGGCAGCGGCAGCCCCCCAGCCCTCGTGCTTCAGCTTGGTCAGCGAGGCGCGCGGGATGCCCTCCGCGGACTTGCGGCGCTGCGGGGAGGGGTCGCGCGAGGGGGCACGGCCGCCGTTGCCGCCACCGCTGCTGGCCGTCGTTGCCGCCGCGCTGCGCTCTGCCTCTGCCAGCTCCTTCACCGCGCCATCATAGATCTCCTGCGGGGGCAATGGTACCGTGCTATGGGGTCAGGCGGATACCCAACCGCCGCCGGATCTGATCTGTTCCCCATTCCCTGCTGCTGCTGCAGCTGCTGCTGCCTGATGCACGGCAATGTGGGTCCATGCCCCCCGCAGGCGACGGCCATGCGCGGCAAAGAGGGCGCGGCGCATTGGGCCCACCTGTGGCCGCTGCGGCCTCGGCGAGCGCGCCCTACGGCGCACGACGTCCATCCCCGCGCCACGTCCGGCGCTCGGGTTGAGCATCCTCTCCCCCAGCAGCCCGCCGTCCTCCAACATCCCCCGACCCTCAGCAACTGCGGTGCGGGGAGCTACCAAGCCCAGCAAGCGCGCCCCCCGGCCTCCTCAGCCGGCCGCCATGCGCCCTGAGGTTGCCGCCGCCCTGCGCGGCCAAGGCACTAGCGCGCCATCCCCACAGGTGCGGCGTCAGCGCCCACACCAATTGGGCACCTTTACCCCTTCCCTTCCCCCTTGCCCAAAGGGGGCTGAGCTCAGCACACTAGCAGGAAGGGCCAGGAGGAGGAGTGAATGAGGGGCCAGCTGAACGAAAGAAGCGCTCCAGGGGCGTCTGCATCGCAGGGATCGGGAGAATGCGGCCCAGGCTTGGGCAGGTTCGGGCTGAGTGCGTGTTCTTTTGGGGTTGTAGGGTGGGCGGGGCGGGGGCGGGGGAAGGAGGGGGAGGGGGCAGCAAGGGGATGAGCGCCGGGCTATCTAGCAGCAGCAGTGGTACTGGGTACGGCACTGGTAAAGCTTTGCATGTCGCGGATGAAAGGAACTTGGGGCGTCGGCCTAGGCATCAGGTGGCGCAGCTGTGGTAAATGGTTGGGTGCAGATTGCAAAGTGAACCGAGTGGACCATGAACATGAGCTAGGCTGGGCTGGGCTGGGTGGTGCTACTCGTACCTATATTGTTGGTTGGATGCTCCGCCGCTGTTACTCGTCGTATCACGTCGTAGTATCACGAGAAGCCAGGAGACCCGGAATAAAGGGGGAGAGGGGGGGAGGGGCACTACTCGCCCGGAGCAGCTCCGGCGTGTGTTACGCAGATGGGCACCGAGCTACCGATTCAGCGCGAGCAGCCAAGCACTGGACACGAGGTGCCAGTGGGATGGGCAGTGAGTCAGACTGGCATTCCCACTGCTCGTCACTGCAGCGCTCTAGGGCAGGTTGCCCTCGACGTTGTGTAGTGATGCTGAGGAGTCGCATGCGCACTTGTCCGGCACTCGCAGTGCAGTACTTGAATTAGAACTTCAAGTCGTCGTCTCGTCGGGCTGTATATTACACCGCCAGTGCAGTAGTATGTGTGATGATTGTGATTGTCCGCAATACATGCGTAATCTATGCATCATGATGCTGCGGGATCAATTGTCGAATAGTACCCGGATACTACTACTTAGCACTAAGCACGCGCTACAGGCCCACAGCGAGTGAAATCATAATTATCGTACCCGGGTACAGGTAGCCACTAGTCCAAGTCCTCGTCGACGATTAGCTGGCGCAAGCAGCAGCAGCACTAGTTTCGCTAAGTTTCGCAGCAGCGTGCATCGTCGCACTGTCTCTTCGTCCCGATCGCTTTTTTGCTTTATACCGTACAGCCGAGCACACCCACAGCTGCAGCAAGCACGCATCTCGGCTGGTCCGGTGCCCCGAGATTTCTCAGGGCGACGGAGGCGCAGCATGGCTGCAGGCCGCCGCCGACAGGTGGCCTTGCCCCGGACCCATGCTCGGAGCTGGAGTTTAACGGCGGCGGCGGCGAGCGGGTTCGTGGGCTTCGGGCTGGAGCCGTGGTGGGGCCGCCTCCCCGCCACGCTCCCGCCACCCCCGCCTGCCGGCGCGCGAATATCACTCCACTCTCACAGGGCCGCACCGGACGCGAGTCGGGCCCAGATCATCAGCGTCCGCACGATATTGTGCCTCCGCCCTAGTCATTTTGCCTGCGCACGCCCAGTTGAACACGCGCTTTTGCGCCGTTCTTTAGCGCGCGCAGTGGCATGCGGACAGGGAGGGCTTGTGTCTCGTTGGCCGGCACGCTTCGGGTTGCCGATTCGACGACATTGCTGCACGGTCCTTCCGCACGCGCTGGCGACGCGCAACCCCATTACGGGGGCTCGATAGTCTGTCTGGCTTTTCCGTGGGGACGAGAGGGCCGTCTCCACGCTGCCCACCTGCCTCCACCGCGGGTACACCGTGATGCCGGCGGTTCGCCCGGCCGCCCGCCACAGCTGCTGCCACACAGACGCTCAGGCCGCGATGCCTGCCGCTGCAGGGACACCCTGGTGGGTGGGAGCGATGTCACCGTGTCGAATCATGTTCGCGACAAGGGGCGTACTCGGCGTCGCGGCCTGCCGAAGGCCGGGGCCGAGGTGTGCGTGTGCGGCGTGGCGGCGGCGGCTGGCTTCCACTTGCTGCACCGTCGCCTGCGCCGCAAGGTGCGCGAACCCTGCACAGGATGCGAACGCGGCAAGGGGGTGAAAACGGATGTCGCCCGACTTGCAGCTGAGAATAACATCAGCACTTGTGAAGCGCTCAGGGCAGATGGCAGGTTCCGCTGGGGTTCACACTGGTTCGCATTTAATTCATGTTGCCGGTATTTGCCGATTCTTTTAGTAATCCAGTCAAACAATCATGTCCAATTCTTTGAGTCCGTAGGGGGTAGAGGGGCGTCTGATGAGTGCCGCTGCCGCTGCTACCCCGCAACAGGGCAAGGGCGCGCTTCTTCTGGAGCCGGCAGAATCGTGTGAGCCCACAGCCGTGCTAAACGCCGACATAGCTGCGCAAGAGGAGCCGGCGGGCGAGCCACCACAGGCGGAGCACAGCGACCGCAGCGACCTTCTGCGCTGCTACTCCTCGCCCAGCAAGACTCCACGCACGCTGAACATGCCAATGCACAGCGCCAGCCCGCCAGAGCGGCCGCCGGCCTCTGTCGAAAGGGCGTTGTTCCAGAGCGCTGGTGACTCGGGCGATGCGCCGGCCAGGCAGCAGCAGGTGTGGGACAGCGCGGAGGGGCTGGCCTGCAGCATGAGCCGCGCCAAGGCGGCCAACAACGCGGCGATGGCCGCGCTGATCGGCTCGTGCGAGGCCTTGTTTGGCCGGCAAGGCCGGCAGCCGCTGGATGTGCCTGCGCTGCGGGCCGTGCTGTCTACTTCGCTGCGGGAGGACAGCCTGGTGGAGGGCCTCATCGCACGGGTGCAGGCCATCGAGGACGCTCGCAGTAAGGTAGTCTTCCTCGCAGCTGCCGGGCGGTGTGCGTACAGGCGGGTGTCTGTCTGTTGCATCGCCCGTCGCGGCATGATGGCACGCGCACCCCTGCACGAGCATGCGCTCGTCATGGCTGACCTGCGCCGGCTCCGCTGCGGCCTACCCGTGCCCTTGCATGGCAGGAGACAGCCGCCACCCAAGCGGGCACGGATGCTCTGCAAAAGCGGCTCGATGCCTCACAGCAGGAAGCGGCGGACCTGCGCAACGAGGTGTGGGATGCTATCCTCTCCCATCGACCACTGTCTTGAGCTATTTACATACTTGTTCATAGCGGCTGGTACAATTGCATGCAATATGTAACGCAAAATAGCCTCTGCCTGCCGCATTATGCTTTCGGCTGTGTTTCGGTTTCAACTGGTTTTGGGATGTTAGCCGCCAGCCATCATTGCCACCCGAAACCCGGGGTCGATCACTGCAAGGCAGGCGGCGTTCTCCTGAGCGCGCTGCCCCGTCCCCTCCCGCCGCCTCCTGCAGCTTGAGGCGGTGCACTTTGTGCAGCGCGCCGCCACGGCGGAGGTGGCGTCGCTGCAGCGGAGGGTGGCGGTGCTGGAGGGCGCGCTCGTGGAGGCGGACGCTTCAGCCCGCGGTGCGCTCGGGACGCTGGACGTGGCGCTCGATGACTTTGGCAAGCTGCAGCGGCTGTCGGCGCAGATGCACGCTCAGTCTTCTCTCCAGCAGCAGGTGTGATGCTGAGCCACACCCGGGCAGCAGTCCTTTCTCGTGGTGTCAGTGCTGGTGGAGGCAAACTGTCCATTAATTTAGTTCTCCAGAGAGAGAAAGCCGATACATGGAGCTGTAGGTGGTTTAAGGGCATCACCGCATCCCAAATGGGCAAGCCGCACAGCCCTCATTCGAGTTCTCAATTGCTCCAGTTGCTGTCAGTGTACGAGAGTTGTCTAAATGTAAGTTGTCCATTCTGTACGCGAGACATGACATGCCAAGCGACCTGGGTCATGTAAGGCCTCTGAGACCGGCTCTGCCGACCAACCAGGGCATTTATGGCTTGCTGTGGTGGGATGGTCCCAACTGTGCCGCAAAGGGATTGGCGTCGCTCGCTAACCCCGCCCCCCCTTTTCTCCACTCTTCTGGTCGCTGAATCTCCCGCTTTCCCTCCCCTCCCGTCTTTTTGTCTTGGGCTGTCGTGCCCCGCAGGCGGCTGTGGAGGCGTGCGCCTCGGAGCATAGACTGACGATCGCCGACCTGCGCGAGCAGCTGCGGGCGGCGGAGCAGCGCTCGCGGAAGCAGCAAGAGCAGGTGGACCACAGTCTGACGCAGGTGGTGGGCTGCCTGCACCGCGCCGCGCCAACCAGCCGGGAGCGGTGTATGCCGCCGCTTTGCTGTCCATCGTGACATGATAGAGGGAGCGCTTGGGTGGTAGGTCAAGATGCCTTGCTGACAATCCAGCCCTGCTTCTCCAGGTGTCCGCCACGCACTCGATGAGCCGCGTGCAAAAGGAGGTGATATACCGCCTGCGGGAAGAGGTCTCTCAGCTGGAGCACGCGCAGCGCGCCGCGTTGGCTGCCGCGACGGCGCCGAGCAGCGAGCCGCGCCACACGGAGCTTGTCGCCGCGTTGAATCATGCAATCGGCTCAGTGCGGCAGTTGGCTGGCGGCGGTGAGCCCGACGACCAGGCGGCGCTTATTGTCCAGCTGGAGTCGCAGCTGGTGGAGCTGCTAGAGCAGCAACGGAGACACAAGCTGCGGCGCTCCCTGGACGCCAAGGCCCCGGACAGGTGGCGTCCTGCCACAGTGCATCAAGTGACGATAGGGCCGAGTTTGTAGTGCGTTTCTATAAGACATTCATGTCGGGGCGCATCGGACAGCATCACTGATGATCCCCATGCCGATATGTCATGGCAGGCAATCTACGCCTCTGTCAGCAGCGGACAGTGCTGGCAACGCCGCCGTTGACGACGCTGACGACGGTCTCTTTGGCTTTATGCCGGTGACCGAGATGTCGCGCATTGCCGCCCTGCTTTTGGCCGTCAGCTGCGACACGGAGGCCGCCCGTGGTAAGCGCCCGGTACGGAGCTGCGCTCCTGCTCTGACTGGCAACAGCCCGTCGCAGGCGGCTCGGCAGGCGGCGGAGGAGCTGGCGGGCATGTTGGCGACGTCGCGGGGGCTGGCGGAGGTCGTGGTCAAGGCGGGCGGCGTGGGGATCCTGTCTCGACGCCTGGCGTGCATTGACAGCAGCCGCGGCGGTGCGGCGGAAGGGAACGCCGAGCAGGGGCTGCGGCCCGCGCTGCTCGCCGTGCTCCGTCGTCTCGTCGACGACGGCAGTCAGGGGAGCAAGGCGCTGTCGGAGTTGGCGACGTCGGATGGGGTGCCAATCCTCACGGCGGTGCTGTCTGGCCGAGGGGCCGACGCGGACGACCGCCTCGCGGCAGCGCACATTCTGTGCGCACTTTCGTCGAGGCCGTGGTGCTGGGCAGAAATGGCGTCCCAGGTGACAATCCCGACCATCGTCGGATCTGCCAAGGAATTCCTTTGCATTGCGGGGCTGTGCCAAGGGAAATCATTCGCGGAATAGACGGTCGCTGATTACGCTATTTGTGGCCCATGCAGGGCGCGACGAGGGCGCTGGTGAGCGCGCTGGATACGGACCGGCCCGAGGACGCGGAGCTGGTGGAGCTGGCAACGCTTAGCTGCGCGCGCCTGGCGGCCGACGCGGCGAGCCTGGAGGCGATATGGCGCGCGGGTGGCCGCTGGCTGCTGGGTGCCACCGCCCGCGCGAGGACGAGCAGCGCCGCGGCGAGGGAAGCGGCCCGGTGGGTGCTGCAGGCGCTGGATGCCGAGCCGTCTGACGGCACTCGGGCGCCCTCTCTCACAATGCGTGCCCCGGAGGAGCAGGCGCCGACAGGCGCGGTATGGGTGGTAGACAGCCCCATGCGAGGTGGTAAGCAGCAGATCGTGTGAATAGCCGCTGTGAGACGCTCAAGACTGACGCATGTGCTTCGAAAATATCAGTGTGTGTGAAAATATGGACTATGCACGCTTTGCCATTCGCCTGGTGAGAATCTAACGAAAAACATAAACATTGCGGCACTGTTGCTGCGCTTGTCATGATGATGATTTGTGCGCTTGCCTTGCGCCGAGATGTTCACGCTCCAGTGTCCAAGCCGATGCCCGAGTCCCGGTGTCCAAGCCGGCTCCCATATTTCGCAATGCCACACAGCATTATCATCCTCACCCCCGGTCCAGTTAGACCTGGGAATAAGCACCGTTTGGCCACACACCGCGCATGATCCTTTATTAGGTCCAATAACTGTCTGTCCGCTCGGTGGGATCCACAGTTGCTTGGTCTCTCAGCAGCTGTTTGTGCCACGGTTGTGGTTGAGAGGGGGCTAGTGTTGGTCGCTGGTGGTTGTGACTGTGAGAGAGCAGACCTCAGATGTATGCCCCTCCCCTTTCCTTTCTCTTGCAGTCCCTGCTCAGCCCCTTGAATCTTGCCCTCGCCCATTGCATCCTGATAGCGTGTAGGTCTATGTAGGTTGAAGACAGCAGAGGGTGCCAACCGGGCAGCACCAGAGGTACACACCATGTGGGATAACAGTGACGCCCCTCAGCCATTCCGCCCCGTGCATTCGAGCCCTCTCGGTGCCATGCTCACATTATATGAAGGTCTCGCTGTCTACCTATCTACCTGCCAGTTGGGTAGATGCACATTGCGTGTGAATGGTGACAGTTGCAGTCCAAGACTACACACTTACATTGGCCGTGTCTACGGTCCAGTGCTCTCAGCCAGCCCCGTGCGAACACTGCAGAAAACGGTAGACATTGTCAAGCTGTGCCACTCTCTCACAGCCAACAGTAGTCGGCCGCTGGGTGATTGCAGCTCGACTTGCGGGCCAGATGCCCAAGAGTTGGTGGCCATTGATGATGATGCAGCGTGTGCCTTCCCGAATACCATGAGAAGTGTGCCTTCTCGAGGGTGGTAGTTCACGGCTCATGCGGCGGCGGCGGCCTGATGGCCGGAATGGCTCTCCTTCAAGAGGCCCCGGCTAGGCCTCCACAGGCTCCGTGGAAAGATGGGAGTGCTGGCGCTCGTCCTTTGTGACCCGCCAAATGTGGTCCACATGCTCGCGGGTGCCGATCATAGCGGCAAAGCTGGGCAGGGCGATGGACAGCGAGGGCTTGGTCAGGTTATAGATAGGGCCACAGGGCGACGCGAAAGCAGCATGCAGGGCATCCGAACAGCTGCAGCGGGGCTGTGCGCCGTCACTCAGCCTTCTGGCGCCAACTCACCGCTCATCGTGGGTGATCACCACCATCTGGAAGTTGTCCTGGTTCTCGCGGTCCTTCATCAGCCGGCGCAGGGCCTCCGCCAGGCTCGCCGAGTTGGCGGCGTCCAGGTTTGTGGTTGGCTCATCCAGCGTCAGAATGCCGCAGTTGAGGCAGAACGTTTCCGCGAGCGCGAGCCGGATGATCAAGCACGCCAAAACCTGCGTCACCGCCACCGGCCGCAGTCAGTGACGGGAAACACCACGTGTCGGGAAGGCTGTTCATGGAGGGGTGTAGTGGTGGCGGCAGGCGGGCCACCTTCTGTCCTGCACTGCACCGCCCGCGCATGTCCAGCTCGGCGTCCTGGCAGACCATGACCACGCGGTAGTTGTACGACCGCTGCCCGTCGGCATCCGACTTGATCTGCGAGGCGAGCGCACCGTGGGCGGTGAGGACACAAGCAGGCCACTGGCTGCGTCTGTGACGGAGTGGAATCGGAGCGGGAAACACAGAGAAGGGGAGAGTGCACGCTATCACGGGGTGATTTGGGGGGGGGGGGGGGGGGACCATGATGAAATCGATGTCTTGGTTTCGGTACGTCTTTTGCCACAGCTCCTTAATGAGCTTGTTGATGTCCGCCATCTTGGTGGCGTGATAGCTCTGCAGCGCCTTTTCCAGCGCCTTGTGGTACTTGTCCAGGTCGCGGGTGGCCATCTCGGTGGTCTTCTGCTTGATCTGCTGCGAGCGGCACTTGGCGTCGATGTCCTGGTACTGCGGCTCCCTCAAGTGCAGCTGCGCGTTGGCGATGCCCTCCCGCTCGGTTTCAATGCTGCCCTTCTTCATCGACCGCTGGTCTTGCAGGTCGCCCAGGGCAAGCTTCATCCGCTCCACCTTCCCAATGAGCACCTGCTGGTCGCCTATCTGGCTCATGCGCTCTTGCAGCGACATAATCTCTCGATGGAAGTGCTCCTCTTCTGCCCTGGACCGGAGGTACTGCATTTCGTCGCGCAAATGCCGCATGGCAGCCTCGCGGCGCAGCACCTCGTCGCCCTGGCTCCTGACCTGCGCTTCCGCCTCCTTGGCCCTGACCTCCAGGCTGCTGATCAGCTCCTCCAGCTCCACCACCTTGGTCTCGGACGCCTCCATCTGCCCGGCCTTCCCCGCGGTGATGTACTTGTGGATGGGATCTTCCAGCCTCATCAGGTTGTCCGCCATGCCCTGCATTAGGGCAAATAGCAGTGCGCAAAAAATGCAGCTGTCAAGTCACGCTGCGTGCAGGGATGCTAATCGCCGGGGCGCTGGGCACCCAATCGTTGTGAATTGGGCCAGGATGTCCACCAGGGAGTTAGTGGTGGCTGCCTGTTATTATGCAATGTACGTGGGTGTAGTGCTAGCGTGCAGGCAACCCAGTGGGGGAGGGGGGCACACTGCGGCGCACCCTGAAGGTCTGTAGCTCCTCTTCGAGCGCTTGCTCCTTTTGAGAGGCCGCCTTGCGCAGCTCCGCACGCTCAGAGACAAGCGCCCGCAAGCTGTTCCTCAGCGGCGCCTGGTTGCGCTCCAGCCCATTGATCTCCTCCATCAGGGTGGCCAGCTCCAGTTCCAGCTCCTCCGCCTCCGCCTTTAGCTTCTCCTTCTCCTTGCGCTTGTTGTGCGCCTCCTGCAGCTCTCCTCGAGCGACGTGGAGCTTGGTGTTGAGGGTGTTGATGTTCCGCGCTGCCATGGTCTGCGGGCACAAAGCCACATGAAGTCCATTACCACTTGAGTCACAACATGCCACTTGCGGCATGCCATCATGGCAACCATGGGTGTACGGCCTCGCGTAGCGACCGCCTGCCGTTGCATCTGGGCATCCAGGTGCGTGCTGCGCGCACCTGCTTGCTGGAGAGGTCGTCCCTCTCTGCGCGGACTCTGTCCCGATCCCGCTCTACATTCTCCAGGTCAGCGTCGACATCGGCAACGTTGCGGCTGGTCTGGGAGCCTGCCATTCTCCTCTCCAGATCCGATATCTGTGGGATGGACAATGAGGACATCAAGCAGACCACCAGGCGTGCTTCCGGCAGACACACCAGCACGGCAAGGACACAGAGACTGATGAAGGACGCATCGGCTTGTGCTGAACGGACCTCTTTCTGTAGACCGGAACACCGCTGGTGCAGGTTCTCAATGTTGGCGCCAACGCTGTGGAGCATGTCTGTCCCGCTCTTCACGACTGCCTGCAGCTTGTCATGCTCCTCTGCCAGCATGTCAGCGCTTTGCTGGCAGGACTTGAGCTCTGAGAACAGCAGCCCTGCTCTAGACTCCAGCTCTGGGATCTCCTTGTTAATGCTCTCGTACTGAAGCCAGATTGGATGCAGCCGCGACAGCGTCTGGCACCAGCAAGGCAGGCAGCGTTCCGGGGTGTGAGCGCGCAGACTTCGAACAAAGGCAACAGCAAACCACCTTATCAGCCGCACAAATGAGTCAGCCAGAGCGTGGAGCGCATTACCTGCATGCTTTCCTTGACACCGTCCAACTTGCTCTGCCAGTTGGCGATCTTCTCAGGCAGAGCCTGGGCTATCAGTTCCTGTAGACCCATAAAAATCTCCATCAGTACGGCAGTCATGGACCCGGACCCCATGAAAAGCCGCATGTTATAAAGTTACCTGGTTATCAATGAACCCTGTAAGCGCATTTTTGTCCTCAAAGCGACGTTGGCACGTAGCGCAGCAGCTTGATTCCCTTGCTTCGCCAATGATGTCCCCTGGCAAGACCAGCATGCACCCAATCGAAAAGCAGGCTCTGCAGGAGGGCATGCTTACTGGTGAGGCATCGCATAGCCTTGTCTGGGGGCAAGCGTGTGTGCCGGGATACCTATGATTTTCTGGAGGGCCAAGCATTGGGCCAGCTTATTCTCGCTGAACTCTCTCTCGTGTGACCGCTCAGCCAACAAGCCCTCCATAGTAGCCGACTTGTCATCCAACTTGGTCCGCGACGGTACATCCAGGTCATCAAGCACCTGCTTGCGCAGGTCGCTGGCCTTGTTCCTCACTTGCTGCACCTGTTGGTGTGCAGCGTCATGCTTGGCCTTTGTTGAGTTCACCTTGGCCTCTGCCGTCTTACGCTCCACCCCTTTCTGCTCTGCCTCCCGTTGCTTCCGGCTGACGGTGTCCGTGAGGATGCCCTTCAAAGATTGCATATCGGGCAGCTGGTTGAGCGACATGAACTTCAGCAGGCTCCGCTTGTTGGAGTGCATGAGGCCTTCCGCCTTTTGTTTTGCCTCCAGCATTTCCTTCTTCTTGATTCGAAGCCGGGTGGAGGACTCCGACGCCGCCTCTACGTGCTTCCGCTCCTCCCTCAGAATGCTCACTGCGCGGCCCATCTGGAAGGAGGGGCGGGAACCAACAGGCAGAGCAAGGTCAAGGCATCGACGCAATATTTGGTGGTGCTCAGTCTAACCGCAGTCGCACAGTTGAATACCTCCGCCAGTCGCTGATCAGCGTTCGCCAGCTTTGCCTCAAACTCGTCCTCCTCCAGGCGCTTCTGAGCCTTGATCAGCTCCTGTCTCGAGCGCTCCTCCTCGTCTGCAAGCTGCTCCAGAAGCTCGTCGCTCATGTGGATTTGCCCGGCCTGCCTCTCGCGCTGCGCAAGCTGGGCTTCACGTTGCTCCCGCAGGTCCTGCTTCGATGACAAGGTCTCTGCAGCGCTGTCAATCTGGGCCTCCGTCTTGGCCAGATTCTCGGAAATTGCATTGTCCGCACTTCGGTTCTTCTCCTTCATATGCGAGAGTTCTGATGCCAGCTTCTCTGCTGTGTGCCTGATGTGGTCGCTAAACACGGCAACTGCCTGCATTGACATAAAAGGAAAAATCGAATCAAAACACCCAGCAAGCCGGACACAACGAGCGTCCGGCCAGACCGACAAAGCACGAATTCGACCGTCAAAGCAGGGCTTTCGCGGCAGTCGGCACTGTGATCCCAGCATCACCTGCGAGTCCAACTGGCCATCGTCTGGGACGCTCGCCATCCCTGTCTTCTGTGCAAGCCCGCAGATCAGGGTGTTCCGCTCCGCAATGTTGCTCTCATGCATTTCGGCCTCTGCCTTGAGCATGGAGTGGCGCTCCACCTCCTGGCGGTGCTGCTTCTTCGAGCGCTCGATGTCCGCGAGGCACTGGTCCAGCGGCCCCTGCATCTGCTCCTTGAGCTTGCCGACCTCGTCCAGCGACGCCTGCATCTGCACCAACCGCCGCTCCATTTCCTCCACAGTCACTTGCGGCTCGCTCCCGAGCTCCTCCAACAGGCTTGCGTTCTGCTGCCGCTTCATTTCCAGCTTTGAGCTCGCCGCGCCAATATCCTCCCCTGGCGGCAGAGGGTTCGCAAAGCGAAGTCAGATGATGATGTGGAAAGGGCCACTTTCCATTCGCAGTACAAAAAGTCTGAATGCGTTCGGACTTGTATAAATGGGCATCAGTCAATTGCATGTCAGGGTTCCTATTCCAATGTAGCACTGTTTACGCACCTCTTGAGCGGGCAGGGTCACATTGGGGTGGGTTGGCACTAGTCGCTGCTACGTTCCCAGCAGCAGATTGTGCCAAATGCCGTATATATCAACCCAATACCAAGGTACTTCACATATCTCGCGCTAGCACGCTGTCGCGCGGCAAATTCAGGCGGGTCTCTCACCCAGGTCCGCGATGTGACTTAGCTTGTCGTCCACGCCCGCCTTCTCTGCCTCGATGACTTCCATCTGCAATCGGCGCAGAGGCTGTAAAGTCAGCAGCATTCATTCCACGCGGCAATTAGCGGGTGTAGTGGCACACGCGGCACGTTAAATGCCTCAGGAAGCATGCATGATCCTCTCAGTAGTCAGGTCGCGCACCTCCGCCTTGAGCGAATCCATGTCCTCTTGGAGCTTTGCAGCCTTGTGCTCTCCGGCAGAGATCTGAAGTGGCAATGGGTTGCTTTCAATGCAGATAAGCCCACAGCTCGCCGGCATATGGGGCTGTGCATGCTCCATGGTGCCATCCGGTATGTCGAGGGCAGGCAAGAAGGTGCCGCACCAGGTGGCGGTACCGCAGCGCCTGGTCCATGTGCGACTGCAGCGTCTCCATCTTCAGCTTCATCTCGCGCACCGCCTGGTTCTGCTCCTTCTTCAGCTTCAGAAGCGCCTCCAGCGCCTGCGCAAACGTGCCGCAGCAGGCTCTGAGCCGGTGTCATGCTAGGCGTGTAATGCATGGTGACACCTAGCATGATGTCATGCTAAGAGTGTCATGCTCGGAAATGCACAAATGCAAAGCGACAGTCCCCCCCCAACCTTGGTGTACTTGGTGGCGCTGAAGATGTCGTCAAACTTCTTCTTCAGCACAGACCCCTCGTCCAGAGGCCAGCTGCTCTCTTCCTGGTGGACAAAGATGACGTTCTCCAGGATTGCCTGGCGGGGAGGGGGCATGTTTCATCAGCAAGAACGCCCAGTGGTGCATCTGTGAAGGCTAGCTTAATGGGACAGCCGCGTGCTGTTCAATGCCTGCCTCACTTTGGAAACTCCCATCAGCATCGGCACCGTACGGTCCATGTCAATGCAGCGGTAGTTCACGGCGGTTTTCTCCTTGGTGATGTGGTCGATAGTCTGGATAGTGCCGTCCAGCGTCTTATACTCCA
Source organism: Tetraselmis striata (assembly GCA_006384855.1). Lineage (NCBI taxonomy): Eukaryota > Viridiplantae > Chlorophyta > Chlorodendrophyceae > Chlorodendrales > Chlorodendraceae > Tetraselmis > Tetraselmis striata. The sequence goes on along the minus strand of VCJN01002896.1, from coordinate 6,655 downwards.
CCTTTACCTTCTTCTGCGTCAGCTGTGGACAGCAGCACATGACGCGGCTCAGCGTGAAACGCATGAGCAGCACAGGAGGTGGTCCATGATGCTAGCGATGAGTGCCACATGCCCACATCAGCCTGCACCACTGCTGCTCACACGCGATGCAGCGCTCCGCACCTGAAAGGACCTGATGGCCACAACACGCGAGCCCTGGTTCGTCTTGAAGCGCAGCTTGATCTGTGCCTTTACCTCTACCTCGTTCGCGACCTATGCGAGGCAGGCTGGTCTCAGAGCTCAAGCCCAAACAACAGCGACACCGCCAAAGCCGAGATGAGATGGGCGCCGGAATGCGGAACTCTGCAGCATTGCGCAGGCCATCCTCCGCAGCTGGCAGCTGGCTGAAATCCAGCTCGGCTGTGGCCGAGGGGGGGGGGGGGGGGGGGGGGGGGGGGGGGGCACCTTGGGGTCGTTGATGAAGTTCTGCCCGCTGCGGCTGTTGGGGGGCAGCGACCCCGTAGTCGCCATCTTCAGGCACTCGATGATCGTCTAAAGCGCGGAGGCAACCACATATAAGTATCTCCGCCAACGCTTTGTTTCGCCCGCGCGCGAGCGTGTGTGTGTTTGAAAGAGGGAGGGGGGACGGGCCACCGTTTTGCCGGCGCCATTCTGGCCGACGATGATGGTGAGCGGCTTTCCGAAACTTATCTCGGAGGGCTGCTGGTGGTCGAAGCTGCGGATGCCCCGGATCGCGAGCTGCGGAGCACAGTCAGCGCGGTCAGGGAGGTGTCGGTGTCGGCGGCGCTGGCAGCAGCAGCAACAGCAGCGGCGGGCTGCTGCCTACCACACAGCTCGGGCGGCCGTTTACTATGTCTGGAGTCGTTTAAGCGAAGTTGGTTTTTGAAAAGCGGTCGCTGAAACGGCGGTTCGGCTGCTACTTTATCAAAGTAGTTAAGGGTGTCGTCCTCCAGCTCCGTGGCGTACCTTCTCAATGGTGGACATGACGGTGGTCCCGACGCAGTGCCTGCCTACCCACCCTGGCTGCGCGACGTGAAGTCAGCCGCCGTACCTGGCGCGATGCCTCTGCCCTCCCGCTGAAGGACGAGCAGGAAATACACAAACCCGACTAACTGTGCCTAGCTTTCGCCACACCATCGAGTTGAATGTTATCGTGACGACGATGTCGTCGTGCAGACTGCTGACGATCCGCCGTACAGGTACCCGTACGCGCAGACGTTCCAAGCGCACCCCGCGCCGCCATTTACGGAAATATGAATTAACTTTGTTTTTTGCCTCCGGGACTGGGACTAGTGAAACCCTTGCAGCGGCTCCACGACGGCCAGTTTATTCGCAGCGATCCAGATACTACGGAAAGCCCTACTGCGTAGGCGACGCTCCGTTACAGTCAACAGGCAAATTGCCGAAGCATTCTGCATGACTAATTAAAGGCTCATGATAAAATTTCCAGTACCACTGCTGGATCACCGTCTAAAACACTGCCATCAAAATACCCGGCACTGACCACGAAGGGTCGGCCCTACCCGTTTGGGCGTCGGCCCATTCGAGTACTGCGAGTTGGGGCAAGTAGCCCCATCCCGCGGAGCAGAGCATTTCGGGAGTGTCATGCATGTGCAACAAAAAAAACAATAATGTGAGGGAGAGCCCGACGCCATAATTGGAAAAACAAATCCCATTCTCATTAAAATCCAAAGCGCCGTGAAGGGAGGGAGGGATTGTAGAGCGTGGAATTTGACGTCGGCTTTCATTGTGTAGGTGTGTGTGAGTGCATAGGCGAAGGGTGAGGCGATGAGTTGCTGGAAATAAAAAGTGATTACAAGCGCGGAGGCTCTCTGCGACATGTGTGCCTTGAGCTCCCAGCTCCAAGCTCCAAGCTCGGGCGCGCGCAGCACGCTAATGATACTCATATGCGCGTTGAGCGCATACCTGGAATATCTAAGTGACCCAGCCAATAATACTATAGCTGCATTGCCAGTCTGCAAGCATCAACACTCACCCCCAATGCCGCAAGCCAATAGGTGAAATGTAACAACGTTGCAAGGCAAGCATGTTCTAGTCCGGATACCTTGTATCAGGTCATAATCATGCCCATGGCAGTCCTTGCATGCTTGGCTAGTGTCGCCACGGGGCTGGCACCGGTTTTGTCATTCGTTGTCTAGATAGCTCGGATTGGCTAAGCATGGCTAAATTGTCTGGTAGTGGCTTGTTGCCTCCGCCAGTCTTGCCGCGAGGCCAGGGAGATCCTAAGGAACGGATAGCTCTAGATGTACACCGCGTACACGCGATGTAACGCAGTTGCAAGACGTAGCTTTTCACCAATGCTAGATGTAAATGCGTGTACGCCCACATATGCCATCGCATCAATTGTGCGACTGCTACTTGGGGCGGCTAGCTCGAGGGAAGATGAGGATATACGCCCACATAGCGGCAATTAGTTTGGCGACATGTGGCGTAGTGTAGCCTACGCACGGATTACGACCCACCCGTTCATTACTTTTGACGCATGTAGTACTTTTTGGGGGGAAAAGTTCGGCACTAATATAATGGTGTCAAATTGGCGCGATTGATCGCGCGCGCAAAATGCGTTTCGGCCGGTCACAGGGTGGGCGCATGCAAGCCGCCCAACATAAAACACCAACCGACACGTCTCACGCGCCCAACCTTGTGAACGCCACGGCGCCCGCCCCCGAGCTTCTACCTATCCAGCCCGCCTCTTTATAGCTTGAGCCCCCTAATGCGACTGCCAGGGGCCCGTTGCTGCCCGCAGACGACACGCATGAGCGGCGCCAAAGCTCGCTCGGTGTTGCGATTAACCGAAAAGCCGCGCGTTCGCCTCGCCGCCCGTCACTCGGACGAAGGGAAAGCCTCTCTTGAGACTTCTCCCTTTCGAACGGCAGCCCCCCGCTGGCTGAGGGCGTCTGTGGGGAGCCTAGCGGTATACGTCAAGCCGAAAACCTGGTGGCGGAGGCCCTAGGAGCACCCCTTCTACTGTTGGTAGTGGTAATAATTCACGCGTCAACGAGCCGCCGACGCCTCTAGCGCAGCATGCGGTGACACCCGCCACGCGACATCTGTCTCCCCCCCCCCCCCCCCCCCCCCACCCCCCGCCTCCCCTAGCGTAACCTTGGTCATGCACTTCTGCTCCCGCTGCGGGGTGCTCTGCGTAGCCAGTCGCGCGGCCGGCTAATGGCCATCCTGCTAGCGTTGGCTGTGGTGCATTTCGCCTTGATCGGCCGGCGGTCGCGAGTTAGCGAATGACGGGGCAACGGCAGTGGCCGTGGCCATGGCCGTTGTCAACACGCTACGACTCGCCCAACGGGCGGGAATGCACTCGTTTAGTGCCTCGCTAGACGTGGCGAGCAGGTGATATCTGTCTCGGGTGCAAGCGCCGCTGCGGGACGGTGGCGAATTCAACACTCGCAAGATGGAGGGGCGACAATATTTGAAACGGCGGTGCTCGATTATTTATAGACAAAGCATGTACGCATCTTAACGTGCATGCCCCGGAAATTACCCCACTTTATATACTAAATAGTACATCAGGTTTGTACAGCCACCTGCAGCCGATTGAGTAGGGATGCCCCACCCTGCCTCTACAGTGAACCACCAGTACTTGACGATAGTGTGAAGAGCGCCGGCTGCGGTGGCGGCCTGATGCGCGGCGGCTTTAGACAACTGTATTGTACTGCCACAGTGTTGGCGGCACACAGTCGCTGCATGCACAGTCGATGCTGCCACCATAACAACGCAAGCCTCGCCGCCATGGCGGAACCCGCTCAGCGCTGCTGCTATGGAATGCACTGCGTAGTTGCCGCCAGAGAAGAGCCCGGCGGGCCAGAGCTGAAAGAGTGTGGTGTAGCGGGTTGCACCACAATGCTACACCACGTGCGGCGTCGTGTGCTAGGGGGAATACATTTCCCGTCGAAGCACAGTGATGTGCTACTGGGTAGAAAGGGTGCATCCCACGGATGGCAACCCCCATCCCTCTATGCGCTGGGGTGCTGTTTGATGTAACACAAGAAAGGGTTCCCAGGTATTTTAAGGACAGTCGCTCGCCCCACCACAAGTATATCCGTCTGTCACTACCTTCACAGTGAAAATCCTACCCCTGTAGTGAACATTTCATGTAGAGGTAGGCTGCCGGAAGGCTACAGTGAATTTCAATCATGCATTCGAGTCTAGTTTTGCCAAAAAGGGTGCAGAGGCTATTTTACACGGAAAAGCGCCATGGCTAGGAACTAAGGTTCACCGAAAGGGGAGGGAATGTCGGAGGAGGAGCCCGCAGGGCGGAGGCGGAAAACGGGAGGGCGCTGCCGATGGCAGCGAGCTGGAAGATGGCAGACGAGCTGCTGCTGGCTGTCCTAAGTAGCTGCCCGGCCGGGAGCGCAGGGCTTGCATGCGATGGGGCAGCCCGTACCAAAACCCGATGGTAACAGTTACTTAACCGCTTGAAACCACTAACAGACCGTATGGGTCGCACTAGGACAGTTTAAATCCGTTAGGAAACCCCATAAACACGTTTAGATAATTTCAATTATGCATTCGAGTCTGGTTTGGCCAGTTTACTCGCAGTTCGTTTATTACGACTGCGAGCGTAGGCAGTCGGCAGGCATGCCGACCAGACGAAGATGGAAGATGTCTTGAGTTGTATTAGGGGTCTCGCGCCGAGAGGTCCTCGATCGAGGCGCAGACGCATCAGGCTCGGACGGGGGATGTTGACGCCGGCATGGCATAGGCCGGACGTGTCGCGGAATTAAGGCGCCGTCTCCCGACGGCGCCCTATAGCATTGGCCGCGCGCTATGGTGGCGTGCGGCACGAGCCGGAACTGCATGCCAATAGAAGTAGGGGTAGAAGTGCCGCAGTTGGCGACGAGCGCCCAGCAAAGCAGCGGCACATGCACAAATAGAACGAGTACAACCGCGCGCACGAACGCGCGAGCGCGCCGCGTACAGCCAGGTGAAGTACTTGTACCCTAGTACGTTGTACCCGACGCGATGGTAACTCTGCACATGTACTAGCGATGCACGTTACAAGGGGTGGAGACGCAACAACGCGCGATAACAGCGATGCAATGCTGCTGCCATCACCAGCGGTGGTTGTTTCACCCTCTTGCGCGAACGACGGCGGGTGAAACGCACAACGCTGAGGGGCGCGGGAACGTGGGACACTGTGTGGTCGTATCGTACCGGCTCTTAGGTGTGTCAGGGTCGGTTGTCGGCGACGTAAGTTGTCGCAAAAGACCCGCCGACTCGGTAAGCTGTCGCCGTGGGCCTTTCTTCGCGGAGAGCGGTGAGCCGGCCGCCGCTGCTGCATCAGCGACGGGTGCTGACCACCCCACAAAGCGCAGGCTTAGGATGATGCCACGAAACCACTCGTCGCGTTAGGTGGCGGAGCTGTCCCCCGGCGGGCAGCTCGTGTTGTCACATATGAGTTGCCATGACGTCGGAAGCGGGTTGGCCGGCGTAGAGGCCCTTGTAGCCTATTCCGGCCCGTAACGATGCCAATGATGTCGGGGCGAGGGTGACGACGAGGCGGCCGCTGCTGCTGCACCAGCGACGGTCGCCGAAGTCCCAAACCCATAGTTGGCCAAGGGTAGTTTCGTACACCACGAGACACCAAGCACGCCAAGTGGTAGAGCTGCCCCCCGGCGGGCAGCTGCATGTTTGTCGTGGTCCTTGTGACGACGATGTTGCAGTAGGAGGCGTCGGGACGAGCCGCACAAACGCCTCCCACTGCGACCACAACAAACGTTGCTGAAGCATGATTGAGGCGAGGGAAACGAGCCCTCTCAAAACACCGGCGCGTGAGCGGCGCCACCCCCATAACATGCCAATTACGCGGGTAGTTGCGGAAAACCACAGCATTGTAACAAGGTTGATGCCCACGACACCATGTTGCGAGGACACGCGGACCGGGTTGCAGTGTCCCGCGGGACAACAAATGGTCGCCCCGACGACACGGACGTCCTCCTCCGTCCGCACCGATTTGTTGCGGTGGGTGTAGTTGTCGTCCTTGACAACCGTGACGAGCAGCGGCCACGGTGCCGAGCGCGTCCACCTCACCTAAAACCTCAAGAGTTGAATACTGCGAGAGGGCGCTCCACTGCGAGAGCCCCGAAGGCCTGTCCTTCGACTCAACTTCGGGTGTTTAGGTTTAACCCCCCACCCCCCCAAAGGGGACCCTCCAGCTCCAATCCCTTTCCGTGCGCATCGCTACCCGAAAAGGTCTCAGCTGCAAAGCCAGGGCAAAAACGGAAAACGACCTTGGGCGCACGAGTAGGGAAAACCACATTACCGAGGGGTTGTCTGTCGCTGCCTGATGTTGTAATGCATGTGCGCGGCACGACGACTCGCTACCGGGTGGATTGAACCCCGGTGCGGACTTTACTATTCAGCCTCAGTGACCCGCCGCGCCACAAGTACGCTAGAAGATTGGCAGACGAGCTGTTGTTGGCTGTCCTAAGTAGCTGCCCGGCCGGGATGGCAGGGCTCGCGGGCGATGGGGCAGCCCGTACCACGATGGTAACAGTTACTTCACCGCTTGAAACCACTAACAGACCGTACGGGGCGCACTAAGACAGTTTACATCCGTTAGGAAACCCCATAAACACGTTTAGATCATACCCCCATAGTGAACCTACCCCTATAGTGAACA